>CAKXYN010000116.1:0-555000 GCA_935064755.1 Tragelaphus eurycerus | reverse complement strand
CGACAGGCAGCGGGTCCTGGGTGCGGAGCCGGAAGGGCGAGTCCTGGGGACCCTCGTTTATCCCCCAAAACTCTGGAGCACGGTCAGGCGCCTTCGGTGGTTCTAGGGGACAGAGTGGAGGAGAGCCCTGCCTTACAGCAGCTTCTACTCGAGCCGGAGAGGAGTCATCATCCCAGGCACACCAGCGTGTATGTCAGTGACCGTCAAGTTCAACTAATTTACAGGAAGTGACAAACGACCACAGTGTCGTGAATGAAAGAACAAGAATACCTGGAGAGCTGCCCAGCAAGTCTGCATCACACTGATTTACTGAGGTCCTGGAGCTCAGGGAGTTACAGGCCTGGAGGAGAGGCTGGAAGAGAGGAGGTACCACAGACGGGGACACTGAGCTCAAAAATCTGCTTTACGAGCCAGAAACCCCCAGCTGGGACCACCCTGCTGCCCTTGCAGCTGATCTTGTTTCTTTCTTTGCTTTGGCCACCGGGAAGCTCAAGATGGAAGCACGTTTGTGCTTCCATGAAACCATGAAGGGTTTCACGTGATGTCTCTTCTGAAGTAGTCTAGCTCCTGGTTGTGGTTTTCCTTCCTTTCTGTTTGATTTCCTTCATGGCACATTTTTAATTTGTATTTTCTCTTACTTTGTATGTATGCCCCCTTTTTTGGTATGCTGTTTGGAATGCTTTCTGAAATGCACCAGAGAAAATATAAACAAAAGAGAATGGATGTTGATGGGGTTCAATTAAGACAGAAAAATCATTCTTGCTTCCTGTGATTCTGGATGGATCTGGGGCTTCCCAGGTGGCTCAGACGGTGAAGGATCTGTCTGCCCATGCAGGAGACACAGAACTCGGGTTTGACCCCTGGGTCGGGAAGATCTCCTGGAGGAGGAAATGGCAACCCACCCCAATATTCTTGCCTTGGAAATTCCATGAACAGAGGAGCCTGGCGGGCTACAGTTCAGCGGGTCGCTAAGAGTTGGACACAGCTGAGAGACTGTGCACATGAGCAAGAAGTTAAATGTTGCCAGAAAGGACATTGTTATTTTATTTTATTTTTAATTGGAGGATAATTACTTTACAAGAAAGGACATTATTGGGATGATTGATGAAATCAGAATACGGGCCATGGATTGTAGATTAGATAAAAGCCTGGTTGGAATGGAAATTTCCTAAATTTGGTAATTTACTGTAGTTACATAAGACAATGCCCTTGCTTTGGGGAAATGTACCCTAAAATGGGTAAAGAAGCATGCTATCTGCCATCTCCTCTCAAATGGTCCAGAAAGGGGGAGGAAAAATGTGTATATATTTATATACATTTATATACAGAAGAATTTTTGTATGTGTGTATAAATGTATATTTATATATAGTGAGAGAACAGGGAAAGAGGAAAGATTAGTCTCACCCTTGCAGAATGAAAGAGCATGTGCATCTAAGTGAGTTCACCTTGCAATTTTAATTACAGTGGGTGCCCCTTGAAAAAGAATCTCAAAAGACTTATTTTTTTCTTGCTTTCAACACTGCTCTCTCCCTCCGCCCTCTCCTCTGAGGACTCTCACCCCCAACCCCCAAAAGCTAAAAAAAGAGACTGCATTTTGGAGTGATTCTGGAAAGAATTGTTTTCAGATAATTAGGCATGGTCTGCATTTGCCTCTGGCATCAGTGTGTACACAAATGTCTCTTCTGGGTGATCAGCAAGTGTTTGAGCTTTGAGAGGTTTTTCTTCTGGAGGTTTTTATTAATCCACTGGGGAAGCGCCTCCAGCTTCCCCTCCCAGCCTGACTTCTTGCTTGCAGCTCAGCCACCCTGGGCTTCAGAAGGGAGGGTCAACGCAGAGGGTGGAATTGGAAGTCAGCCCTTTCCACTGGCTCAGCCACTCGGCCTTCTCCCTCCCCCTCCTCTCTCTCCATCTCCCCTGCACCCCAGTCAAGGTGGGCTTGGGTGCAGAGCTCTGGCAAACCCTGGGGAGCGCCCACCTCTGCCTGTCATTCAGAAACATTCGGAGCAGGAATGATCTAAGCCTTCTCTTCGCTCCCTGCTGCTACTACTGATCCACCAAGACTCTGGACAAGGAGATGCCCCCTCCAAGAAGCGCCTCCTGTTTTGGCCGTGGCCCACTGGGCCCTATCTGCAGCCCACGGGGCAGACACCCAGCGCTGTGTCACTGTTTAGGTTCCACACGTAAGTGACACTGCGTGGTGTCTGTCCTTCACTTTCTGATGCACTTCACTTAGATGATAAACTCTAGGCCTACCCACATTGTTGCAAAGGGAGGCGGGGTTGGGATGGGGCGGGAGTTTGGGATAATAGATGCAAACTCAGGCATATTCGATGGATAAACAACGTCTCTGCTATATATCACAGGGAGCTGCAGTCAATATCTTATGATAAACCATAATGGAAAAGAATCTGGAAAAGAATGTGTGACCCTGGTGGTCCAGTGGTTAAGAATCTGCCGTGCAAAGCAAGGGCCACCAGTTTGATCCCTGGTCCAGGAAGATCCCACGTGCCGCAGGGCAAACTAAGCCCATGCCTCACAACTCCTGAGCCCGTGCGCCCTGGAGCCCGTGCGCCACAACGAGAGGAGCCACTGCAGGGAGAGGCCCTCACACGGAAACGGGAGAGTAGCCCCCGGCCGCTGCAGCTCGAGAGAGGCCACTGGCAGCAAGGAAGACCGGCACAGCCAAAGAAAGAGGGAAACACACACGACGGAGTCACTCTGCGGCACGGAAGCGAACACAGCGTCGTAAACCAGCTTCAACAAAACTTTTTAAAAAGGTAAAAGTAAAGATCACATAAAACGTGGAAAAAGAGATAAGTCAACTTGAAAATGGAAGCACTTATAAGAGACCAGGAAAGGCCGAGCACGTTGAGACCCCAGCCTGCACGGGGCACCCTGGGAAGGGCGGAGCTGGGGCCGGCTCATCCAGGGGCCCCGGGAGCTGAGCGGCTGACACAGGAAGGCCACCCCTTCTGTGGGAAAGCCAGTGATGACCATAACTGTCTCCCTACCCCCTACCCCAGCAACCCTATACTTAAACCTGATTAAGTCCGCTCTCTGAAAGGAAGTGCCCCATGGTTTAGCCGAGCTTGGGGTCCCTTCTCTCTCCCCCACCCTGGGATGCTGCTCTATGCAGCAGACTCTGCTCTGAACCAGGACCACGTCCATCGGGCCCGGTTCTAGCAGCCTGCGCCTCTCTGACACCGAGGGGAAGGTTCCATTTCTGGGCCGCGCTCACAGCCTGTGGTGAGGCTAGGGAGACACCGAGCATCCCAGTGTGTCCTTAGTGCCTCTGAGCTCTGCAAAGGCCGGCCTCCCGGCAGACTCTGAGCCTTGGAGACACTCGGTTTCCCTTCTCCAGGCAGACACATCCGGGAGAACAGAAACTTCCCAGGTGAGAAAGAAGAAAAGGGAAATGTGTCTGCCCTCGGATGTGTGTCTGTCCCTAGGATGTGTGTCTGTCCCTTGACTGTGTCAGGCCATCAAAGGTATCAGTGGGTGACGGTAAAATCAATCCTCTGCCCTTCACACATCCAATTCAACTCAGAAATAGAGATTATGGCTTCCAAAGTGGGCGTTTCCCTTTGCCAGTGTGGTTGCAGGCAAGGCACTTCATCCCCTTAATCCTCTGGACACCCACTCATGTATATACACACCCGTGCACGAGATAATGCGGTTTCCCTGGTAGCTCAGACAGTAAAGAATCCACCTGCAAGGCAGGAGACGCAGGTTCAATCCCTGGGTCAGGAAGATTCCCTGGAGAAGGAAATAGCAGCCCACGTCCATGTTCTTGCCTGGAGAATCCCATGACCAGAGGAGCCTGGCGGGCTACAGTCTATGGGGTCGCATAGAGTTGGACACACCTGAGCATGCGCACGCGCGCGCGCGCGCGCCACACACACACACACACACACACAGAGCAAGAGATGATACGCCTGCACACGTGTTTGCACACCCTCACACATCTTCTTGCACACATCTTCTTGCCATAATTAGCACCCCGTGAAGGACAAGTCCATGAATCAGAAACCCCCAGCCTCGATCCTGGGTGACTGACAAGCCAGAAAACTTAATTTCCCTCTTTGTGGGAGAGATCTTTTAAGCCACCGTTTGATTGCTTCAGCAGATTAGGCCAGTTCTGAACTGCTTTGGAGAAATGCGTTCCTTTGCCCAAGGCCCCCCCCACCTTCCCTAGTGGTGATAAGGCGTCTGTAAACACTCTGAAACTTTCTCTCCAGACTTCTTGGCTTTGCCACTTTGAAGTTGAACTGCAGGAAGACCTCCGTATGAGATGGAAATGTCTCGCCAACTGATAAGGAATTGCGGATCCAGCTGAAATCCACTCAGTCACAGGGATGAGCCAGCCTGAGAAGGTTTGTGTGGGTGGAAGGCTGAGTTGAAAAACAGGAGGTTTGGATTCAATCAAAAATGAACAGAGAACTCTAATCACCCAGCGCCAACCTCCATCCCACCCAGGGGTGCCCAGGCAGGCTGGGAGGGCGCCCACCTCCCCGTTCACAAAGGTCTTCGCTCTCACAGCACTTTCCCTCTACATGGCGATTCTTAAACTTCATAGGGCATGTGTGTCTCCAAAGAGCTTGTTCCATGCATTGCCATGGAGTCTTATTTGCACCGGTGGGACTCGGTGAGCTGGATTTTTAGGAAGACCTGGGGCTTCTAAAGCAGGTGATGTGTGTGCATGCATGCTGAGTTGCGTCCGACTCGTTGCAATGCTATGGACTGCAGCCCGCCAGGCTCCTCTGTCCATGGGATCCTCCAGGCAAGAACGCTGGAGTGGGTTGCCATGCCCTCCTCCAGGGATCTTCCCCACCCAGGCATGGAACCCGCATCTCTTACATCCCACATCGCAGGAGGGCTCTTTACCACTAGCATCACCTAGGAAGCCCCAGGCAGGTCCTGCTGCTGCTGCTAAGTCGCTTCAGTCGTGTCCAACTCTGTGTGACCCCATGGACTGCAGCCCACCAGGCTCCCCCGCCCCTGGGATTCTCCAGGCAAGAACTCTGGAATGGGTTGCCATTTCCTTCTCCAATGCATGTGAGTGAAAAGTGAAAGTCAAGTCGCTCAGTCGTGTCCGACTCTTAGCGACCCCATGGACTGCAGCCCACCAGGCTCCCCCATCCTGGGATTCTCCAGGCAAGAACACTGGAGTGGGGTGCCATTTCCTTTTCCGGTGCATGAAAGTGAAAAGTGAAAGTGAAGTCGCTCAGTTGTGTCCAACTCTTTGTGACCCCATGGACTGCAGCCTACCAGACTCCTCCTACCAGGCTTCTCCGGGACAGGTGATGACCAGACTCTTAAAACACCGATGTGGTAAATCCCACTGTCTATGCAGGGTAAGGTCTGTGCCAGGGCTGGGGGCAACGTGTGGATGAGCAGCCCCCACCGCCAGACCTCCGAGTGCCACCAGCTGGTTTGCTGTTCAGATATCAGCTGAGCAGACCCTCCTAACCCTGCAGACTCAACACAGCTACGCATCCACTCCACCGCCTGATTTTAATTCTCTGCCTAGTGCTCACCACGAGCGGACATTTTAATTATCTACTTCTTCAGCCAGTGGTTTATTGCCTGTCTGCCCAGCTAGTCCTAACGAGTGCTGTGCTTGGGAGCGTGTGTCTGCTTCTTGGGGGTAGATTGTCTGACACCTCCATTTTATTGAGTGTTGTCACTCTTTGCTGCACTCAGGCTCCCATCTCTGTCGGCCACCCTGTGCTCAGAGGTCATGATCTGACAAAGCAGTAGGCGTGCTCACTGCAGGTGTCTGCACAGTGGCCGTTATCCACCGAGCTGGGCAGAGATGCTCTAAAAGTGAACAGGTGCCTTTGGTCCCGTGTGGCGGCTCCCAGACGCTCACCGTGGTCGATGGCATCAGAATTACCTGGGGAGTATCTGACCTGTGCAGATTCTCACCACTCCCCTCCTGGAGGACCTGTTTCAGGATATGGAGGGGGTCTGAGGACCTGTTTCAGGATATGGAGGGGGTCTGAGGACCTGTTTCATGATGTGGAGGAGCTCTGAGGACCTGTTTCATGATGTGGAGGGGCTCTGAGGACCTGTTTCAGGATGTGGAGGGGCTCTGAGGACCTGTTTCAGGATATGGAGGGGGTCTGAGGACCTGTTTCAGGATGTGGAGGGTGTCTGAGGACCTGTTTCAGGATATGAAGGGGGTCTGAGGACCTGTTTCAGGAGATGTGGAGGGTGTCTGAGGACCTGTTTCAGGATATGCAGGGGGTCTGAGGACCTGTTTCAGGAGATGTGGAGGGTGTCTGAGGACCTGTTTCAGGATGTGGAGGGGCTCTGAGGACCTGTTTCAGGATATGTAGGGGGTCTGAGGACCTGTTTCAGGATGTGGAGGGTGTCTGAGGACCTGTTTCATGATGTGGAGGGGCTCTGAGGACCTGTTTCAGGATATGGAGGGGGTCTGAGGACCTGTTTCAGGATATGTAGGGGGTCTGAGGACCTGTTTCAGGATGTGGAGGGTGTCTGAGGACCTGTTTCATGATGTGGAGGGGCTCTGAGGACCTGTTTCATGATGTGGAGGGGCTCTGAGGACCTGTTTCATGATGTGGAGGGGCTCTGAGGACCTGTTTCAGGATGTGGAGGGGGTCTGAGGACCTGTTTCAGGATATGTAGGGGGTCTGATGACCTGTTTCAGGATGTGGAGGGGCTCTGAGGACCTGTTTCATGATGTGGAGGGTGTCTGAGGACCTGTTTCAGGATGTGGAGGGGGTCTGAGGACCTGTTTCAGGATGTGTAGGGTGTCTGAGGACCTGTTTCAGGATGTGGAGGGTGTAGGACCTGTTTCAGGATGTGGAGGGGCTCTGAGGACCTGTTTCAGGAGATGTGGAGGGGGTCTGAGGACCTGTTTCATGATGTGGAGGGGCTCTGAGGACCTGTTTCAGGATATGCAGGGGGTCTGAGGACCTGTTTCATGATGTGGAGGGGCTCTGAGGACCTGTTTCAGGATATGGAGGGGGGTCTGAGGACCTGTTTCAGGATGTGTAGGGTGTCTGAGGACCTGTTTCATGATGTGGAGGGTGTCTGAGGACCTGTTTCAGGATATGCAGGGGGTCTGAGGACCTGATTCATGATGTGGAGGGGCTCTGAGGACCTGTTTCAGGATATGGAGGGGGTCTGAGGACCTGTTTCATGATGTGGAGGGGGTCTGAGGACCTGTTTCAGGATATGGAGGGGGTCTGAGGACCTGTTTCAGGATGTGGAGGGTGTCTGAGGACCTGTTTCAGGATGTGGAGGGGGTCTGAGGACCTGTTTCAGGATATGGAGGGTGTCTGAGGACCTGTTTCAGGATATGCAGGGGGTCTGAGGACCTGTTTCAGGATATGGAGGGGGTCTGAGGACCTGTTTCAGGATATGGAGGGGGTCTGAGGACCTGTTTCAGGATATGGAGGGGGTCTGAGGACCTGTTTCAGGATATATAGGGTGTCTGAGGACCTGTTTCAGGATATGGAGGGGGTCTGAGGACCTGTTTCATGATGTGGAGGGGGTCTGAGGACCTGTTTCAGGATATGGAGGGGGTCTGAGGACCTGTTTCATGATGTGGAGGGTGTCTGAGGACCTGTTTCAGGAGATGTGGAGGGGGTCTGAGGACCTGTTTCAGGATATGGAGGGGATCTGAAGACCTGTTTCAGGATGTGGAGGGGCTCTGAGGACCTGTTTCATGATGTGGAGGGGGTCTGAGGACCTGTTTCAGGATGTGGAGGGTGTCTGAGGACCTGTTTCAGGATGTGTAGGGTGTCTGAGGACCTGTTTCAGGATGTGGAGGGTGTGAGGACCTGTTTCAGGATGTGGAGGGGGTCTGAGGACCTGTTTCAGGATATGCAGGGGGTCTGAGGACCTGTTTCAGGATGTGGAGGGTGTCTGAGGACCTGTTTCAGGATGTGGAGGGGGTCTGAGGACCTGTTTCAGGATATGTAGGGTGTCTGAGGACCTGTTTCAGGATATGCAGGGGGTCTGAGGACCTGTTTCAGGATATGGAGGGGGTCTGAGGACCTGTTTCAGGATATGGAGGGGGTCTGAGGACCTGTTTCAGGATATATAGGGTGTCTGAGGACCTGTTTCAGGATATGGAGGGGCTCTGAGGACCTGTTTCATGATGTGCAGGGGGTCTGAGGACCTGTTTCAGGATATGGAGGGGGTCTGAGGACCTGTTTCATGATGTGGAGGGTGTCTGAGGACCTGTTTCAGGAGATGTGGAGGGGGTCTGAGGACCTGTTTCAGGATATGGAGGGGGTCTGAAGACCTGTTTCAGGATATGGAGGGGGTCTGAGGACCTGTTTCAGGATATGGAGGGGGTCTGAGGACCTGTTTCAGGATATATAGGGTGTCTGAGGACCTGTTTCATGATGTGGAGGGTGTCTGAGGACCTGTTTCAGGATATGGAGGGTGTCTGAGGACCTGTTTCAGGAGATGTGGAGGGGGTGTGAGGACCTCTGCTTGTCAAACGTAGCCCAGTTGTGCTCACGCTTTGCGAGCTTGCTGAGCACTAGCTTAGTGGGTTGCTGTGGAGACACCTCATTCATGGGAAGAGACCACTGCCTGCTCCCAGGGCTTCTCGGCCACATCTCCATCGACATCTGGGGGCGGAGCTCTTTGCTGGGAGGGGCTGGGCTGTGTGCTCTAAGATGTTTACCACCACCCCTGGCCATCCCTCAGGACACCAAGGCACCTCTCTTTCAACTGTGACAACCAAAACTGTCTCCGGACGTTGCTTCATTTTTCCTGGGGGCAAACTTGCCCCTGGTTTAGACCCACTGGCCCAGGGCCTCAGCTATGCTTCACGTAGCCTGTAGGAGATCTCTGTAGTCAATGGTCTAGAAGATTCCATCACCTAAAGTCAGAAGGCCAACTTTTGTTACACTAAACAACTGCCTAAACCCGTCCATGCGTATGTGGTGGATACTCGTGTACCTGGAAATCAAGAACAGCTTTAAACTAATCAAAAAGAGATATCCTGGTCAAAGTGTATTTGAAGACTGCCATGTTTTAAAACTCAACACGACTTAAAACAGAATCCTATAAGTTCCTCGGCTAAAATACTTTCAGGAGGTATTAGGTATAACAATAGTTTGCTGCATGAAAATGGCTTTGAAAAATCTTAAAAGTGTTTTAAAAGAAAAGGGACTTTTTTTGGTGTGAGGCATTAAATTGGATGTGAATATGACGGATTTCAAAGACTGTCAAAATAACAAATTTACATCATAAATGCATCCGCTTTCCCTTTAAAGGCTTTTCCACCATCAGGAAGGCGTTTAATGGTGAGCAGGTTCAAAATGTCGCCAACTCCCACCGGTACAGAGGGGAGGCAGTCCCCACCAGAGTCTCGGGGCTTCAGACAAATTCTCTGCCTCTTTTCAACTTAATAAACTGCACTCCTGTCAAATTGAAGATAATGAGAGACGGCGCCATTGTTTTCTCCCACATCTTGCTAAGAAAGATGTCTCCCAATATTTTGGGAGGACCGCTATACCAAAAAGTAAACTTGAAAGAAATCCACCCCGCCGTGACTTTACCGGATCAAAGGCAACGGAATCTCCACAGAAGCACGGTTCTGAAGTTTGCAGCGCTTTCGTTCAGACAGAGGCTCATTAAGAAGCATCTAACACGTTTGATTGTTTCAGAGTTAGCCATCTAAATTTTTAATCATGTGTGGGTGCAAGATAGTCCTAGGGTTGTACCCAAACACTGCAAAGCCTTTATATTCTAAAGAGTCATGTCAATACCCTCTTTTCCTGAATAGTCAGCAGGTAGGCTCGCAGAGGGGGTGGCTTCAAACGGCTCCCTTCTGTGACAGAGGGGTGGGCAATTTCTGAAGTTGCCTTTGGAAAGAGAAATAAGTCCGAGTGTTTTGAAATCTGGGTTCCTTTCTTTTTTGAGGGAGTGAGGCTGCGGCTCTCTGTCCTCCCCCCTCCTCTCTTCTTTCTGCAGAGATGAAGCTGCTCTTCTTCATAAAGAGGACAAGAGGGCTTTGCTGGGAGCCCGGCCTCTCCACCTAGACTCTCCGAGAAAAGAAGCATGTTCTCTTACTCAGCATGCTCGGGTTAAATGTCCTCCAGTCGTAACCGCACGGGGGTTTTTGTTGTTCCCTCCTCTTCCGGGACAGTCTGCCAGGGTCCCGGAGCCCTTGGCGAGGGGCTGGTGGAGGTGGGGAAGGCGGGCCGATGAAGAGCACTTACCCTGAGCTCCTTGGCCAGAAGGGCTGTGCGTCCTGCCTTCCACACCCACTGGAAGGCCTTCATCACCCGGCACCGCCCAGAGGCAGAGGGGCTGGAGATGCAGTTTGTCAGAGCAGCCCCTCCCAGACACAACCCAAGAGTGCAGAGGGGAAAGCGCAGGAACGGCCTGGGGGACGGCCTCGGTGGCTCAGTGGTGAAGAATCCGCCTGCCATGTAGGAGATGCAGGAGACGCGGGTTCCGTCTCTGGCTCGGGAAGACCCCCTGCAGGAGGAAATGGCAACCCCCTCCAGTATTCTTGCCTGGGAAACCCCATGGACGGAGGAGCCTGGCCGGCTACAGTCTGTGGGGTTGCAAACAGGCAGACACGACTGAGCGACTGAGGGCACAGAAGCCCAGTGGTCCTGGGTTCAATCCTTGGCTGGGGAACTAAGATGCCACAAGCTGAGTGGCGCGGCTGAAAAATGTGTTTAATGATAATTTTTAAAAACGGGAAAGCGTAGATGGTTGGTGGGCCTCTCACTGTCCCTGTGACATCAGGAAAAGGGCTTTTCTTTCTTTAAGTGATGATTAGAACCGGAATGTGTTAGAAGGGGCAGACCTGACTGTTTCAATCTAATGGTCCACTACTTACGCTGCAAGGGGAATGAAGGTCTTCCTCTCGCTTCTCTGTCTGGATTTCTCACCCCATGTGGCCACAGTGGTTCTCCTCCCGAGATCACAGGAGGGTTTGTGACAATGAAGGTCACCCAGACATCATGGCCAGCCCCACGAGTACCTGAAACTAAAGGGGCCAGTGTGCGCCGAGCCGTCGGGGCCGGTGCGCGCCGAGCGGTCAGGCCAGTGTGTGCCGATCGGCCCAGTGTGCGCCGATCGGTCACAGGAGGGCTGGGCCTGCTCTCGGGCTGATGACTAGCTCCTGGTGAAGTCTTGGAGAGCACTAACGCTGTCTTAAAGGACAGCGTGTACACACTTAGGAAGGTACGCGGTGATGGCGGAAGAATTAGAACAGGTTCCCAGGACCACATGCGTCAAGCTCATCTCAGTTTCGTCTTTCACGGTCTTAATCTGGCAAACCAAGGAGATGCAGGAAACCCTGAAAACTGAGTTTTGTACAGTGTTTGGCAAGACCTCTCATAAAGTCCGAGGGGGACTCTACGGCATGGGAGATGGTACATTTAGGTGGATTTATGACTAGTTGACAAATGGTACTCAGAGCGAGCTGAAACAGGGAGGTGGGGCTGCTAGCTAAACACCTTCAGGAGTCAGACGGTGTCGTCGACGGGTAGGGCTGGCAGGGTGCTTGATGATAAACAGTGATGGGGACGGAGACGAACGGAGAGCCGGTCACTGATGGCTGAGTGCCCTCCACACACCTCCAGGGGCTTGTGCAGTCCCCAACACACGCAACCACCCAGAGCTGCTCTGGTCACGCCTGCCGGTTGTCGGCGTGTTGGACTGTGGACCCGGGGTTGAGATACGTTCAGTCTTTCAGGAGAAGCTGGCTGTGGACCCGGGGTTGAGATACGTTCAGTCTTTCAGGAGAAGCTGGCTGTGGACCCGGGGTTGAGATACGTTCAGTCTTTCAGGAGAAGCTGGCTGTGGACCCGGGGTTGAGATACGTTCAGTCTTTCAGGAGACGGGAGCTGGCTGTGGACCCGGGGTTGAGATACGTTCAGTCTTTCAGGAGAAGCTGGCTGTGGACCCGGGGTTGAGATACGTTCAGTCTTTCAGGAGAAGCTGGCTGTGGACCCGGGGTTGAGATACGTTCAGTCTTTCAGGAGAAGCTGGCTGTGGACCCGGGGTTGAGATACGTTCAGTCTTTCAGGAGAAGCTGGCTGTGGACCCGGGGTTGAGATACGTTCAGTCTTTCAGGAGAAGCTGGCTGTGGACCCGGGGTTGAGATACGTTCAGTCTTTCAGGAGAAGCTGGCTGTGGACCCGGGGTTGAGATACGTTCAGTCTTTCAGGAGAAGCTGGCTGTGGACCCGGGGTTGAGATACGTTCAGTCTTTCAGGAGAAGCTGGCTGTGGACCCGGGGTTGAGATACGTTCAGTCTTTCAGGAGAAGCTGGCTGTGGACCCGGGGTTGAGATACGTTCAGTCTTTCAGGAGAAGCTGGCTGTGGACCCGGGGTTGAGATACGTTCAGTCTTTCAGGAGAAGCTGGCTGTGGACCCGGGGTTGAGATACGTTCAGTCTTTCAGGAGAAGCTGGCTGTGGACCCGGGGGTTGAGATACGTTCAGTCTTTCAGGAGAAGCTGGCTGTGGACCCGGGGTTGAGATACGTTCAGTCTTTCAGGAGAAGCTGGCTGTGGACCCGGGGTTGAGATACGTTCAGTCTTTCAGGAGAAGCTGGCTGTGGACCCGGGGTTGAGATACGTTCAGTCTTTCAGGAGAAGCTGGCTGTGGACCCGGGGTTGAGATCTTTCAGGAGAAGCTGGCTGTGGACGAATTCAGTCTTTCAGGAGAAGCTGGCTGTGGACCCGGGGTTGAGATACGTTCAGTCTTTCAGGAGAAGCTGGCTGTGGACCCGGGGTTGAGATACGTTCAGTCTTTCAGGAGAAGCTGGCTGTGGACCCGGGGTTGAGATACGTTCAGTCTTTCAGGAGAAGCTGGCTGTGGACCCGGGGTTGAGATACGTTCAGTCTTTCAGGAGAAGCTGGCTGTGGACCCGGGGTTGAGATACGTTCAGTCTTTCAGGAGAAGCTGGCTGTGGACCCGGGGTTGAGATACGTTCAGTCTTTCAGGAGAAGCTGGCTGTGGACCCGGGGTTGAGATACGTTCAGTCTTTCAGGAGAAGCTGGCTGTGGACCCGGGGTTGAGATACGTTCAGTCTTTCAGGAGAAGCTGGCTGTGGACCCGGGGTTGAGATACGTTCAGTCTTTCAGGAGAAGCTGGCTGTGGACCCGGGGTTGAGATACGTTCAGTCTTTCAGGAGAAGCTGGCTGTGGACCCGGGGTTGAGATACGTTCAGTCTTTCAGGAGAAGCTGGCTGTGGACCCGGGGTTGAGATACGTTCAGTCTTTCAGGAGAAGCTGGCTGTGGACCCGGGGTTGAGATACGTTCAGTCTTTCAGGAGAAGCTGGCTGTGGACCCGGGGTTGAGATACGTTCAGTCTTTCAGGAGAAGCTGGCTGTGGACCCGGGGTTGAGATACGTTCAGTCTTTCAGGAGAAGCTGGCTGTGGACCCGGGGTTGAGATACGTTCAGTCTTTCAGGAGAAGCTGGCTGTGGACCCGGGGTTGAGATACGTTCAGTCTTTCAGGAGAAGCTGGCTGTGGACCCGGGGTTGAGATACGTTCAGTCTTTCAGGAGAAGCTGGCTGTGGACCCGGGGTTGAGATACGTTCAGTCTTTCAGGAGAAGCTGGCTGTGGACCCGGGGTTGAGATACGTTCAGTCTTTCAGGAGAAGCTGGCTGTGGACCCGGGGTTGAGATACGTTCAGTCTTTCAGGAGAAGCTGGCTGTGGACCCGGGGTTGAGATACGTTCAGTCTTTCAGGAGAAGCTGGCTGTGGACCCGGGGTTGAGATACGTTCAGTCTTTCAGGAGAAGCTGGCTGTGGACCCGGGGTTGAGATACGTTCAGTCTTTCAGGAGAAGCTGGCTGTGGACCCGGGGTTGAGATACGTTCAGTCTTTCAGGAGAAGCTGGCTGTGGACCCGGGGTTGAGATACGTTCAGTCTTTCAGGAGAAGCTGGCTGTGGACCCGGGGTTGAGATACGTTCAGTCTTTCAGGAGAAGCTGGCTGTGGACCCGGGGTTGAGATACGTTCAGTCTTTCAGGAGAAGCTGGCTGTGGACCCGGGGTTGAGATACGTTCAGTCTTTCAGGAGAAGCTGGCTGTGGACCCGGGGTTGAGATACGTAGTCTTTCAGGAGAAGCTGGCTGTGGACCCGGGGTTGAGACCGTCTTTCAGGAGAAGCTGGCTGTGGACCCGGGGTTGAGATACGTTCAGTCTTTCAGGAGAAGCTGGCTGTGGACCCGGGGTTGAGATACGTTCAGTCTTTCAGGAGAAGCTGGCTGTGGACCCGGGGTTGAGATACGTTCAGTCTTTCAGGAGAAGCTGGCTGTGGACCCGGGGTTGAGATACGTTCAGTCTTTCAGGAGAAGCTGGCTGTGGACCCGGGGTTGAGATACGTTCAGTCTTTCAGGAGAAGCTGGCTGTGGACCCGGGGTTGAGATACGTTCAGTCTTTCAGGAGAAGCTGGCTGTGGACCCGGGGTTGAGATACGTTCAGTCTTTCAGGAGAAGCTGGCTGTGGACCCGGGGTTGAGATACGTTCAGTCTTTCAGGAGAAGCTGGCTGTGGACCCGGGGTTGAGATACGTTCAGTCTTTCAGGAGAAGCTGGCTGTGGACCCGGGGTTGAGATACGTTCAGTCTTTCAGGAGAAGCTGGCTGTGGACCCGGGGTTGAGATACGTTCAGTCTTTCAGGAGAAGCTGGCTGTGGACCCGGGGTTGAGATACGTTCAGTCTTTCAGGAGAAGCTGGCTGTGGACCCGGGGTTGAGATACGTTCAGTCTTTCAGGAGAAGCTGGCTGTGGACCCGGGGTTGAGATACGTTCAGTCTTTCAGGAGAAGCTGGCTGTGGACCCGGGGTTGAGATACGTTCAGTCTTTCAGGAGAAGCTGGCTGTGGACCCGGGGTTGAGATACGTTCAGTCTTTCAGGAGAAGCTGGCTGTGGACCCGGGGTTGAGATACGTTCAGTCTTTCAGGAGAAGCTGGCTGTGGACCCGGGGTTGAGATACGTTCAGTCTTTCAGGAGAAGCTGGCTGTGGACCCGGGGTTGAGATACGTTCAGTCTTTCAGGAGAAGCTGGCTGTGGACCCGGGGTTGAGATACGTTCAGTCTTTCAGGAGAAGCTGGCTGTGGACCCGGGGTTGAGATACGTTCAGTCTTTCAGGAGAAGCTGGCTGTGGACCCGGGGTTGAGATACGTTCAGTCTTTCAGGAGAAGCTGGCTGTGGACCCGGGGTTGAGATACGTTCAGTCTTTCAGGAGAAGCTGGCTGTGGACCCGGGGTTGAGATACGTTCAGTCTTTCAGGAGAAGCTGGCTGTGGACCCGGGGTTGAGATACGTTCAGTCTTTCAGGAGAAGCTGGCTGTGGACCCGGGGTTGAGATACGTTCAGTCTTTCAGGAGAAGCTGGCTGTGGACCCGGGGTTGAGATAGTCAGTCTTTCAGGAGAAGCTGGCTGTGGCCCGGGGTTGAGATCGTTCAGTCTTTCGAGCTGGCTGTGGACCCGGGTGTCCATCTTTCAGGAGAAGCTGGCTGTGGACCCGGGGTTGAGATACGTTCAGTCTTTCAGGAGAAGCTGGCTGTGGACCCGGGGTTGAGATACGTTCAGTCTTTCAGGAGAAGCTGGCTGTGGACCCGGGTTGAGATACCACGAGGAGAAGCTGGCTGTGGACCCGGGGTTGAGATACGTTCAGTCTTTCAGGAGAAGCTGGCTGTGGACCCGGGGTTGAGATACGTTCAGTCTTTCAGGAGAAGCTGGCTGTGGACCCGGGGTTGAGATACGTTCAGTCTTTCAGGAGAAGCTGGCTGTGGACCCGGGGTTGAGATACGTTCAGTCTTTCAGGAGAAGCTGGCTGTGGACCCGGGGTTGAGATACGTTCAGTCTTTCAGGAGAAGCTGGCTGTGGACCCGGGGTTGAGATACGTTCAGTCTTTCAGGAGAAGCTGGCTGTGGACCCGGGGTTGAGATACGTTCAGTCTTTCAGGAGAAGCTGGCTGTGGACCCGGGGTTGAGATACGTTCAGTCTTTCAGGAGAAGCTGGCTGTGGACGGGGTCTTCAGGAGAAGCTGGCTGTGGACCCGGGGTTGAGATACGTTCAGTCTTTCAGGAGAAGCTGGCTGTGGACCCGGGGTGAGCGTCTTTCAGGAGAAGCTGGCTGTGGACCCGGGGTTGAGATACGTTCAGTCTTTCAGGAGAAGCTGGCTGTGGACCCGGGGTTGAGACGTTCAGTCTTTCAGGAGAAGCTGGCTGTGGACCCGGGGTTGAGATACGGCTGTGGCCCGGGGTTGAGAACGTTCAGTCTTTCAGGAGAAGCTGGCTGTGGACCCGGGGTTGAGATACGTTCAGTCTTTCAGGAGAAGCTGGCTGTGGACCCGGGGTTGAGATACGTTCAGTCTTTCAGGAGAAGCTGGCTGTGGACCCGGGGTTGAGATACGTTCAGTCTTTCAGGAGAAGCTGGCTGTGGACCCGGGGTTGAGATACGTTCAGTCTTTCAGGAGAAGCTGGCTGTGGACCCGGGGTTGAGATACGTTCAGTCTTTCAGGAGAAGCTGGCTGTGGACCCGGGGTTGAGATACGTTCAGTCTTTCAGGAGAAGCTGGCTGTGGACCCGGGGTTGAGATACGTTCAGTCTTTCAGGAGAAGCTGGCTGTGGACCCGGGGTTGAGATACGTTCAGTCTTTCAGAGAAGTCTTTCGGAGAAGCTGGCTGTGGACCCGGGGTTGAGATACGTTCAGTCTTTCAAGGAGAAGCTGGCTGTGGACCCGGGGTTGAGATACGTTCAGTCTTTCAGGAGAAGCTGGCTGTGGACCCGGGGTTGAGATACGTTCAGTCTTTCAGGAGAAGCTGGCTGTGGACCCGGGGTTGAGATACGTTCAGTCTTTCAGGAGAAGCTGGCTGTGGACCCGGGGTTGAGATACGTTCAGTCTTTCAGGAGAAGCTGGCTGTGGACCCGGGGTTGAGATACGTTCAGTCTTTCAGGAGAAGCTGGCTGTGGACCCGGGGTTGAGATACGTTCAGTCTTTCAGGAGAAGCTGGCTGTGGACCCGGGGTTGAGATACGTTCAGTCTTTCAGGAGAAGCTGGCTGTGGACCCGGGGTTGAGATACGTTCAGTCTTTCAGGAGAAGCTGGCTGTGGACCCGGGGTTGAGATACGTTCAGTCTTTCAGGAGAAGCTGGAACCCAGATGTCGGCCACTGATTCAAAGGTAAAGCAAGAAAGAAAATGCCCTGCGGGCCAAGCAAAACATCCCGCAGCTGTGTTTGGCAGCTGGACTGTCCCTGTGTGATCTCTAACCCCAGGAAAGATTTCCGGTAGCACAGGGCTGTATCGTTGGTCCCATTCTACTCAGCAGGTTTAATCAATGACTTGGATCAAGCTCCAGAAAGCAGGGCTGTTGATCCAAAGCCAGAGGGACCATCGGACGACCGGCATGGGATTCTAAAGAAGCTCAGCAGAGCAGGACAGAGGTGCTCGTGGGCACACATACAGAGGATCGCACCCTTGGGTCCACGAACATCCACCACCCAAACGCAGAAGGGATTAACAAGAGCACACGTTAGGAAAAACATGCTGTCGAGTTTCAGCTGTTCGTGGATCAGTGCAGGACGACGGGGTGAAGGGGCTGCCAGAAGGCAAAGGCAACCTCAGCCGGCGTCAAATGCAGCAGAGCCCGCCAGGCTCAGCCAGCCGCAGCCGGAGCTCTGACCTGGGTTCCGGGAAACACTCGAGGAGGGACGTGCGGAGCCTGGAGCACACTGGGTGGGGGCACCAGCAGGCACGGGGAGAGTACTGGAGACTCTTCAAGCGAAGGAGAGCTGAAGGCGTTAGGGCTACTATGCTTGGAGAAGGGACGCCCTGAAGATACACAAACGCTGGGTTCCTGCATTTAGGGGGTTCGTCGTGTGTGTGGGGAATTCACATTCTTCCTACTGTGTAGATTAACGCCAAGGGGGAAGTGGTGCAGAGACCCAGCGTTCACGTCAACATGCAGACGCCTTTCAAACACATCTCTGGGGGGGAGAAGGGCTGTCCAGAAGGGAAATTGCCCCCCATCCCCCACCAACTGCTCCATCCCTAAAGATGGAAAGCTGAGGGTGGGAGACCTTGGGGATGATGTAGAGGGAACTGGACCGTTAAGGGTGGGATGATGTAGAGGGAACTCATCAGAACAGGACTGATTCATCGGAAGGACTGATGCTGAAGCTGAAGCGCCAGGACTTTGACCACCTGATGCAAAGGGCATATTCACTGGAAAAGACCCTGATGCTGGGAAAGACTGAGAGCGGGAAAGAAGTGGATGAGATGGTTAGATAGTATCACTGACTGAATGGACATGAATTTGGGCAGACTCCCAGAGATAGTGGAGAACAGGGAGGCCTGGTGGGCTACAGTCCATGGGGTCTCAGAGTCAGACATGACTTAGCGACTGAACAACAACAAATTAGAACAGGCACACTTGAGATGGGATGCACACGAGTCCAGGGGGTTGGAGGGCCTTCCTAGCTCCTGCCACACAATGAACTCCTGGCAGGTAGAGCTGGCAGGGAATAGTGCGTCAAAGAAGGTCATCGAGGTGGTCGGGCAGGCAACAACAGTAGGCATTCAGGAGAAGGTGAAGTGTCAGAATTGTCACGAGCCTTAGTCTCAGGAAGATAAATCCTGGTACTGTTGACTGAGGATGATATGTCAGTCCGGTAGGAAGATGCGGGGACTGAAGTTCAAGGTTCATGAAAATACTTGGTCTCTTCTCGGTGGGTGCCATATTTTACAGATTGAACCACAAGTTCTAGAGCAAAGGCAACTTGGATTCTTAAGCCAGAACCCTCAGGAATGAACTAGCTCAGTCTCTTGGTTGCATGAATTAGGGAACTGACTCTCACAAGAAGGAAGTGACTTGTCTAGGGTCATGTAGCTGAGAAACAACGGAATCGGAACATGACTGGGGTTTCCTGACCTAAAGCGTTGCGGTGATGGTCATGCTCCGGGTGGAAACTCCGTAGAAAGCTTAGCTTCAGTATCATCTTCATCCTCAGACTCACCAGCTGCTCCCGTTTAGTGGCTAAAAAAATGGTCTTGGCAGTGCCTGCAGTGGTCTCCGGACACAGAGGCCTCTGCAGCTCGAGACCTGGTCCTGACACACTCATTCTGGTTCCCGACTTTTTCCCCCAAGGTAGGTTGGTTCCAGGATTCACCATATTCTTTCTATGTCATCGCTCACTGTTTTTTTTTTTTTTTTTAATTTACATATTTTTAATTGGAGGATAACTGCTTTACAATGTTGTGTTGGCTTCTGCCGTACATCAGCATGAACCGGTCACAGGTGTACACACGTCATCTCCCCGTTTAACCTCCCTGCCCTTCTCGTCCCTGGTGGAGCTCCCTGTGTGGGGCAGCAACCCCAAGTCCCGCTAGCCGTCTGTTTTACGTGTGGCGACGTATGTGCTCCGGCGCTCCTCTCTCAGTTCACCCCTTGCTGTCCTTCCCCCGCTGCATCCACAGTCTGTCCTTTATGTCCGTGTCTCTATTGCTGCCATGCAAATAGGTTCATCAGGGCCATATTTCTAGATTCCATACATATGTGTTAATATGCAATATTTGTTTTTCTCTTTCTGACTTACCTCACTTTGTATGACAGGCTCGAGGTTCATCCACCTTGCTAGAACTGACTCAAATTCGCTCCTTTTTATGGCTGAGTACTATTCCATTGTGTATATGTACCACAACTTCTTTATCCATTCATCTGTTGATGGACATCGAGGTTGCTCACTCTTATCTGCGGTTCCTATGACATCTTGCCAAAATGCAGGTCCAACAGGATCCCTGGGGAGACACTGGAGCTTTATCACTCTGCCTGTAAAGACCAGTTTCCAGATCCCTTTCGCATTTTGTCTCTGAAGTGCAGCAGGCAGGACCGGGCAGGTGCTGCCAAGGGCCACCCACCAGGCTGCGCCTGAACACAGCCCAGTGGTGCAGACTTCCCTCAGCCCATGGCTGGACCAGTCACATCCTTTGAGCTCCTCAGAAAAGCTGAGTGAGAGACGCAGAGGAGGGCATTACTCGGGTCAGCTTTGTCCGTATCCAGGAGCGGTCACAGCTCAGCAATGCCCCGTCAGCGTCCCCCACCCAGGGCAGGCTGGTGATGGAGCCGATGGCTGCAGACTCTCCCGCTGGAGGGCCTGTGTGCTGCAGACTGAGGCCTGCTGGATAGAACCCTGCCTCGGGTCTTGGAGCCTGGGCTGCTCCCCTGTCCGGGCGCGGCTTCCAGCCTGGGCCTGAAGCGTGGCCCGCAGGCCCTCCTCCCCATGGCCCGTGCGCTCCCATCCGTCCGCGCCGCTCCGTCCACCGTGCTGCCGCTCCGGGCTTCACCTGAGACTTCTGCAGTGCTCCCAACGGGTTCTTACGAGAAGAACTCTCTCTTCCCAGTTCTGGAATACAGAAGGTCAGCTGCCTCCCCAGGACAGGCTTGGTCTGGAGGCGGGGGCCTCTTGAGCCTACCGGGCAGGCCTGAGCCAAACCACACACCCCGAGGGATCAGCGGCCTTCTAGAGATGGACTGAGGTTCCACTGCTGCCAGAGGAGGAAGAGAACCCCCGACACCACCCTGTGCTCCCTCCCGCAGGTCTGAGGC
This sequence comes from Tragelaphus eurycerus, assembly GCA_935064755.1. Classification (NCBI taxonomy): domain Eukaryota; kingdom Metazoa; phylum Chordata; class Mammalia; order Artiodactyla; family Bovidae; genus Tragelaphus; species Tragelaphus eurycerus. Next base: position 534,428 of record CAKXYN010000116.1, on the reverse strand, counting down.
TGCGCTGGGACACTTCACAGGCACCTCCCAGAGCAAGAAGCGAGCTGGGCTCTCGATGAGGTCAGGAGCCTGGGCTTCAGACCAGCACCTGCTTCTCAGCTGTGGTCCCTCTCTTCACACCAGCTGTCTTGTGATGCGCTATTAGCTGAAAAAGGAAAACTGCTTACACAACAACAAGCACGTTCCAGCGAATAGATTTTGTAATATTTAGTGTCACTATATTATGAATAAGTTTCACAGCTGTATACGCACATTTATCAATAATAAAACCCATTCCCATGTCAACTTCGCTGCAAAGACATTGAGAGAGAAAGAAGAGAGTACGCATAAAATGCTGCACATTCTCCTCCTGGGTGAGGCATCGTCAGTAATTTTTGCCTTAATTTTTGTGTGCTAAGTCACTCTGTGTGGGCTTCCCTAGTGGCTCAGATGCTAACACGTCTGTCTGCAATGCAGGAGACCCGGGTTCGATCCCTGGGTTGGGAAGATCCCCTGGAGAAGGAAATGGCAGCCCACTCCAGTATTCTTGCCTGGAAAATCCCACGGACCGCGGAGCGTGGTAGGCTACTGTCCATGGGGTTGCAAAGAGTCAGACACGACTGAGCCACTCGGTAACCCCATAGACTGTAGCCCACCAGGGCTCTGTCCACGGGATTCTCCAGGTAAGAGTACTGGAGTGGGTGGTCATGCCCTCCTCCAGGGGATCTTCTTGACCCAGGGATCGAACCCATTTACTTTTTAAATGTTCTGTATTGTCCACGTTTCTTGTGCATCACTCATAATCAGAAAAAAATGAGTTTTTTTTATTCCCGAAAGGGAGGGAAGAGGGCACAGCTGGCTTAGAACTGCTTCCTCCAGCTTGGGGGAGGGGGGCTAGAAGAACAAAGAGACCCCAGCGCCCACGGGTCCATGGGGACCTCCTGAGGCCCCCGGGTCTGGCTGGATTGGGATTTCGGGCCTGGCCAGGCTCCCACCAGCTTGAGGAGCCAGGAGCCGCCCAGGGGTCACCATCTGGGCTGGAAGGTCAGCGTCTTCTCCTCCCAACCCAGCGGGAGCGGGGAGAAGGGGTTGTTGGGAGAGAGGCCCAAGGAGCGAGGAGAAGAACGTGGGCCGTCAGGAAATCGGGAAATAAACAACGTGTTCCTGTGAGGTGGGGGCGGGCTCGCTTTGATCCCGGGCCTGGAATGGGAAGCACCAACTCTGGGAAGATGAGCCGCTTCCCGAGACCTCCTCTGCCCACCTGGGGCAGACACAGTGAGAGTCTTAGCCCGGCACAGGTGGACGGGGCAAGGGCCCACCAGCACCCCGAGGCCCCCCGAGGCCCCGCATCCCTGTGGCCGCATCACAGGCTGGCCCTCTGCCCAGATGCCTCTGCCTCTTAGAGTTCACTTTTTAAAGAAAGGTTCTGCTCCCCACTCTTGGGAGCATTCTCAGCCCTCCCCGCCCTGACCACCCCACACTGTCATGCCATGGTTTGTCTTGACGTCTCCCTTATCCGCTTCCCGTCCCTGGCACCCAGTGGGCACCCCGTGTGGCATCCATGCCCCCTGCACTGAGTGAATGAGAGGTGGATGGCTCCAGGGAGGGAGCACACGGCTTGCCTGGACATCTCTCCTAAGATCTCGGCCGGCCCGACCTTGCTCAGTGTTCGTCTTGGGAGTCCCAGTCACCCTAACCATCGCGGCACTCCCCCTGGCTGGGCACCCCTGCTCACGGCGACACACCCTGCTGGCCTGCTGCTGGTGAGTGTCTCAGGCACGGAAATCCATGACGACTTTGTACAAAAGTCCCCCTTCCCCGATGCACCTTGCGACGGTTCACGTTACGTGTCAACTCGACCGTGTTAGGAGACGCCCAGAGACCTGGGAAAACATTAGCTGCGTGTGTGAAGGCGTTTCCAGAAGAGATGAGCATTTGAACCCCTCACCAAGGCGGGTGGATGTCACCCAGTCCACTGAGGTCCCCGATAGAACCAAATGGAGGAGGAAAGCGAATTCTCTTTCTCTCTTACTAAGCTGGGACAGCCGTCTTCTCCTGCCCTCAGACGCAAGCTTTCAGGCTCACATCACACCATCTGTCGGCCTCGCCCCAGTTCTCAGCGCCTTTGGACGTGGATTGCATCACACAACTAGCTTTCCTGGTTCTCCAGCTTGCAGCTGGCAGACCGTGGGACTTCTAGGCCTCCACAAACGTGTGAACTAATTCCTGTCATAAACCCCCATCTATTGGTCTGGGCTTCCCTGTGGCTCAGCAGTCGAGAATCCGCCTGCAGGAGACCTGACCCCGGGTCAGGAAGATTCCCTGGAGAAGGGACGGCGACCCACTCCAGTACTCTTGCCCGGGAAATGCCCCGGACAGAGGAGCCTGGTGGGCTGCAGTCCATGGGGTTGCAAAAGAGACAGAATTGAGCGACTGAACAACAGTAATCCAACTATCTATGGGTCTCCTTATCCATCTCTCATCTGTCTCTCTTTCCGTCCATCTTCTATCTGCCTATTCTCTCTCTCTTTCCATCATCTATCTGTCCATCCATCTATCTGTTTTCTCTGTCTACCTTCTATCTACCTATTCTCTCTTTCTACCTACCTATCTATCCACCCTCTTGGTTCTGTTTCTCTGGAGAACCCTGACTAATGCACACTTCTATCCCAAAGATGTACCCATTAGACCCAGGAGGCTGGAAACACGGAGGCTCTAAACGCATAGCATCACAACTGTTTTTAAGGAAGAAATCCAGAAAACAAAAGCCGAAGCAACTGCCCTTGTCCATCATGACACCCCAGACTTGGATTGACAAGTAACAAAATTGAGAATAATAAGCTTTCACACTCCCCTTTTCCTTCTGAGACTCACTAAACACAAACACCTGGGTTGATTCTGGGGACTGGCAGAGTAGAATTCCCCTGGACTTGGGAGAGAAGGAAAAAGGGGCTTTGCAGTCAGGCAGACCCAGGCCCCAATTCCTGCCCGGTCACAGTCGGCGCTGTGACTTTGGGCTGAGCCTCCAGGTTCTCCTCTGCCGAGGGGGCGATGCTGTTTCTCCCTCGTGGTGTTGGGAGGGTGTGAGCCGCCAACTGTCGGGCGGAGAGCATAGTGCCACGGATGGCACGGGCGCGCATGGAGGCGACTGTTGTTGGAAGTCCATCGGCTTGATTCTAGTCTGAGCTCAAGCGGACTAATTTCTGGCTCTCGGTTGCTTTGTCTGTAAAATGGGAGAGGAATGGACCGGGCTCTGCCCACTAGTCGCACTGATCTCCTTTTTGTTCCTTCTACACATGTTGCTCCCTCGTTGCGGGGACTCTGCGCTCATAGCTCATATTACTTAGCGTTAGACTCAGCTGCATGGAGAGAAAACCCACAGGAACAGCGAGTTAATGAGACAGACAGCTATTTCTCTCCTGTTCAAGCCCCAGTGGGTGCTTTAAGATAGTCAGGTCTCTCTGTTTTATTGTTCACCATCCTCAACAGGTAGTTTTACCTCATGGTTAAAACGGCTGCTGAGTCTCTGCCATCACATCCACCCTCAGCCGGCAGAGAGCTGAAAAGACAAAGGGAAAGGCACCGCCTCTCCCTTGAAGACTTTTCTTGGAATTTGTGCAGGACTCGTCCACGTACATCAGAGGGTGGAGGCTGTTACACTCATTTCCTGGAACCGCCGTGACAGGGTGCCACAGGCTGAGTGGCTTGCGAGCACGTGTGCTAAGGTGCTCGGTCGTGTCTGACTCTCTGCAGCCCTGTGGACTGTAGCCCGCCAGGCTCCTCTGTCCATGGGATTCTTGAGGTAAGAATACTGGAGTGGGTTGCCATGCTCTCCTCCAGGGGATCTTCCTGATCCAGGGATCGAGCCACGTCACTTACGTCTGCTGCCTTGGCAGGTGGGTTCTTCACCACTGGTGCCGCCCTGGAAGCCCTGAGCGGCTTAAGCGGTGGTGGTGGTGGTTTAGCCACTCAGTCGTGTCCGACTATTGCGACCCCATGGGCTGTAGCCCGCCAGGCTCCTCTGCCCATGGGATTTTCCAGACAACAACACTGGAGTGAGTTGCCTTTCCCTTCTCCAGGGGATCTTCCCGACCCAGGGATCGAACCCAGGTCTCCTGCATTGCAGGCAGATTCTTTGCTGACTGAGCTATGAGGGAAGCTCTCATCTCTGGAGGCTGGAAGTCCAAGATCAAGGTTTGGTTTCTCCTGGGACCTCTCTCCCTGCCTCTGGCCGTGTCTTCTCTTGCTCTTTTCTCTGTGTGCGTGTATGTCATGTCTGAACGTCCTCTGCTTGCAAGGACACCAGTTTTATGAGATTAAGGCCCACCCCGAAGACCTGATTTTAACTAAATCGACTCTTTAAAGACCTCATCTCCAAATACAGTTATATGCCAAAGTACTATAGGTTAGGGCCTCAACACAGAACTTTTGGGAGAACAGATGTGACCCCTGACAGCTATGTTTAGGGACCTACTTCCAACGACTAGATTATGAGGACAGAGAAGAAAAGCTAACTGCATGGTAGCAACACCTGGCAAACTCTCTTCCAGCCAGGGTCCCAAGGTCAACATCATCAGTGCCAACTCACATTGATGGTACAGCCTTTGGTATGGCTGTACTTTAGCCCCATGGTCTTCCTTCCAAAACCCATCACCCCTGTCTCACCAAGAGAGAAACGTCAGGTAAAGCTACATGGAGGGACCAGCACACCCCAGAACGGTCAAGGTCACCAAGACCCAGGAAAGTCCGAGAAAGGATGCCTCGTGGCTAAATGCAACGTGGGACCCTGGACGGATCCTTGGAACAGAGGCCAGATGTTTGGAGAAATTAGTGAAATCTGGATAAAATCTGCAGTTTCGTTACTAGCAAAGTACCACTGTTTCCTTAGTTGTGGCAAAAGTATGGAGCTACGTAAGAAGTTGCCAGTAGGAGGCACTGGGTGTGGTTGTGCAGGGCCTCTTGGTATGAGCTTTGCAGCTTCGCTGTGACTCTAACACTATTCTAAAATTAAAGCTGCCTTTGAAAAAACAGCCCACCCTCGTGGACTTACATTCTTTTATTTATCTATTGACGGCTTGATTGGGGTATAATTGTGTTACAATATTGTGTTATTTTCTGCTGTACAATGAAGTATATTTATTCATTTTTATTAAAGTATAAGGGCTTCCCTGGTGGCTCGGATGTCAAAGAAACTGCCTGCAATGCTAGAGACCTGGGTTCGATCCCTGGGCTGGAAAGATCCCCTGGAGGAGGAAATGGCAACCCACTCCAGTGTTCTTGCCTGGAGAATCCCACGGACAGAGGAGCCTGGCGGGCTACAGTCCACGGGGTCGCAATGAGTTGGACAGAGCTCAGTGACTAAGCCACTACCACACACTTGATCACAATGTTGTGTTAGTCTCTGCTGTACAGCAAAGTGATTCAGTTATACATACACTGGATTCTTTCTTGAAAGCATCCTTCCCCTTTACGGTGTATCCCAGGATATTGAATATATATATAGTTCCCTGTACTACACAGCAGGACCTTGTTGCTCTTCCATCCTATAAATTAGAGCTCACATCTGCTGATCCCAAGCTCTCAGTCCGCCCCTCCTCTCTCCTCACCCCCTCCCTCTTGGCAACCACAAGTCTGTTCCGTGTGTGGTGAGCTTACACGCTGATTGGGACTGGGGTGGGGAGGCGACAACCGACACTGAACAATTAGTAACTCCATTAGGTAAGTTTGGTGGTATGTTTGGAGGAAATAAATACCCTAAATAAAAGAGCAGGGTGTGGGTGGGGAGAACAGGCCAGGAATGCTGCTACAAGGTTAAATCCTAAACAGAGTGAAAGCGTAGAAAGGGCTGGCCTAGGGTTGGTGCACAGCGGATGCTCAGGAAGCCAGGGCAGCCCCATCTTGCATGCATTTTTGTTAGGGCGATGTTCAGATGAGTTGCATTACATAAAGTATGAATGAAGAAGGGAGGCAACAGAGGAATGGCTCTAAAGCTCTCTGGGTGTCAAGAGGAAGCCGGATGAGGGGCTTCCCTGGGGGTCTACTGGTTACGTCTCCACCGTCCGATGCAGGGGCTGCAGGTCCGACCCCTGGTCGGGGACCTAAGACCCCACACACCAAAAAATACCCCATGAAACAGAAGCGATATTGTAACAAATTCAATAAGACTTTGAATTTGTTACACACAACAGCAACAAGAAAAAAAATCTTTCTTTAAAGAGGAAGTCAGATTGAAATATTTGCCCCAATCCTCACAGCGAGAAAGCAAAATTCAGCAGCACACCTGAGACCTAAGGCTGTCTATCCCACGAAGAACCTGGGAAGCAGACTTAGAAGAGCCCGTTCCATTAGCTCAGAGGCCCAGGAATTGAGAGGATCGATTTTAACACTCCCATTATCAGTGCTAAATAATCACAGGGGGAAAGAAGAGTGAAAATGCCTTCGGGAGCCGCTTTGAGGAGCAGGCCGAGTGGCATCATTATCAGAACACTTCTGCAAAGAAGCTGATTTTAACCCCGTTTTGTAGGTAAAGACACTGCGGCGCAGCGTGCTTAAGGAGATTGCCCAAAGCTCTGGGGTTAGCAGTAGCTAAATCCGCGCTGGTTTCCTTCGACGTCGCGGCCGAGGCAGCCTAGGTCGGCCTGGTCCGCTCTCCGCGGCTCCCTTGAACTGGGCTGGCCAGGCGCCTCCAGCCCGCCCCGCCCCAGCAGAGGCCAAAGAACCAGAAAGGCCCCATTCATGTGGTCCCGCAGGAAGCCGGCGTTGAAGGCAAACACACACGGAGCCGAGGACGGTGACTCACAGCGCCTGAGCCTCCTTCTCACCGGTGGCACACACTTTTCCAGCACATTGAAGTCTGGTAGAAATCGTGCTTCCTGGGAGGGTATCAAGGAAAATATGCCAGGAACCAAGCGGCAGGCCGTACTCTGAGTCCTCGCCCCCCTTTTTGAGGTTTTCCCTTTTTTTCCTGGGCCATTCCTTTGAAAAAAAATTTTTTCCCTTCCCCAATGACCCTGTTCGCGGAGCTGGTCCCGCCCCCGGACAGGACAGCGAGCACTTCTGTGCTGGGTCTGTTCTTTCTGCCACTTCCTGGCTCTTTGAACGCTGCTGTGATGTCGGAGCAGTGGGCCCTTCTGATCCAATTGCCGCTCGCCGGCTCATCCTCTCCCCAGGTATCAAGAATGAGGGCAGCGGGGCCTGGGGGTCCTCATTAGAGGGGGCAGTCAGCTCTCCCACCAGTCAGAGCAGGGAGGGCAGCCCCGACTCCACGAATGACCGGTGTTGAAAGAAAGCTCCAGGGGTGAGTGAGAGACGCCGACAGGCGGAGTCAGAAGCAGAAGGTTAAAAAAGACAAGAAACGCAAAAAAAAAAAACCCAACAAAAAACCACCCCACAAAAGCCTTTTTTCTGACTGTCTAAGTGGCTCCCTTTCGGGACCTGAGGCTTTCAGAAAAACGCCCTGCGAAGAGCAGAAGTTTGGGGCTGTAGCATCTTCCCTCCCAGGGCAATGCCTCGGGCCATCGGGTGTCTGTCTGTCCTGGAGCTCTCGGCGCAGCTCAGCCGTCACTCCGGAGGGAGGGAGGCCTTATCTCAGTAAGCGTGGCCATGGCCATCTGAGCAGAGGGTGGTGGGCAGCTCCGACCACAGCGGAGTCCGGAAGCTTCCCTGGATGTGGATGGGTCAGCCTCGCTGGAGGGAGGACGGCAGGGGGAGAGGGGCCCTGGAAAGCCGCCACGGTGGCGGCAGGTAGTGCAGCGCTGGGCCGGCCGGGTGGTCCTGGGGGCGCCGGCCCTCTGCGAGGGGCAGTGTGCACCCTGCCAGTGGAGGCGGCACTGGCCGTGGGCATCGGGGGGCCTGGCTCTGAGCCCGGCTGACCTGGGCCGATCTGCGCAGGCTGTCTCAGCTCTCTGGGCTTTGTTTCCTTTTCTCGGAATGGTGATGATTCTGCATCTTCTTGCAGAGTGGAGCACGTGTTTCCTTGAGCACCTACTATGTGCTGGCAGCTGGAGCTAGATATCAAGACGATAAGAAGACGGCAGACAAAGACCGCTTGCTCTGCTGGGGAGATAGACACATGGACCAGTGACTAAAATTCAGGGCGAGGAGTGCGGTGATACGAGTGGGCACCCCATGGGGCGGGCACGGGTTCTTTCTTGCCTGGGAGACCATGGAAGCTGCCTTTAAGCTTTGAAAAATAACTTCCGAGAGTGATGGGCAGATGGGAGGGAAAGAGAAAGTGGTGTCACGGGTAGAGACGCAGTGATGCTCTGGTCCACACTAGAATCATCTCAATGGAAGCTGGGATGGAGGTGATGCCATGTTGTTGATGGTCCCAGGCATCTTGTGGATGAAAATGAAACTGCTCTCCGGAAGAGCAACCCAAACACAAACCAACCCAAACACAAACCAACCCAAACACAAACCAACCCAAACATAAAAGGAAAGAAAGTTCAAGGCAAGTGAAAATCTTCCAGTCCTAACCTCCACTATTCTAGAAAATATAGTGGTGACTTGTGTGCAAAGGTTTGAAATTTAAAAGTACTGAGTTCCTGAAATTCAATAAAATATTTTTATTATTGTACTAATATTTATGTGATATTTAATATTTATTAATATTTATGGGAGGTGGAAGGGAGGTTCAGGAGAGAGGGGACATGTGTGTGCCTCTGGCTGGTTCATTTTGTATGGCAGAGACCAACACAATATTGTAAAGCAATTATCCTCCAATTAAAAATAAACTAAAAAAGACAGCTCATATGACTATATTAAAACAAGGTTGGTGTTAAGGGGAAAAGAGCATCACCAAAGAGAAAGTTGTTGAAAATACTAAAAGTTTCCATTCATAACCAAATTATATAAGAACTCTAAATTATCATGCCACAAATAAGATAACTTCAAAATACAGAAAGCAACAATTTTCAGAACTATAAGAAAAAATGGATAATTTCATAGCCACAGAGGGAGATTTTTCAGTTCAGTTCAGTTGCTCAGTCGTGTCCAACTCTTTGCGACCCCATGAACTGCAGCACGCCAGGCCTCCCTGTCCATCACCAACTCCTGGAGTTCACTGAGACTCACGTCCATGGAGTCAGTGATGCCATCCAGCCATCTCATCCTCTGTCATCCCCTTCTCCTCTTGCCCCCAATCCCTCCCCGGCATCAGAGTCTTTTCCAATGAGCCAACTCTTTGCATGAGGTGGCCAAAGTACTGGAGTTTCAACTTTAGCATCAGTCCTTTCAAAGAACATCCAGGACTGATCTCCTTTAGAATGGACTGGCTGGATCTCCTTGCAGTCCAAGGGACTCTCAAGACTCTTCTCCAACACCACAGTTCAAAAGCATCAATTCTTTGGCACTCAGCCTTCTTCACAGTCCAACTCTCACATCCATACATGACTACTGGAAATTCCATAGCCTTAACTAGACAGACCTTTGTTGGCAAAGTAATGTCTCTGCTTCTGAATATGCTATCTAGGTTGGTCATAACTTTCCTTCCAAGGAGTAAGCATCTTTTAATTTCATGGCTGCAGTCACCATCTGCAGTGATTTTGGAGCCCCCCCAGAATAAAGTCTGACACTGTTTCCACTGTTTCCCCATCTATTTCCCATGAAGTGATGGGACCGGATGCCATGATCTTAGTTTTCTGAATGTTGAGCTTCAAGCCAACTTTTTCACTCTCCTCTTTCACTTTCATCAAGAGGTTTTTTAGTTCCTCTTCACTTTCTGCCATAAGGGTGGTGTCATCTGCATATCTGAGGTTATTGATATTTCTCCCGGCAACCTTGATTCCAGCTTGTGCTTCTTCCAGCCCAGCATTTCTCATGATGTACTCTGCATATAAGTTAAATAAGCAGGCTGACAGTATACAGCCTTGACGTACTCCTTTTCCTATTTGGAACCATCTGTTGCTCCATGTCCAGTTCTAACTGTTGCTTCCTGACCAGCATATAGGTTTCTCAAGAGGCAAGTCAGGTGGTCTGGTATTCCCAACTCTTTCAGAATTTTCCACAGTTTCTTGTGATCCACACAGTCAAAGGCTTTGGCATAGTCAAGAAAGCAGAAATAGATGTTTTTCTGGAACTTTTTCGATGATCCAGTGGATGTTGGCAATTTGATCTCTGGTTCCTCTGCCTTTTCTAAAACCAGCTTGGACATCTGGAAGTTCACGGTTCACGTATTGCTTAAGCCTGGCTTGGAGAATTTTGAGCATTACTTTACTAGCATGTGAGATGAGTGCAATTGTGCGGTAGTTTGAGCATTCTTTGGCATTGTCTTTCTTTGGGATTGGAATGCAAACTGACCTTTTCCAGTCCTGTGGCCACTGCTGAGTTTTCCAAATTTGCTGGCATATTGAGTGCAGCACTTTCACAGCATCATCTTTCAGGATTTGGAATAGCTCAACTGGAATTCCATCACCTCCACTAGCTTTGTTCGTAGTGATGTTTTCTAAGGCCCACTTGACTTCACATTCCAGGATGTCTGGCTCTAGGTGAGTGATCACACCATCGTGATTATCTGGGTCACGAATATCTTTTTTGTACAGTTCTTCTGTGTATTCTTGCCATCTCTTCTTAATATCTTCTGATTCTGTTAGGTCCATACCATTTCTGTCCTTTATCAAGCCCATATTTGCATGAAATGTTCCTTTGGTATCTCTAATTTTCTTGAAGAGATCTCTAGTCTTTCCCATTCTGTTGTTTTGCTCTATTTCTTTGCATTGATCGCCGAGGAAGGCTTTTTTATGTCTCCTTGCTATTCTTTGGAACTCTGCATTCAGATGCTTATATCTTTCCTTTTCTCCTTTGCTTTTCACTTCTCTTCTTTTCACAGCTATTTGTAAGGCCTCCCCAGACAGGTATTTTGCCTTTTTGCATTTCTTTTTCATGGGGATGGTCTTGATCCCTGTCTCCTGTACGATGTCACGAACCTTATTCCATAGTTCATCGGGCACTCTATCTATCAGATCTAGTCCCTTAAATCTATTTCTCACTTCCACTGTATAATCATAAGGGATTTGATTTAGGTCATATCTGAATGGTCTAGTGGTTTTTCCTACTTTCTTCAATTTAACGGAGAAGGCAATGGCACCCCACTCCAGTACTCTTGCCTGGAAAATCCCATGGATGGAGGAGCCTGGTGGGCTACAGTCCATGGGGTCGCTAAGAGTCGGACATGACTGAGCGACTTCACTTTATGTTTTCACTTTCATGCATTGGAGAAGGAAATGGCAACCCACTCCAGTGTTCTTGCCTGGAGAATCCCAGGGACAGGGGAGCCTGGTGGGCTGCCGTCTATAGGGTCGCACAGAGTTGGACACATCTGAAGCGACTTAGCAGCAGCAGCAGGAGCAGCAGCTTCAATTTAAGTCTGAATTTAGCAATAAGGAGTTCACGATCTGAGCCACAGTCTGCTCCCGGTCTTTTTTTGCTGACTGTATAGAGCTTCTCCGTCTTTGGCTGCAAAGAATATAATCAGTCTGATTTCAGTGTTGACCATCTGGTGATGTCCATGTGTAGAGTCTTCTCTTGTGTTGTTGGAAGAGGGTGTTTGCTATGACCAGTGCATTCTCTTGGCAAAACTCTATTAGTCTTTGCCCTGCTTCATTCCGTATTCCAAGGCCAAACTTGCCTGTTACTACAGGTGTTTCTTGACTTCCTACTTTTGCATTCCAGTCCCCTATAATGAAAAGGACATCTTTTTTGGGTGTTAGTTCTAAAAGGTCTTGTAGGTCTTCATAGAACCATTCAACTTCAGCTTCTTCAGCATTACTGGTTGGGGCATAGACTTGGATTACTGTGATATTGAATGGTTTGCCTTTGAAACGAATAGAGATCATTCTGTCATTTTTTGAGACTGCATCCAAGTACTGCATTTTGGACTCTCTTGTTGATCATGATGGCTATTCCATTTCTTCTGAGGGATTCCTGCCCGCAGTAGTAAATATAATGGTCATCTGAGTTAAATTCACCCATTCCGGTCCATTTTAGTTCACTGATTCCTAAAATGTCGACATTCACTCTTGCCATCTCCTGTTTGACCACTTCCAATTTGCCTTGATTCATGGACCTAACATTCTAGGTTCCTATGCAATATTGCTCTTTACAGCCTTGGACCTTGCTTCTATCACCAGTCACATCCACAGCTGGGTATTGTTTTTTCTTTGGCTCCATCCCATCGTTCTTTCTGGAGTTATTTCTCCACTGATCTCCAGTAGCATATTGGGCACCTACCTACCTGAGTGTTCCTCTTTCAGTATCCTATCATTTTGCCTTTTCATACTGTTCATGGGGTTCTCAAGGCAAGAATACTGAAGTGGTTTGCCATTCCCTTCTCAAGTGGACCACATTCTGTCAGACCTCTCCACCGTGACCCGCCCGTCTTGGGTGGCCCCACTCAATGGCTTAGTTTCACTGAGTTAGACAAGGCTGTGGTCCGTGTGATTTGATTGACTAGTTTTCTGTGATTATGGTTTGTGTGTCTGCCCTCTGATGCCGCTCGTAACACCTACCATTGGAGAGGGAGATTTTAATATGGCTCACATAAAACAGAGAAATAATCAGAAAGAATATGATAGATTTGAGCAACCTGAGTAGCAAACTTGACTTAATGGATATATATATATGAAATGTTAGAATCAACAACTTGAAGCACATATTTTTTTCAAGCATTTGTGAAAAAAGGATTTAAAAATGACTATATGCTCGGCCATCAGCATATAGTCATTTTAAACAAGTTTAAAACTTTAAACTAGTTTAAAACTATTGAAACCATGCATAGTAAATCCTCTGACTACAGTGCAATTAAGCTAGCAATCAGTAACAAGACAATAAGTGGAAAATCCCCACGTGTTCATAAATTAAACAAAATATATTGCTACCAGTCCATAAGTAAAAGAATAAATCACAATGGAAATAATAAAGTATTTAAAGTGAATGATAATGAAATATAACAAAATTTGTGTGATGCAGCTCAAGTGATGCTTAAAGGAAACCACACAGCTTTAGTTTCATACATTTGGAAACTAAATACCTGAAAATCAGTGATCTAAGTACTAAACTTAACAAGTTAGAAAAAAGAACAGTAGATAAGCCCCCACAAAGTAGAATGTAACAAGAAATAAAGCTATTTTCCAGAAATTTATGAAACAGAAGGGTTTCCCTGATGGCTCAGTGGTAAAGAACCCACCTGCCAATGCAGGAGACATGGGTTCAATCCCGGGGTTAGGAAGGAGAAGAAAATGGGCAACCCACTCCAGTATTCTTGCCTGGGAAATCCCATGGACAGAGGAGCCTGGCAAGCTTCAGTCCATGGGGTCACAAAAGGGTCAGACACAAGTTAGGGTCTAAACAACGAGGAAGTAGAAGCCAAACAAAACACAGACTCGAGAAGCCACGGATGAGTCTTTAAAAAGAATGTTGTTTTCAGCTGCTTAGTCGTGTTCTCATGGACTGCAGCCGCCAGGCTTCCCTGTCCTTCTCCACCTCCCAGAGCTTGCTCAAATTTATGTCCTTTGAGTCGGTGATGCCATCCAACCATCTCGTTCTCTGTCGTTCCCTTCTAAGAGTAATTCCCTGGTAAAGTTAACCAAAGAAAAAACAGAAGGGACAAATATCGGGCAGTACCAGGAATTAAATTTAAAGGAAGACGTCACTGCATGTTTAACAAGAGGAGATATTATAAAGAATTTTGTGCCAATAAATTCAAATGTAATGGACAAGATTTTAGAAAAATTTAACTTACCAAAATACACACTGGAAGAATTGAAAAACATGAACAGTCCTAAATTAACTTTAAAAAATTAATCTGTGGTTTAGAAGTTTTCACAATGAAAGATCTGTGTTTAGAAGGCTTCACTAGCAAACTCTTTCAAACATTTGAGGGAGGAATAACATCAATTTTATATAAACTCCTCTACTAAATAAGAAAAATATAATGTTTTTCAACTCAGTTTATGAGGACAGCATATCCTTGACATTAAAGCCTAAAAGGAAAATCACAGGTCTATGTATCTAATGAATAAAGATGCAAATTCTGGACAGAAGGTTGGAAAGCCAAATGCTGAGATATAAAAAAAGCTAACGTATGACACCAAGTTGAATTAATTCCAGTAGGGTTCAGTTCATTTGATATTAGAAAATTAATCACTGTGATTTAAATACTAGCAAAATAAATGAGAAAAATTTACTATTGTCTCAAAAGATGCAGAAAATTTATTTGATGGCTACCTACTCCAGTGTTCTTGTCTGGGAAATCTCATGGACAGAGGAGCCTGGTGGGCTACAGTCCATGGGGCCACAGAGAGTCAGACACACACACACGTGTAACCGTTTATGCTTAAAAACATAAAAGTCTTCATAAACTAGGGATAGAAGAGAACTTCCTTAACCTGGTAAAAGTGGTATTTATGAAAATCAAATTAAAAAAAAATTCACAACTTGTCACAAATATAATCCTTAACAATGAAATATTAAAATCAGCAACTGAGATCAGGAAAGAGACATCAGTAAGTAGTACCAACGTTCTATTCAGCATTATACTGGAAAAACTTGTAACAGGCCAGAAAAAGAAGTAATGGAGAACTTCCCTGGTGGTCATGACGAAGTCTCAGCACAGGGGGCCCAGGGCCCGTCCCTGCTCAGGGAGCTGGATCCCACGCACTGCGGTGAAGATGGAAGATCCGGCAACTTAGACCCTGCGCAGCCATAAATAAATAAACAATAAAATATTAAAAAAGAAATAGTGGTATAAGCATGAATATGTACAGAAAGTAAAATTATGTATGCAGAAAATCTTAAAAAATTTTGACAAATTATTAACAACTAATAAAATATTAATAAATAACACCGGAATTTGGGAAATACTTGAATATATGAAATCAATATACAAAATCAATTATATTTCTATAACAATTGGAACTTCTAACAACTGGAAAGTAAAAGTCTTAATTTAAAAAACAAAAATTTTATTTTACTAAAAATTTTAATTGCACTTACAACAAAATATAAAATCATTAAATATTTTGTTAGAGCTAAAACTAGTAAAAGTATTCAAGACAACTTAAAAAGTTACAAAAGGGTTATTGAGGGAAATTGAAGAGGACTTAATATATGGAGAAATATGCTAGTTCCTTGGACTGCAAAGAGATCAAACTAGTCAATCCTAAAGGAAATCAGTCCTGAATATTCACTGGAAGGACTGAGGCTGAAGCTGAAACTCCAATACTTTGGCCATCTGATGTGAAGAACTGACTCATTGGAAAAGACCCGGATGCTGGGAAAGACTGAAGGTGGGAGGAGAAGAGGGTGACAGAAGATGAGATGGTTGGATGGCATCACCGACTCAATGACATGAGTTTGAGCAAGCTCCAAGAGTTGGTGATGGACAGGGAAGCCTGGCGTGTTGCAGTCCATGGGGTCACAAAGAGTTGGACACGACTGAGCAACCGAACTGACTGATGCTATATTCATATATTGAAGAGTCAACACTATAAAAATGTCAATTCTCCCAAAATTAAGCTCTAGATTCAATAAAATCCCAATCTAAACCTCAACAGATATTTTTTTGTGTGTGTGTGTACTGACAAGATGATCCTCTAATTTATATTGAAATACAAGTAGCCATGAACAGTCAAGACCACCTTATAAAAGAATGACAAGGAGAAAGCACGCGCTCTACCAAACACAGAGACAGTAGTTGCTGTGACTAAGACGCTGTGGTGATGGTGAGACTGTAGGCAAATGAGCAAACGAACAACAGAGAGTCCAGAGACAGATGCCCACGTGTCTGAAAACCTCATTGCCCGTCGAGGTGGCACCATTGAGCCGTGCAGAGGGATAACATTCTCAAACAGTGCTGGGTCAACTGGACAAACATATAGAACAAGATTCGGAGAAGGCGATGGCACCCACTCCAGTACTCTCGCCTGGAAAATCCCATGGAGGAGCCCAGTGGGCTGCAGTCCATGGGGTCGCACAGAGTCGGACACAACTGAAGCGACTTAGCAGCAGCAGCATAAAACAGGATTAACCTTGATATTTTTCATACGATTTTCAAAAACCAACTCTGTAAAGTTGGGCTCTCACCTGACACCATATTTGTGCTATTCCTGGAAGCCTGGGTTTGGGGGAGGACCCTGTGTGTATGAGTGTGAGAGAAAGAGAAAGAAAGTGAGTGTGTCAAGTGTGGGTCTATGTGAGTGAAAGTCGCTCAGTGGTGTCTGAGTCTTTGTGACCCCATGGACTGTAGCACGCCAGGCTCCTCTGTCCATGGGTTTCTCCAGACTGCAGTGGGTTGCCATGCCCTTTTCCAGGAGATCTTCCTGACCCAGGGGTCAAACCCATGCCTCCTGCATTGGCAGGCAGGTTCTTCTACCGCTGAGCCACCAGGGAAGCTTCCATAGTCTGGCCTTTTCCGGAACGTCATGGAGTTGGAATCACACAGTGGGCAGCAGTTTCAGACTGGCTTCTTTGCCTTGGCAGTCTGCATTTGTTAATATGTCTCCTCTGTCTTTTTGGAACCTGCTAAGCTCCGTTCTTTCGAGCACTGACCCTGTGACCACAGTGGAGCAGGAGGTGCTGCGGGCTGGGCCAAGGTCTTCTCAGAGCCCAGCGGTGCTGCGGTCCACCGAGTGGGCGAGGAGTTACCAACAGGAACAGGGAAAGCAGGGGAGGCTTTGCTAAATAAAGCCCACCCTAGACATGTGGACGGGGTTCCTGGGGAGCCCTGCAGATGGGCTCTGCCCTCTCAGATGCATTCCCCTCCCCTCCCTGGGGGAGCACAGAACAAAGGATGCTGGGTGGTGACAAGGGACCCCGAGCCACCTCACTCCACACTCTGCTGGGCAAGGAAAGACCACTCTGGGAGGAAAATGCCCACCCCCTAATCCACCTTGCCCTGAGCCGGGAAGGCCACTGGGGTCTCCCACCCCCTCCACGGGCGGAGAGCTTTGCAGGGAGCAGACGGCCTCCTGAACCTCCCCACTGGATGCAAACTGGCTGGGAGTCATCTGCCCGCCTCCCTCCCGGGCCGAGACAGAAGTGTCCCTCCGTGTCTGACTCCGGCCTGGATGCTCTCACCCTCGGGGTCCCCGGCAATTGCTCCCAACCTCCTCGGCCTCCCTCCTGGCTTCCTCCTCGGCTTGGCATCATTCATGCCTGCAAAATGAACAGAGGAACAAGCTTTTTACTCGGGGTCAGCCCTCGGCCGGAAGAATTCATGTGAAGTTTTGCAGAACTCGGCCACCGTCAAGGTCTGGCCTCCTGAATCTCGGTGGGCTTGGGGAGGGCGAGGGCTCAAGGCGCCCCTGCAGGGTGGATGGGGCGGGGAGATGCAGGGGCTGGAGAAGAAACAGACGATATGGACCAGCCCCCAAAGAAGAAAAAGCCCTGTAAACGGCATCAGACACCTCCTCTCTAAAGAGCTTCGAGGAGCTGTTTCTAGGGTCCGCCTCTCACAACACGGGGTACCCCAGACTGTGCCTCTCAGCCATCACGTCTGAGGCCCAAACTACAAAATCTCTGATGTTTCTTCTTGCGCACGTTTTTTTCCCCCACAATCTGAACTTTTATTCCCAAGGTCCCCCACTCTCCAGTGAACCCTCTCCCGTCTCTTTTTCTTGCTGAAGCTGCAGATGTACACGACGGTGGTGTGAAAAAAGCTAATTAAACTGCAGCGACTCTGCGGGGGGCAGGCAAGCCCCCACGGCGCGCAGGGCGTGATTGATCCGCACTGTCACTCGGCGCCGCTGGGTGTCAGAACTTAGTGACAAACCGGGGATTACAGAGGCCCGGAGTCACTCTCCCCCTTTGTCGTTTGGCAGACATCAAAGCGGCCGGGAGTTTTAGTGTTCTTCGTAAGTAGTTAGGCCAGGAGTCGCTCACAGTTTAGAATCTGTGTACAACTCAAGGTGGGGGGTGGGGGAGGGGACGCACAAAACCACCCCAAAATGATTCGTTGAATTAAAAAAAAAAAAAAAGAAGGAAAAAGAAAACCAAAGCCGAGCAAAGCAAATGAAACGGAGGCCGGTGGCAGAAGCACGCTCTTGGCAGGGGTTGCTGGAGATTTTGCATTATTTGTCTAAGCCACATGGAGGCCTGCTGGGGCGAGACACGCCGTCTGGAAATTAGGTTTTCTAGGAGAAAAAATGGCTATAAATGCTACAGTGCTGGTGGCTTCCTAAGCAAGGGGGTTTATTTTAATCAGTGCAGGAGGAAGCTGGGGGTGGTGGTCACAGGGATGTGTTTGAGGGTGAATGAGTATCACAGAAGTGATTGGAGACTCACCTTATCTCGAAGGTACACAGATCCCCGGAGACAGTGCAGTTGGAGCTGGGCTTTCTCAGGATATTTGCCTTCAGCAGCAGAGCAGAGAGCTGAAATCAGAACAAGGTGGGGAAGCTGCAATCATGTCACCCTCAGGATGCGAACAGTCTTCCCGGAAGTAGCACTGAGCCAGCCCCTTGAGGACAGGGTTGGGGTCAGGCCTCTGATAAGGCTGGGGGGTATCACGCTCTGTGGGGGCCAGTTCTGCCCGTCACTTGGAGCAGAGACAGACCCTGAACATGGAGCAGCGCTGCGGTGGCCACATGTGGACTCTGAAGGTGCACGGGTGGACATCAAAGACGGGGTGACCCAGCCCACGTGGTGTGGGAGGGGAGGAGGGGCTCTGCTGTGTGACTGTAAGTCTGTCCACCTCTCCTGGCTTCTGTTTCTTCATCCTCCGTAAAGGGAAATAATCCTTTCTTCCTCGTTTAGTGGGTTGTGCAAATGTATTAAACAGTGCTGATGACAGTGTTTCACAAATTAATTGTTAGGTGCATCCGTCAGGAAATGGAAGCAGGGAAAGAGCATTTTCTACATGTCCTGGGCAGGTGACATGCGTGAAGGAAGTCATCATGGCAGCGCCCACGTGAGCACTCGACACCCACGTGGGTCTCCTATTGCACTTTCCTTGAGACTCACTCTGGTTTATGTTGAGTCTTTAAGGGCTTTCCTGGTAGCTCAGCAGTTAAGGCGTCTGCCTGCAACGCGGAAGACCCGGGTTCGATCCTTGGGTTGGGAAGATCCCCTGGAGAAGGAAATGGCACCCCACTCCAGCACTCTTGCCTGGAGAATCCCATGGATGGAGGAGCCTGGTGGGCTACAGTCCACGGGGTCACAAAGATTCGGACACGACTGAGTGACTTCACTTCACTTCACTTCTTTTACATTGCATCTAAAACCCACTCAGGATAAACAATGGCCTTGATTCTCTTCTGTATGTATGTAGGAATCTAGGCATGCCTATTTGTATCCTGACGAGCAAACACAAGAAACATAAAAATCACAGTGGTAGATTCAGGTGTTACTGCTATGAATAAAATGATGGAATGGGCCATCTGCAGGAGGAAGGCGGAGGTGGGGGAGGAGGGAGCCCTGTGCTCAGGAGGAGGTCCCAGCAGGTGGCTGGTAGAGCATCGCCCACCCGTGGAACAATACCCCACGGCCCCCACGACTGGGCTCCAAGGTAGACTTTTGTCAGTGTGCTCAGGGGTCTGATGGCCTCTCAAGCAAATTCACGCTGACTGAGCTGCCAGGGTGCCCATCACCCTGTGTAGACGGATCCATCTGCAAACTGGGCCCTGCTCTTGCTTAGTGAGTAGGCCACCCAAGGATAGCCAGCAAGGCGGATTCTTTACCACCAGACCACCAGGGAAGCCCCTGACTTTCTTTTCAGGTCATAGATGTGTGTCTTCACTTTTTGACAACATCCGCTGGATCATGGAAAAAGCAAGAGAGTTCCAGAAAAACATCTATTTCTGCTTTGTTGACTATGCCAAAGCCTTTGACTGTGTGGATCACAAGAAACTGTGGAAAATTCTGAAAGAGATGGGAATACCAGACCACCTGATCTGCCTCTTGAGAAATCTGCATGCAGGTCAGGAAGCAACAGTTAGAACTGGACATGGAACAACAGACTGGTTCCAAATAGGAAAAGGAGTACGTCAAGGCTGTATATTGTCACCCTGTTTATTTAACTTACATGCAGAGTACATCATGAGAAACACTGGGCTGGAAGAAGCACAAGCTGGAATCAAGATTGCCGGGAGAAATATCAACAACTTCAGATATGCAGATGACACCACCCTTATGGTAGAAAGTGAAGAGGAGCTAAAAAGCCTCTTGATGAAAGTGGAAGTGGAGAGTAAATGTTGGCTTAAAGCTGAACATTCAGAAAACGAAGATCATGGCATCTGGTCCCATCACTTCATGGGAAATAGATGGGAAAACAGTGGAAACAGTGTCAGACTTTATTTTTCTGGGCTCCAAAATTACTGCAGATGGTGACTGCAGCCATGAAATTAAAAGACGCTCACTCCTTGGAAGGAAAGTTACGACCAACCTAGATAGCATATTCAAAAGCAGAGACATTACTTTACCAACAAAGGTTCGCCTAGTCAAGGCTATGGTCTTTCCTGTGGTCATGTATGGATGTGAGAGCTGGACTGTGAAGAAGGCTGAGCTTGGAAGAATTGATGCTTTTGAACTGTGGTGTTGGAGAAGACTCTTGAGAGTCCCTTGGACTGCAAGGAGATCCAACTGGTCCATTCTGAAGGAGATCAGCCCTGGGATTTCTTTGGAAGGAATGATGCTAAAGCTGAAACTCCAGTATTTTGGCCACCTCATGCGAAGAGTTGACTCATTGGAGAAGACTCTGATGCTGGGAGGGATTGGGGGCAGGAGGAGAAGGGGACGACAGAGGATGAGGTGGCTGGATGGCATCACTGACTTGATGGATGTGGGTCTCAGTGAACTTGAGGAGTTGGTGATGGACAGGGAGGCCTGGCGTGCTGCAATTCATGGGGGGTCGCAAAGAGTCGGACACGACTGAGCAACTGATCTGACACATTGCAGCTGAGTGCCTCACAGTTGTTCTCGCTGGGGCATCTCGTCTCTGCTGGAAACACCTGTGTTAATAACGACAGCCTGTTACCTGAGCCCCTTCTATGTATACCCAAGGGCACGTGTTACAGTGACTCCTATTTATTAAAGTTGCAGAATTACTTTGAAGAAACCAGTGACTTTCTTTGTAAGACGACAGAGGACACGAGTCTACCAGAGCTGGATTCTGCTTCTCCAACTACAGAGAGGTTTCCGCAGATGAAATCTCTGTGGAATAGAGCTCTGTCTTTGCTAAGAAAGTTGAGTCTGGTCCCAGCCCTCTGAGCCAGCGATGCCACGCCTCCATATATATCCGAGAGTCACTCCCACTCCGGCCCCAAGAGACAAGGACAGGAATGGTTGTTGCAGCATTTTTCCCCAAGAGTCAAAAGATGAAAAATGGGCTCCGTGTCTCTCGGCGGCAGGAGAGACAAATTACGGTGTATTCCTATCAAGATATGCTATATGCTATTGGTTGGAGAAAATGCCTGCACCACAGAGGAGGGCGTGAATGCAAATAAATCTCAAAAACGAAAAACGATGAACAAAGAAATGCAAGTCACAGAGGACAGCACGGTACGATTTTGTTAATAAAGAAACTGGCAACAATCAATACACTGATGGGGGACGCATACAGAAGTGGAGACTGCGAAAGAAGAGAGAAGGAAGGAGGAAGTGGGGGGATAGGGAGGACAGGAAGTGGGCGGAGGAAGAGGATGGTCTTCTTTCTGGAGTGAGGCTGTGTCGTTCCGGCTCAAGGAGGCTTGGGCAGGCGGTGTGTTGGGTATAGGGGTAAACCACTGAGATCATGGAGATCTCAGGGTGCCTGTATGAGAGGATATTTAGACAAGCAGCAAGTAGGTAGCAGGGGCTTTCCAGGTGGCAGTTGTGGTGAAGAACCGCCTGCAGTGCAGGAGACAGAAGAGACGTGGGTTCAGTTCCTGGGCCGGGAAGATCCCCTGGAGGAGGGCATGGCGACCCACTCCAGTTTCCTTGCCTGGAGAACCCCATGGACAGAGGAGCCTGGTGGGCTACATCCATGGGGTCCCAGAGTCGGACGCCACTGAAGCGACTCGGCACACAGTCACACAAGTAGGTAGCAAAGTTTGAAAACTAGAATGCTCACGTAATGGGCAGATTTTCTTCTATGGTGTTCTAGAGGAGCAAAAGAAGACCAAGGTAGTTCATAGCAGGGACGTCTTAAAAACAAATAGCGTCCTGTATGTCTTCTTTTCATGAGGTATCTGTTCAGCTCTCTTGCCCATTTTTAAATTGGGTTAGTTCCTTATGGCTAAGTTTTAAGAGTTCTTTGGTGTCTTTTATGTGTAGCTTCTAGATCATATATTTTTGCATTTTCCCCTAATCTGTGGTTTGTTTTTTCATTCTCTTATCACTAACTAGATATTTTAATTTTGATAAGATCTAAGCTATTAAAAAATAACATCTAGAATGGTTGACGAAAAACAATGGATATTATTCACCGTAGAAAAGAATGAATAACGCTGAAGGCAGCAACTATCACACCAAGTTAGTGAGGTCAGTCAGACAGGAAGACAAAATGTTTCATAATATCAGTTATATGTGGAGTCTGAGAAAATAATACAAGTGAATTTATTTACAAAACACCTAGACTCACAAATGTGGAAATCAAATTTATGGTTATTAACAAAGGGGGAAGAAAGGACAATAAATTAGGAGTATGGGATTAGGAGACACGAGCTGCTATATATAAAGTAGATAAGCAACAGGGACCTGTATTCAGTATCTTGTAATAAACGATAAGGGGAAAGAATCAGAGAAGTAGACGTGTATCACTGGCTCACTTTCTGTACATCTGAAACGTTGTAAATCAGCTTCGCCAACAACCAGAAAAACACACAGCTTCTAGAAGAAGGCTTAGGGCCGGCACTAGCTGGGCTTGCTCTCCTCCACCTTCCAGATCCCCAGCTCATGTCACACACCTTGTATAGTAAGCACACTGCTCGGGAGCTCCTCAGACGGCAGGGCAGGGTGGAGCGGGGCTGGCCTGAGGGAGTCTTAGGTCTGACACAGGGAAGGGCGGACAACCGAGTCTGCCCCCTTGGCTGCACATGTGAAGGTCAGTGTGTGACCGCGGATGTGAGAGGAGAAGCACATCGGGGTCAGGGCAGTGCTCAGCATCAGCGCCGAGAGATGGCATCAGGCCAACCGAGACGGATGAGGCTGACGAGCGGCTGCTGGCATCACCGCAGGAGCCACCTCCTCAGAGAGACGGGGGAGACCCCGTGGCCGCTCCCCAGGGCTTCCGTTCACTTTCGTCCTTGCAGAGCACTTCGCAGCATCTCCTAAATTCGCAGGTTTTAGGGTCTGTTGCTGTGTTTTTTTATTGCTGGTCCTCCACCCTCTTCCCTCCCTGGAGTCCCTGCCCTTGGGGAGTCAGCTTTGTCCCCTTAACTTCTGAGTCAGAGCAGCATCCTGTGAAGGCTGCCTCCAAGAGTACAACATTCAGACATGCAACAACACACTCTCAGACAGAGCTGCAAGAAACAGCTTTTTCTAGTTACGCAGGAAGGACAGCTAAGATACTGGTAGCTGTAATCTCTCTGTCTGTCTGTCTCTCCAGCCCGCTCCTAATTACTCAGAGTAGGCAAAAGTTTCAAACTGCTTCCTTAAAAGTTCCTTGGTCCTGATTAATAATGTTTCAAGAGTTCACCTCCAAGCCTCTCCTGTCCATTTGGAATTTAGACAAAACATGCGGATATCTTCTTGGTGTTTAGAAGAATTCCCTTCTCCTCCCTGGAGGAGTCAGGAGACATTTCCAGAGGCATCTTAGGAAATTATCTGCTAGTCCAGACCCTGGCACGAGTGATGTGGGCTTTCTGAAGCACTTGCTTGCTGGGATAGCAGGGCTGGTTCCCACAGGACGAACACAAGCTTCCTCCTCACACCTGCCGGGCACCTGGGCCAGGCACCCCTGCACAGCCCCTGCAGAGGCTGTCAGTGCCCCACTGCCCCTCTGACCCAGAGGAGGACCAGGTAGGAGCAGTGGCCCAGCCCCCGGGCCGGCAGGCTGAGTTCCTCTCGTTGCCAAACCAGGAAGCTCGTAAAAAGACTTATCTCTGGGTAACCCGTGCCTCCCTAGCTTCCACCCGCCTGGCGCCTGGGAAAGGACAACAGAGGGGTGTAGAGAACAATGCCTGTCTGTGAGGCCGGGCCTGCCGCCGAGTCATTGGAACCCCAGGGGCTCTGTCCTGCCCTGCCCTGGCCCCGTGCCCGGGGGCCAGCGGTGCTCCTGACCTGCTATGTTCTTTCCTAAATGGTAAAAGCCTTCTAAGAGAGCCTAGTGGGTAGCCTGGTTTTCTCTTTCTATTTCTTGGAACACTCCTGATATCATGACTCTGGAATAACTGTGCCACCTCCTCCCTGGATGGGGCTGAAGACAAGCCCCGTGGTAGGTCACTCCCCTCCCCTCCCCTCCCTCCTGCCCCCACCCCCCCACCGCCAGGTGGAATTCTCCATCCAAAGGAGCACTGCCCGAGGGTCAGGAGGTGGCGACGGCCCCTCTGGTCTGCCTGAGCTTCCGCAACAATCCATGGGGGCGTCTCCTGACAGGCCCCTTGCGCAGGGGAGTGTCCAGGTGAGTCCCTAAGGTGGGCCCTGCCCCTCTTCCCTCCCCTCCAACCCGTCTCACCATGGCTGAGTTACCCGATATTCTTTTCTTCCCATTTCCTGTCTGCTGTTTCATGGGTGGTTTGCCACCAACCTAAGCACACAGATACCTCTTTTTTATCTCTCCTTTATGGATAAATGAGCTGAAGCACAGGTTTGTCAAAAGCCATCATTAATCACTAGCTGAGAGAGGACCCCTGACCCTCGCCTCCCGTCCGGAG
Source organism: Tragelaphus eurycerus (assembly GCA_935064755.1). Lineage (NCBI taxonomy): Eukaryota > Metazoa > Chordata > Mammalia > Artiodactyla > Bovidae > Tragelaphus > Tragelaphus eurycerus. Next base: position 509,664 of record CAKXYN010000116.1, on the reverse strand, counting down.
GCTGTTTCTATTCTGTCACCAGCTCAGAGTCACTTCCCCAGGTTTTGGGTCCTAATGCATCTCACAGTCCCCAATCACACTATGAGTGATACAAAGGGCATCAGTTTACCCACGGCCCAGCCCCTCACAAGGGAAGCGAGCTCCAGGGACGGCTCCGGATCTCACAGGGAGGGTGACTGAGACTGGATGAGGCGGGTGGGCTGGCTGCCCGCTCCGTCTCACCCCAGGCCTGCCCCCCGTTCCCAGGCCCTCTGGCACTGGGCTCCCAAAGCCCTTTCCCTCTAATTTCTCTCATCCCCGCCAGGGGACCAGGTGGCCCCCATGTCCTGGGCCTCACATCCTCTGCCTGGCTCCTGTATTGACCAGTTTCCTCTGAGGAGGGCAGCCGCAGGGAGGGAGCGGGAGAACTCAGCACAGACAGACTGCAGGGTGTGGGGCAGCGTGAGATGAGAGTGGAGAGAGGAACACAGGAGCTTCATCCAAGGACACAGGGGCGCAGGAAAACCCCGTCATGTCTGATTACGGGTTCAGTCTGGGAGAGCTTTTAAAGTAAGAAAAGAAAAGGAGTTGGTTGGTAAAATCACTACAAATTAGAGCTGATGAAGCAGAATGCTGTGGCCTGGGTGTGATGACCACACATTTCCGTGACAACCCTGCATGTCATCAGGAGTGGCAAACCTCAGTGTTGGTTACACTGTGTGAGGATGGTTATCCTGTCTGCTCCGAGGACAGTGTGGCCAGAGCTTTGGGGTTAGAAGGGATGCAAAAAAAGACCCCTATTTACAGAAAACTAAAGACTGACGCTGAGGCTGAAACTCCAGTACTTTGGCCACCTCGCGAGAAGAGTTGACTCATTGGAAAAGACCTTGATGCTGGGAGGGATTGGGGGCAGGAGGAGAAGGGGACGAAAGAGGATGAGATGGCTGGATGGCATCGCTGACTCGATGGATGTTAGTTTGGGTGAAATCTGGGAGTTGGTGATGGACAGGGAGGCCTGGCGTGCTGTGATTCATGAGGTCAGAAAGAGTCAGACACAACTGAGCAACTGAACTGAACTGAACTGAAAACTTAACTAACACTACTATCTGTTATGCCGGGCATCCCAGGTAGGGCCAGTGGTAAAGAATCCTCCTGCCAATGCAGGAGACACAAGAGATGAGGGTTTGATCCCAGGGTCAGAAAGATATATAGGAAAGTTGTTAAGAGAGTAAATTCAAAGAATTCTCATTACAAGGAAGGAATATACTTTTTTCTCTTCTATTTTTATCCATATGGTGATGGATTTTCACCACTAAATTTATTTTAGTCTTTTCATGCTCTATATGAATCTAATAATTATACTGTACACCTCTGATTGACACAACGTTGTATCAATCATTGTATGTCAGTGATGGGGTTTCCCTGATGGCTCAGTGGTAAAGAACCCGCTTGCTAATGCAGGAGATGAGGGTTCAGTCCCTGGGTCGGGAAGATCCCCTGGAGAAGGAAATGGCAACTCACTCTGTTATTTTTGCCTGGAGAATCCCATGGACAGAGGAGCTTGGCAGGCTACAGTCCATGGGGTCACAGAAGAGACGGACACAACTTAACAACATCAATATGTCAACGATATCTCAAAACTGGAAGAAAGCACATACACCCCCAAATATAAAACATAAAATAACAAGCCGTGGACTCAAAGGAAAATCTGAAACAAAGCATCGTCTTGAGTCCTGCCAGTGCCCCCTCTTTTCTGGTCTCTGGTGTGAGGTCCAGCAGGCAGCCACAGGGCCGCTGAGGCTGACGATGAGCCTTGGCCAAGCTCCAAAGGAGCAAGACCCGAGATGCTCTCTTCTAGAGCAAGGGCCAAGCGTGACCCTCAACCAGGCCACGGGCTCGTGCACCGTCCCCAGGAGACTTCTGCAGGCACCCAGCTCTGGGCTCCTCTAATACTTCCTTAAAGAGCTCCACATTGAAAAAGAAAAGCACTGCGAGTGGAGACAGAGGTGGGGGCACATGAAAAAGCCAGATCCCGCCCTCCTCCAAGTCAGCTGAATGGTGGGAAGACAGAGGTGCAGCCAGGCATTCTGTGTTCACTTTGAACACGTCCTTCCGAGTCTTTTTCTGGCTCCCTTGTCTCTCCCTCCTCGTCCTTCCCCCAGTCAAAAAATATCTGCAGACCGCAAATAAACATCTCGTGAGACGGTTCAGGTTTTCACCATTAGTCCCTTGCACAGCTCTGATCTTGTTTTAAAGGATTTTGTGAGCACATGACCAGCAATTCCACTGCTAGGTATGCACCTAAGGGAACTGAAAACAGATGTTCACACAAAAGCTGGCCCACCAGTGTTTATAGCATCTTTATTCAGAAGAGCCCAGAGATGGAAAAAACCTGAATGTGTCAACTGACGGACAGATGAAAGAAGGATGGTATATCCACACAATGGAATATTATTTGGCAATAAAAAGAATGAAGTAACAACGCATGCTACAACAGGGGTGAGCCTTGAGATCCAGATCCTAAGTGAAAGAAGCCAGACACAGAAGACCACGTGGTATTTGATTCCATTTATAGGAAATGTCCTGAATAGGAACATCTATAAAGACAGAGTACTCTCTGTCTTTAGCAATCTCCAGGAGCTGAGGGTGGAAGGCAGGAAGCAGTTCAAGGCTTGGAGATTCCTTTCAGAGGTGATGAAAATGATCCCCAATTAACTACTATGGTGATGCTTGTTCAACTCTGTGAAAACACTAATCACTGAATTGGAGGCTGCTATGTGAGTGGATTGTATGGTATAGGATCAGATCAGATCAGTCACTCAGTCGTGTCCGACTCTTTGCGACCCCATGAATCCCAGCACGCCAGGCCTCCCTGTCCATCATCAACTCCCAGAGTTCACTGAGACTTAAGTCCATCGAGTCAGTGATGCCATCCAGCCATCTCATTCTCTGTCGTCCCCTTCTCCTCCTGCCCCCGATCCCTCCCAGCATCAGAGTCTTTTCCAATGAGTCAACTCTTCGCATGAGGTGGCTAAAGTACTGGAGTTTCAGCTTTAGCATCATTCCTTCCAAAGAAATCCCAGGGCTGATCTCCTTCAGAATGGACTGGTTGGATCTCCTTGCAGTCCAAGGGACTCTCAAGAGTCTTCTCCAACACCACAGTTCAAAAGCATCAATTCTTTGGCACTCAGCCTTCTTCATAGTCCAGCTCTCACATCCATACATGACCACAGGAAAGACCATAGCCTTGACTAGGCGAACCTTTGTTGGCAAAGTGATGTCTCTGCTTTTGAATATGCTATTGAGGTTGGTCATAACTTTCCTTCCAAGGAGTAAGCGTCTTTTAATTTCATGGCTGCAGTCACCTACATCTCAATTAGGTTGCTTTTGAAAAGTTTTAGCTATTTTGAAAGTGAAAGTGTTAGCCACTACTCAGTTGTGTCCAACTCTTAGTGACCCCATGGACCATAGCCTTCCAGGCTCCTCCATCCATGGGATTCTCCAGGCAAGAATACTGGAGTGGGCTGCCATTCCCTTCTCCAGGGAATCTTCCTGACCCAGGGATTGAACCCAGGTCTCCTGCATTGCAGGTACATTCTTTACTATCTGAGCACCATTTTATCCACAAGTCATCAGTAAATCTCATACACACATATGCGCAGATGGTGTAGCAGCTCTGAGCTGGAGCAAGAGAGGGATTTAAGGGTGACCCCAGCTCAGAGGCAGCCAGGTCTATAGTCCATGTGGAAGGCAAACATCCGGATCAGGGACCTGGAGTCCAGAGAGGCCTGCCAAGCAGTGGGCACAGGCTCAGGAGGGCCCTGTTGACCTCTGACCTTCAATGACAACCACTTAGTCAGGTGCTGGGGAGCCAGAGTTGGGGAGGAGCAAGCCCTCAGAGGAAACCAGAGTCACTCTGGGAGCCAGATTCGCTTCTCAGGAGAAAGCAGCTCTGTCCTTCTGTCCTCTCAGACTGGGCAGCTCCTCTCTGCCCTGACTTGCTGCCTGCTCTGGGCTTGTGCTCTGCATCCTGGTTCTCTGGTGGCCTGGATTGCTCACCCAGGAAGAAGGCACAACCTTCCTATCACCTGGGTAGGGCTTGGTCACCCAGGGGCTGCTCTCTCACTGGGGGTCATGGGTTGAATGGTGAACACCCTGCTCCAAGGAGTATGTTCATGTCTTGACCCCAGGGACCTGTGAGTGTGACCTTACTTGGCAAAAAGATATTTGCAGACATGGTTAAGTTAAGGATTTTGACTTGAGAATGTCCTGGATTATCCAAGGTAAGTAAATGTTACTTGCTCAGCTGTGTCTGACTCTGTGACCCCATGGACTGTACCCGCCAGGCTCCTCTCTCCATGCGATTCTCCAGGCAAGAATACTGGAGTGGGTTGCCATTTCCTTCTCCAGGGGAATCTTCCTGACCCAGGGATTGAACCCATGCCTCCCTAAATTCAACAACAGGTGTCCTTATTGGAATAGAAGACCCAGACAGGGGAGCAAAAGGCCATGCAAAGACGGAGCAGAGGTGGGGGTGAGGAGCCGCAGTCCTGGAACGCCAACAGCCACCACGTGCTGGAAGAGGCGAGAAGAGGAGTCTCTTCTAAAACCTCCAAAGGGAGCATGGCCCCACTGACACCTTGATTTTGGACTTCTGGCTCCCAGAATTGTGAGAGAATAAATTTCTGCTGTTTCAAGTCCCCCAGATTGTGTACATTTATTACAGCAGCCCCAGGAAACTATACACTGGGGAACTGAAGACCAGCGTAATGGACAGACTTGCTCCCCAGCCTCCTGCTACGAGCTTCTCATGGTCCATCCTAACCCCAGAGGGAAGAGCCTAGTAGCCAGAACTGACCAATTAGAGAGAGCCTCGTCTCCTCAGCCGCCAATGATTGGTCCCAACTGGCTGTCCAATCAGAGCCCTTCCCTTGCTTTTTATATGACTGAGCAGGTGAGCAGAGAAGGCAATGGCACCCCACTCCAGTACTCTTGCCTGGAAAATCCCATGGACGGAGGAGACTGGTGGGCTACAGTCCATGGGGTCGCTAAGAGTCAGATACGACTGATCGACTTCACTTTCACTTTTCACTGTCATGCATTGGAGAAGGAAATGGCAACCCACTCCAGTGTTCTTGCCTGGAGAATCCCAGGGACGGGGGAGCCTGGTGGGCTGCCGTCTATGGGGTCGCACAGAGTCGGACATGACTGAAGTGACTTAGCAGCAGCAGCAGCAGCAGAGCAGGTGAGAGTTTACACGTCTCTTTCCACTGGGACTGCTAAGCTGGTGCATGAGGAACCCAGGGAACTGGAGGACATTTCTGTGCTGTCTGGAGAAAGCTGGTGTGCAGTAGAAGGAGGCCAGTGTGTGGAAGGAATCAGAAGCAAGAGGCCAGGTCCGAGAGTGGGGATATCCTGAAGGGGTTTAAACTTCTAGGTCCAGTTGACCCTGGGGCCAGTTCCACCATTCCTATGGTTTGCTCTGTGAAGCTGAATCTTTCTGCCCAGGCTAGATGAAGTTGGATTCTGGCCAAACTCTGGACAAAACTCAGACTAACACAACAGATTGAGAGCAATGGCCATGTCCCCGGGCACAGCAGGGCTCTCAGAACAGGCTTTACTGCATTGCCTGCTTCTTTTCCATTTCAGCAAAGGCCTGAGGACAAGATCAAGGACTAGCGTTGCTCTGTGTTGAAGAAAAGAGGAGAAAGGCACGTGCTTGAGAAAAATGGGTCTCCTTGATCTTTGCAGCATCAGTCAGAATGTCCAAAGGACTCACTGGAGACCATTTCAAGCAGGAGAATGTTCGTTCCTGTTTGGTGGAGCCTGGGGAAGAGAAGAAGAAGAAGAAGAAAAGACTCAGACAGGGAGCCAAGTCAGGGTGGGCACAGAGGCCCCGACTGCCTTTCATAACCACACGAAGCCACGGAGCCAGCCCTGGCCCCCAGATCACAGTGACGTCTGAAATTTCTTTCAGGCTTTTCCTTTCCTTTCAGGTCCTTTTGGGTTCTTCAGCCCATATGTTGCTAATTTTCCCTCTTTTCAAAGCTCCTGTTGCATTTTGAGTCAGAAGGCATCCTATTCATTGCTTCTGAGTTTGAGGGGGAGGAAATTGCAGAGGTCAGCAGGCCTTTTAATATAGAACATAGATGAGTTGGGCCGGCCGTGAATGTGTGAGTGGGTGTGAGCACACACGTGGCTGTGTATTTCCTGCCTCCAGCCAGCCTTCAGTTCCATCACGCGGGACCACAGGTACGACTTGAGCGGCTCCTCTTAGAACCGTTCCTTGCCTCTCCTTCAAGGAAGAGGCTTCTTCCCCAAAGGCGCCTTTTGTAGTTCTCTGCGTCTGCCATGCAGCCCTCGACGGAGCTAATTACCAGTCAGCAAGTGGCCCTGGGAGGCTGTGGTGTTCTGGGGGACTGTTTCCTCATACTGTCTCTTATCTTTCCAAGTGGCAGAGGGCCCCTCTCTCGCCAAAGATAGTGCAGACAGGAGGCCCTGCCAATTAAAGCAGTGATGAAGAAATGGTGGACGGCTGGTCTACCAGCGAAGTTCAGTAGCAAGAAGGTTCGTGGAGAAGCTGAAGCTAGTTGCTGTCCTTCATCTAAAGGAAAAGTCAGTTTAGAGAAAGAGAACATGTGGGATCCAAGGAAGCCCTTGGCTTCCCTCAAGCATCGTCACAGAGTTTCCAGCCTACCCATGGTCCCAGGGGAGGGGGTGTGGGTTCGGGAAGGGTGGCTTAGCGTGGATGTGGGGAAGACAGAGAGGCAGCAGGGGCCATTTCCCTAAACAAGGGCTTTATTTTTTAAGCAACAGAGAAAAAGAAAATATTGGACACCAAAGAGCTGATGGCGCTCATGTACAAGCAAAGTTAACAAATTCATTACAAATAGGACTTTAATTTCTGAACCCAAAATGTGGGCAAGTGGTCTTATGACTAGGTGTATATGTGGAAACAGTCTTAAACCTGACCGTCCCAGAAATGATAGGATAGCCGTTTCTAAGCTGTGGGCAGCTTTGCCCTCCCCAGCCCCCCCGCCTCCAACCGGGGAAAATTGGCAGCAGAGACGTTTTTTACTGTCATGATTTGGGGAGGTTGAAGGGGGAGGGAGAAACCCTGAGTATGGGTTATATAACTGGGACTCCCACTGTGACCATCCTGGCTTACTTTACTCCCCTGGCAGGTTAAAAGTGTCCCCTTTTCCTAAATTATGTCTGCATTTCTCACTAAAGACTGTGGATGGCTCTTCTCTCTCTTTCTCTCTCTCTCTTTTTGGCCTCCTCCCAGTTGGCAGGATCTTAGTTCCCCGACAGGGATCGAACCCGTGCCCCTGCATTGGGTGCGCTGAATCTTAACCGCTGGGCGGCCAGAGAAGTCCGGCCTCTTCTCTTCATAGGAACGTTTCTCTCTCCAAACTCTCCTTTCCAAAATGATGAAGGCAAATCCCTTTCAATCAAGATTCATCTCTCTTCCCGTTACATCTTATTGGGCCAGAAGTGAACAACTGACCCATGCCAGGCCACTCAGATCCTTCTCCCAATACTTTATAGCTAAACAGGAAAGAGTCTGTTAGCCAGGAAAGAATAGAACACGACACAGTAGAATCTTTGTGGATTAAAAAACGCATTCCTTGCTAACGTGCTCATTCCTAGCATTGCAAGCCTGTGCTGGGCGCCAGGCTGGGGGTAGAGGGCACAGAATCTCTCGGGCCCCAGAGGTGGCAGGGGCTCGTCCACCTTGAGACGGAGGGCCTCTGTCACCTCCACTGGAGGCTCCCGGGCCTACCAGGTGGGGGAAGGACCCCCAGAGGGGCTCACTGCTGCTGTTTACTCAGTCATGTCTGACGCTTTCGCAACTCCCTGGACTGAAGCCCCCCAGGCCCCTGTCCGTGGGATCTTCCCAGCAAGAACACTGGAGTGCACTGTCATTTCCTACTCCAGGGGATCTTCCCGACCCAGGGTTGAGCCTGACTCTCCTGCATTGCGGGCAGATTCTCTACCGTCTGAGTCTCCTGGGAGGCCTGTGGTTTCCTAATTATTTACTTTCAGTCACTCAGTCCACTCAGTGTTCACCTTTCTGTGACCCCGTAGACTGTAGCCCACCAGGCATCTCTGTCCATGGAAGTCTCTAGGCAAGGATACTGGCATGCGTAGCCACTCCCTTCTCCAGGGGATCTTCCTGACCCAAGGATCAAGCCCAGGTCTCCCATATTGCAGGCAGATTCTTTACTGTCTGAGCCACCAGGAAAGTGGGTTTTGGTTTTTCCCTGTATTGGGAATATTAACCCTCAGACTTGTGTCCTAAATATTTTTCCTGTTTGTGTTTTACTTTTTACTTTGTTCGTGGTGTTTGTCACACAGAAGTTTTTAATTTTTATGTTGTCACATGTTTCAATCTGTTTCTTTATTGTTTGTAGCATTTGCGCTGTGCCTAGAAGTTTCCATCCAAAGAGTCACAAATATTCACCCATGCTTTCTTCTAGTACTTTTATGGCTTCATTTTTTACATTTAAAGCATCTGGAATTTGTTTGGGGGAAAGATGGCACGTTTTCCCCAAAAGGCTACCCAGTTGCACCAATAGCATTCAATAAATTATTTTACTCCACTCGTTAGAAAATACCCTTTAACAGAGTCTGAATTTTGAAATTTACGTTGGTATATTTTGGACCCTCTTGTCTGTTCCATTAACCTGTCTTTTATTTCCTAGTATGACACTGTGTACATCACTGTAATTTTATAGCATGCTGTGTTATCTGAGAGGGCTATTGACCCTTCTATAATTTTTTCTTTTGAAGGATTTCTTAGTTATTCTCATCTTTCTATGCTTCCTCATGATTCAGAGGGTTTATTAAGCACCCAAAACTCTCACTGAGATTTTTGAATTTTTATATTTTTAAGGATAATTACAATATTGTGCTGGTTTCTGCCATACATCAACATGGATCAGCCATAGTTTACATATGTTCCTTCACTCTTGAGCTTCCCTCCCACCCCATCCCGCTGCTCTAGGTTGTCACAGAGCCCTGGTTTGAGTTCCCTGGGTCATACAGCAAATTCCCACTGGCTCTAGTTTACATATGTTAGTGTATGTGTTTCCATGCTACTCTCTCCATTCATAATTGAGATTTTATTTAGTGCTAAGTTTTCAGAATAATCTAGGGATAAAGGACCTCTTAACAATATTGTCTCTTGCTTCCCTTGTAGCTCAGCTGGTAAAGAATCTGCCTGTAATGCAGGAGACCCCAGTTCAATTCCTGAGTTGGGATGATCCCCTGGAGGAGGGCATGGCAACCAACTTCAGTATTCTTTCCTGGAGAATCCCCACGGAAAGAGGAGCTTGGCAGGCTACAGTCCATGAGGTCGCAAACAGTCAGACACGACTGAGCCACTAAGCACAATATTACACCCGCTAGTAAAGTAATGCTCAAAATTCTCCAAGCCAGGCTTCAGCAATATGTGAACCATGAACTTCCTGATGTTCAAGCTGGTTTTAGAAAAGGCAGAAGAACCAGAGATCAAATTGCCAACATCTGCTGGATCATGGAAAAAGCAAGAGAGTTCCAGAAAAACATCTATTTCTGCTTTATTGACTATGCCAAAGCCTTTGACTGTGTGGATCACAATAACCTGTGGAAAATTCTGAAAGAGATGGGAATACCAGACCACCTGACCTGCCTCTTGAGAAACCTATATGCAGGTCAGGAAGCAACAATTAGAACTGGACATGGAACAACAGACTGGTTCCAAATAGGAAAAGGAGTACGTCAAGGCTGCATATTGTCACCATGTTTATTTAACTTATATGCAGAGTACATCATGAGAAACGCTGCCCTGGACTGGAAGAAACACAAGTTGGGATCAAGATTGCCGGGAGAAATATCAAGAACCTCAGATATGCAGATGACACCACCCTTATGGCAGAAAGTGAAGAGGAACTAAAAAGCCTCTTGATGAAAGTGAAAGTGGAGAGTGAAAAAGTTGGCTTAAAGCTCAACGTTCAGAAAACGAAGATCATGGCATCTGGTCCCATCACTACATGGGAAATAGATGGAGAAACAGTGTAAACAGTGTCAGACTTTATTTTTCTGGGCTCCAAAATTACTGCAGATGGTGACTGCAGCCATGAAATTAAAAGATGCTTACTCCTTGGAAGGAAAGTTATGACCAACCTAGATAGCATATTCAAAAGCAGAGACATCACTTTACCAACAAAGGTTCGCCTAGTCAAGGCTATGGTCTTTCCTGTGGTCATGTATGGATGTGAGAGCTGGACTGTGAAGAAGGCTGAGCTTGGAAGAATTGATGCTTTTGAACTGTGATGTTGGAGAAGACTCTTGAGAGTCCCTTGGACTGCAAGGAGATCCAAACAGTCCATTCTGAAGGAGATCAGCCCTGGGATTTCTTTGGAAGGAATGATGCTAAAGCTGTAACTCCAGTACTTTGGCCACCTCATGAGAAGAGTTGACTCATTGGAGAAGACTCTGATGCTGGGAGGGATTGGGGGCAAGAGGAGAAGGGGACGACAGAGGATGAGATGGCTGGATGGCAATACTGACTCAATGGATGTGAGTCTGAGTGAACTCCGGGAGTTGGTGATGGACAGGGAGGCCTGGCGTGCTGGGATTCATGGGGTCGCAAAGAGTCAGACACGACTGAGCGACTGATCTGGTCTGATCTGATCCAAGAACAAAGGATGTCTCTCCACTTACTCATCCTCTTTAGGTTTTTCAGTAGAAGGTAAACACTTTATTCCTCTAACTTCTGCATGACTCTTGTTAAATTTATCACTAGCGTTTTATATTTCATTGATATTCATTATATTTTCTGTTTGATTATTGTTTGCATGAGGTATTTCATTAAAAGGGATGAAGACAGGATTAAAGGAGGAAGAAAGAGAGACAAAACCACGTTGATCAGCACAGTTTTCCTGAGCCTGTCTTCCTAAGAGATTCCAGAGAAGGTTCAGTTCATTATAATGATGTCCCCAGAGGAAAGACCATCGATCAAGGACACCAGTTTCAAGACAGGAGAGAGGGAAGAGGCAAATACAGCTCTCCCTACCATTCTAACTCTTGAGGGGCTGTGAGATCTGGACCAAAGGACCCTGGCAACACCTTCCGGAAGTCCTCTTCCTTTGCAGTAGCAAGACCCGACCTTCCATTGGCTCTCAGGACAAGCTCCGCCCCTTCCGGTGGGCGGGGCCGGCTGTTTGGACAGTGGTGTCTTCTGTTTCCCTCTCTGGCTGCTTTTTAGGATAACCTGCTCCTCTGAAAGGGTCTGGCATCTCTCTGACACACACGTTTGCTTAAAGATTTACATTTTCGATCTCCTCGCCCATTTTCTGACTGCATAAAAGAGAATTGTAAATGTTTAGAAAAATCAAAGTTCTTTTTAGACACCCGCAGCTTCAAGGAGAGAGTTTCTTTAATTCATGCTAAGAAGAGGCTGAAGAAACGAGGTGGGATCACCTGGCCCTTTTCTTGCTGAAGGTTTCCAGCCTTTATTTCCTCTCGGCCTTGGAGTAGCCTCAAGTCCTCAGGGCAGGTTGGAAGCTTGTCAGACTGGGGCAGGCCGGGACCCCACGCTGGACCCAGGTCCTGGAGAGAGGCCCTGGGGAAGGGAGGGCTAGGGCTGCAGCCACTGCCGAGGGTCCGAGGGCATCGGCCTGCCCGATACCTGGGCCAGACGCTGAGCAGCGAAGCAGATGGCCTGCTCCTCGCCCTGCAGCACAGCCTCTCTGCAGACTCCACCTGTGTTCCTCCATCCTTCTCTGCCTCCTTTCGTCTATAGCGTGATCACAGCTCTGCATAGGGGTTTGGGCTTGAGGCTTCGAGCTTTTGACAAATAACTCGTTAATTCACACCCAGAAAAGCATGACCTTGGTTATCATCTCCATTTCTTCTTTCAGAGAAAATGAAAGGCGAATGCAAGGAATCTCAGGGTTATCCCTAAAATAGAAAGTGGAAGTCGAGTGTACTTGATAAGTATAGGTAGAGACAGTCCATGCTCTTGGCTCGTTAGAAAGGAAACTTGCTAAGTGATGGATGAAGGATAAGACTTCCAGTCTGAGTGATGCTTGTCTGTGGACCACTGGGGACCAAAAGCCATGGGTTCAGCTGACTGCACAATCCTCCACAGGTTCTCAACCCCTGACTTTCCACCCACCCGGGCCAGATTGCTAGAAGAGTGACACTCCTCAGTTCTATTTAATTTACTTAAAGTTCACATTTCTTTACCTAAACAAATCTATGGTGGGACTTCCCTGGCGGTCCAGTGGTTAAGAATCCATCTGCCAATGCAAGGGACACATGTTCGATGCTTGGTCTGGGAAGATCCCACATGCTGCAGAGCAAGAAATCCCATGTGCCACCACTGCTGAGTCCGCGTTCCAGAGCCCAAGAGCTGTGAGTACTGAGGGCCGCGCACCTAAAGCTCACGCTCCGCAACAAGAAAAGCCACTGCGGCAAGCACCCCCCCCATCACAACTAGAGAGCAGCCCCCCCACCACAACTAGAGAAAGCTGGCGTGCACCAGCTAAGACCCAGCACGGGAAAAATAAATAAGTAAAATAAAAAAGAAGTCTATACTGTTTTCCCTATCACACCACCACTCAACCATTGGAAATGGAAAACTCCATCCCATGAGGCAGATTCCTTCTTTTAAATGCCCCACCAGACCCTTTCAGAACAGTCTAAACTCCAACGAATGGGTTTTTCCTGTCTCTTGCCTTCCAGTTAAAGGCAGTGGCCCACCTTCTGGTTTCCCCAGGTCTTATCTGACCCATTTCTGCGTTTTGCCTTCTGTGTCAAAGGAGGTCCCTAGACGCCATCTTCATCCTTTGAAATGGAAGAAAAGACCCACCTGGCCAGTGTTTTTACACAGTCCTCTTGAATGTTCCAGAAAAGTATATGCAAACATTTCAAGCACTGAATTCCAACCCTGATTGCACATACTCTGAGAGGCTAGTGACATTTTCTCCTGTGTCTTCATTCACCCAGGGCTCCCAGAGTCCCAGGGTGAGACCCTGGGGCTGTTTTGGATGATGTGGAGAACTGGGTTGGATCTCACCAGGGCAGTAAGCTTGGAAACGGGAGTGAAAGAGAACGGAATTCTGGACAAGGACCCAGCTCTCCTCCCTGGGACAGTTCACAGCGCGCTTCCTTTCTGACCCACCAACACGCCATTCATGGATCCCCATTTACTTCGAGCTTCTGACCCTCCAAGTCAGCCTATAAAAATGAGAACATCTGGAAATTCCATGGCGGAGTAGTAGGGAAAGCGGCTTTGTGGGCTCTTGCTTTCTCCCAACCTCGTAACCTTTTATGGCTTCACAGATCATTGTCTCCCTCCACGCCCGCCCCAACCGCCCTCCCCCAACTCCACCCCACCCCCACCCCACCTCCCACCGCTGTCCTTTTGCTTGCATAGGTCCTGTGGGAAACTTCCTGTGGTGGGGGTGGGGGGCATTCATTGCGTTGGGAACGGCTGCTGGACTGTGATCATCTCAGCAGAATGCCCGGCTGGGACGCTCAGCCCCACCCGCCTAGCGCATTCCCTCCTCTGGCTCCAAGCTGAGCAATTTCCAGCCCAGCCAGAGCAAGGGCTGGGAATCTTTCCTTGGTTTCTGCTTCTCATCTACTGTGCATTCCCTGGAACCATCTGGGGATGGGAGCCAGGTAGCAACAATGCAGAGAGTCTCTGAGACCAAAAGATAATTGAAAATCCCCAGGCAGTCTGTTCCCTTTGGCCCCAAGTTCACATATGGTCAGCACATTAGGGCCCTCGTCCAAAGGAGCAGCTTGGGACAGAGGGTGGGGGTGGCCTGTCACTCACGTGGGCGCCCTTCCCCCAGGGACTGGGCAGTCAGGGCTCTGCACACCCCTGGTCTGTTTCGGGCTTGACCATGTCGCTCGTTTTAACCCAATACCTGAAGTCCCTTCTAGAACGCTCCGCAATGGAGCAGATAAAGTAGCTGTCTTCATGAGTGATCACTTCCAGACCCAACGAAGAGAAACTCATGTGTTTGAAATGCCTGCCATTCTTCTCCATTTCACCATAAAGTAGCCCATTTAATTTTGCACAATACTGTTTGATAACAACCATGTGTGCGTCTTCTGTATTTATATACTCAGGAAAGGACCTACTTGGTCAGTGTGAGATAATTTCACAAGAAAAATGGAACCAGATGCGACTCCTTTTATTTGGCTCTTCAAACTCCAGCGATCTAATTCCCAGGGTCAGTCTTTATTTGAGTTTTCTGTTACCTTGCAGAAGAGGATCCTTTTACACGACAAGTTTGCTTTTCCCAGGTACCTGGCAAGCAGGAGTGAGCAAAAGATTTAAAGGAGTTGGTTCTCAGCTTAGCAGTTCCCAGCATTTCCAGACTGGAGATTCAATGGGCTGGAAGTTTTGTGTTCTGGAATAGAACACGTCTGCCTGCTAGTAGGCTGATCCACTTCAATTAAGCCAGTCTTCCAACTACTCAGAATATACAAGCACTTCGGGCCTGAAACGCAAGGTCAAATAGTGCTAAGATGACTCATTTGAAACCCCAAAGCAAAGGAATTAGGCAGGGCTGACATTAGAGAAGACTTTTCTCTCTTTTCATCTCATTTCCTCTTTTTTCTTTCATCTCCATCCCAATTTGTGCCCTTCAGCCGGCCGTGTACAGCGGTACAGTTTGTGCACTGTGCGAAATTGCTCATCCAAGAGAGCAAATGGAGGCTGAAGTCCAGTCCCCAAATGGTGTGTGTGTTACGTCATGGACCCCAGGCTGGGGTCCATCTACCTAGAGGAAGAGACACCCTTTCTCCCCCTTGGACTAACTGCTCACGAAGTTGGTAACTCAGAGGCAGCATCTGTATAGAAGAGGTACATTTTTCTGAGAAGCTGAGTGTGTTACTGGTGTCCTGCACATGTGACAGCCTGAAAGATAAATATGCAAACACCAGCACATGTGCTGTCTTTTTCCTACCCCGTGTGCCTTCGTACTTTTCAATAGGCATGTTCTGTGTTCTGCCCTGTCTTCGGGAGGCCCCAAGGCAAGTCCTTAGGAAGATTTTAGATCCATAGCAGCTATGTGGCCCTTGTGCCATGGCCCTTCCTGTGGCAGACATCACTAATCAATCCTGGAATTCTCTTACACTGAATCCCGACTGGTCTCGCTTCTTCACCCAGTGGAGTATCTCCTCAATTGCTACCAACTGAACAGAGCTGATGTACAAGGGTGAGCTATCTGCCATCCGTCTCAGTCAGCTCCCACCACGACAGTGATGCACAGCAAGACACCCAAAACTCAGTGGCTTAAAGCAAGAAGACTTTATTGTTGTTTTTTTTTTTAATTGTTTATTTATCTTTGGCGGTCCCGGGTCTTTGTTGTTGCATGTGGGCTTTCTCTGGTTGTGGTGAGTGGGGGCTACTCTCTGGTTGTGGTGAGTGGGTGTCTCCCTGCTGCGGCCTCTCTTGCTGCAGAACTCCGGCTCTAGAGGGCAGGCTCAGTGGTAGTGACCCGCGGGTCGAGGGCGCAGGCTCAGTAGTCGTGGCGCCTGGGCTAAGTTACCTCGCTGCACATGGATTTTTCCTGGACCAGGGATTAAACCTGAGTCTTTAATTGGCAGGCAGATTCCCAACCCCTGGACCACAAGGGAAGTCCAAGACCTGTTTATTCGTGTTCAGCCATCTTGGGGCCTCTGGGGTGTGAGTGGCCTGGGGCGAATCGGGCCGGGAAGGCTCTCCTTCGAGCTGAGGCTCAGCTTCTCACCGTGCGTTGGGCTCAGATCTGCTCAATATGTGTCCATTCTGGGGCCCGGGTCAGCCAGAGGTCCCTCTTCTCACGTTGAGAGCAGAGGCTCAGCGGGCAATATCGGCCACACGAGCGCATTTTTAGTCTCTGCTTGTGTCACGCTCTCTAACATTCTATCAGCCAAAGTGTGTGATGTAGCGAAGCCCCAGATCAAGGGCAGAAGGAGGCCCCTCCCACGCTAAGACCAAAGTAAGGGGCCCCGCCACATCATCTCGGTCCTCGGCGAAGGGGCAGGATCACGTCAAATCTCGTCTGCTGCAAGGTGCCCTTTGATAGCATCACTACACCCACCGTCCCTAGCCAGACAGTCCACCTCGTGGCTCAAGTGAGTGGACAGAAACTTCAGAGTCTGAGAGGCAGGGCGAGAGCGCTCCTGTGTACAGTCTGGCCAGTGGAGCTGAGGGTGAATGGCGGTGGAAATGGACCCGAGACAGATGCTGACTCTGGCAAGGGGTGCACATCAGCAGCTGAGGAGCCAGGTGGGCTCCAGGAGCTGGGCTTCAAGGTGCGTGATTTGGAAGAAATGAGATAGTGATGGAGAAATAGCAGCCATGATGGCAGATCAGGACAGGTCCCCTGACCGGAAGTAACTGTGGGTGTGGAGACCCCTGCTTTTCATTTTCACTCATCAAAAACCACTCACCCCTTGAGGCCACAGCATCTTATCCCCACCATCAAAGGTGAACCCAGAAGATTACAGAGCTGAGGCTCTGCCCTCCAGGAGTTCACGATCTGAGACACCCAGGCAGCAACTCTAGGGAGGAAAACATAAAGAAAGAACCAAGCTGGTGTGAAGCAGACAGATGGTGAAGGGAATTCCAACTGTAGATGAAGAAAGCGGGGATCAATCCAGGCGGGCTCCCTGGAAGCAGGGGCATTCAGGAGTTTCTCATGGAGGGGAGTACTGTCATCCCAGAACAATGACGTGACTTCACAGAGGCTGCGGACGTAGAACTGGAGCATGGGAAGAGAGGGCTTCAGCTGCAGGGTCAGTGGAAGGGAGGGGGCGGGAGGGATCTGCAGAGGATGGTCTGTGGGCACTCAGCCTTGTAGCTCAGTGTGGGGTTTAGAACTCTGTGCCAGCCTGACGAGAACTCTTTAAGAGGGCTTGTAAGGACTCCTCTTAGAAGAGTCTGGCAGGCTTTTTTTTTTTTGGTCATCAGAGGTATTTTTATTTCTTTTTTAAATTGGGGTATAATTCCTTTACCATGCTGTGATAGTTTCTGCCGAACAACAGTGTGAATCAGCCGTACGTGTATTTATATACCCATCTCCTTTCCGTTTGGGGCCTTCCTCCCACCTGCACCGCTCCTCCCACTCCTCCAGGTCCGCCCAGAGCACCCGGCTGAGCTCCCTGTGCTGAGTGTAAAAAGGAAGAGGTGATGGAAAGAATTGTGGCCTTCCATCAGACACCTCAGTGCAGGGATTGGGGAGAGGCGGGGTCGCCAAGGCTATGCGCACCCTCACCCCATCCCCAAACCAAATCCCACTCGCCTCCCCCACCCAGGTCTCCAGCCCTGTGGATGGAGCCAGGCCCGGCTTTGTGAGTCCTCCAGGTAAGACGGCAAACCTGTGACATCAGGATTGTTATTAGCCTCTTTCCCCAATGAGGAGACTGAGTCTTCATGAAGCTAGATTCCTGGTCCGAAGTTCCATGTTTAGAGACTGACAGAGCTGGATGCTGAACTCAGGCCTTCTGAATATAGCACACAGATCCTTCACGGGCTTCCCTAGGGGCTCGGGCGGTAAAGAATCCACCTGCAGTGCAGGAGACCCGGGTTCAATCCCCAGGTCGGGAAGATCCCCCGGAGCAGGAGATGGCAACCCACTCCAGAATTCCTGCCTGGAAAGTCCCATGGACAGTGGAGCCTGGTGGGCTACAGTCCACGGGGTCGCAGAGTCGGACCCACTGAGTGACAACACCACCCACCACTACTGTCTCCAAGAGGGGTCTTCTGCTTCACAGAGGCCACCGGCCCTGGGCTCCTAGGTCAGGCCCAAGAGGGGTCTTCTGCTTCACAGAGACCACTGGCCCTGGGCTCCTTAGTCAGGCCCAGGAGGGGTCTTCTGCTTCACAGAGGCCACCGGCCCTGGGCTCCTAGGTCAGGCCCAAGAGGGGTCTTCTGCTTCACAGAGACCACTGGCCCTGGACTCCTTAGTCAGGCCCAGGAGGGGTCTTCTGCTTCACAGAGACCACTGGCCCTGGACTCCTTAGTCAGGCCCAGGAGGGGTCTTCTGCTTCACAGAGGCCACCGGCCCTGGGCTCCTAGGTCAGGCCCAGCCAGTAACCCTGTGGCTCCTTGGCCACTCAAGCCTAAGGCTGCAGCCACCCAGAAAATCGACCTGACCTCATTTCCCAAGTCGTCCCGAGAGTGTGTGTTCCGAAGTACCCAAGCCCCTTGGGAATGCTCTTTGATCTGGTGGGTCCCCGGGCTTTCCCTCTGTGCTGCAAAGTCCTGGCATCTTTCCTTCCAGAGAGAAGTGGAGTGTCAGCGGTGGCTGAGGGGGGCCTGAATGCAGGGGGCTCTTCCCTTTCAAGCCAGGTTAACTGAGTGTGGCTTGCAGGCAGGTCAGCCATTGATTTTCCTCTCTTCTCCGGAGAGCACTGCCATGGTTACACGGATAAAAGCCGGGGAATAAAAGCAGGATTGAATGGTCCGGGTTGAAAGAAGACTTCTGAAAGAGGTTCGAAGACTCCAGTCGGGGGTGGGTTAGTGGTGGGAAATCTTGCTACCTGAGCAAGACGCCTGAGCCGTTTGGATGTGACTGGGGTGGGGGCAGGGTGGGGACACGCGCTGTAATTGCCATTCCTTCGGAAAGCCAAAGGGAAACTGCTTGCTTTTGTCTTCCTTTTGGCTTCTGGCAGCCTGCACCCGCTGCTCGGCGCGTCTGACTTGGAGCTTGGATTT
Organism: Tragelaphus eurycerus; assembly: GCA_935064755.1. Classification (NCBI taxonomy): domain Eukaryota; kingdom Metazoa; phylum Chordata; class Mammalia; order Artiodactyla; family Bovidae; genus Tragelaphus; species Tragelaphus eurycerus. The sequence continues at coordinate 490,973 of CAKXYN010000116.1, read as the reverse complement.
TTCTAAAAGCATTTAGGCTTTTGCTTCTATAATGTCAAGCCCAACACAGCCCACACTCAAATGCGGGGAGGTTAAGGCTTCAGTCTTGCAAAGCAAAACAACAGCAAGAACAAAATGGCTCAGAATCACCCCGGAGGACCCACCAACTGGGATGGGGGATGGGTTGATGGAAAGAAAGCCGCAAAGCCCGCCCTGCTCTGGGACGCCCCAGGGATCGTGCTTGGAAGATTGTCTCTCAGCAGAAATGGGCCCAGAGGTACAGAGAAGGTGGCTTATTTTTGGCAAAAAGAAAGAAGAGGAAAATGGTGGAATTGCAAAATACGAAATCCTAATCAAGGAGGCTGCAGAGGATGAGGTGGTTGGATGGCATCACCGACTCAACGGACATGAGTTTGAGCAAACTCCAGGAGATGGTGGAGATCAGAGGAGCCTAGATTGCTGTAGTCCATGGGGTTCCAGAGAGTCAGACACGACTAAACAACAACAAACAAATCCATGCATGCCTTTTAAGTGCCCCTAATGTGCTGGCAGGTACACTAAATACTACGAAGAACTGTGTCCCTTTCAGCCACTTTTCATGAGAACCTCAAAAAATAATATTAGCAAAAGCAAAAAAAAAAAAAAAAAAATTGGGAAAACTGGTTCTTCTTCCAGGCCAAAGGAATACAGGCTTTGAATGCGATCCATTAGGAGAAAGAGAATTCTGCGCACGAAGTTTTGTGTCACCGAAGCAGCCCAGTGGCCCCGTGTGACTTCTGGAATAGATGTTGCAGTTTGCTGGAACAGTCAGGGTGAAGATCGTGCTGCAGGCCCGCCACGCACAGGGTCAGACTCGGTGCTGGTTCCCACGTGAGCACGGGTTGACCTGAACTTCCATACCATCTGTCTGTGATAAACAGCAGCAGTTTGCAAGACGGCGATTGATGAAGGTTAGAAACTTGGTCTAGGCAAAATAATCTGGTCCATCTGGGCCAAGGCAACCCTCCCTCTTTGTCTCCTTAGACCTTAGACCTGTCCTCCCCAGTTAACCAGTTCAGGCTCTACTTAACTTGCTGCTTTTTTCTTCTAGGTTCTTGATCACATAAAAGGAATGTTCACTCCTGGGTCCTTCTCCCTAACCTCTGTTGTGATCCCCTTTGGGGTAATAACAGTTCCTTTTGTGCCCTTACTGAGCTCGAGAGACTCAAATGTGTCCTAAGTGACAGAGGTCCCTCAAGCTCAACTTTGAAGAGCGTCTCACAGGTTAAGCCAAGTTTTATGGGGTCAGTGAAAATTACAGCAACCAGGGCAGCCAGATGTGGAGAGGCGGGTAGGGCTCTGAGACACACGAGCGTCTCCAGGACCATCTGTCAGGGGCGGGAGGAAGGCCATCTATGCTCTGCAGATGGTGTGTCCACATCTCAAGAGCAGGAATACTGTTTCTGTACATTTCACCTGTAGCAGAGGCTACTAATAGCCTTTTTTCCCCTTAAGCATGAGATCCTCTCTCCACCTTTTAAACTGGGCTTGTGGCCTAAAGACTACATCTTCCCTTGCAGTTGGCCAAGGTATAGTTGATGAGCTACAGGGAGTGATTTGTGCTGATGCTGGGAACATTCTCGAAGGAAGGGAGTTTTCTCCTTCTTGGTGGCTGGAAGGCAGATATGAGGACCAGAACCACAGCAACACTTTTGGTCCATGAGGACAAAGGCCACACCACAGGGCAGTGGTCCTAAACCTTTTGGCCTCAGAACCCCCTTTTAGGCTTTTAAACACTCTAAAAAGCTTTCACCTATGTAAGTTATACTCCTTGATATTTGCAGTATTTTAAATTAAAACAGGAAAGATAAAAACGCAAGTGTACACAAGCACATATTCCATTAGTCTTCAGAGCAATAGTGTCATCACTTACCATATGGCCTCCAGAAACCCCGCCTTTGAGAGAATGAGAGTGAACAGGCAAGTAACATCTAAGTATCATATAAAAATCGTTCTTGTCTCAGATATCTCCTGCAAGGGTCTCAGGGTCCTCCCCAGGGGATGGCAGAGCAGTGAACTAGAAGTGTCCAAGTCTTGGAGGAGTTTGCGGAGTGAGTGACCACTGTATCTGATGTAGATATTCAACTTTCAAACTTCATGGAGAAAAATGAAATCCATCTTCTCCCTCCTTGAAGATGCTGATACTTGGGTGGACATTCTCTCCAGGGCTTTAGTGGGGTGCACTCAGGGCTTCCCTGGTGGCTCAGACAGTACAGACTCCGCCTGCAGTGAGGGAGACCAGGGTTTGATTCCTGGGTCAGGAAAATCCCTCGGAGAAGGGAATGGCTACCCACTCTGGTATTCTTGCCTGGAGAATCCCGTGGACAGAGGAGCCGGGTGGGCTGCAGGCTGTGGGGTCGTCCGGAGTGGGACACGGCTGAGTGACTGACGCTTTCATTCCACTCTGTGACTCTGGTGCTCATCGTCTGATTTTCCTCTTCCCAGAGGCTAAAAGTAACACTTGCATTCTCAGGCAATTGTAGGAAATCTGTGTAAACTCAAACGTTTTCAGGAAAGCATTCCTCTTTCTCCTTCATCGCTGTTGAAGCAAAGAGATCATCCAAGCTCTAATCTAGACAATGAAGGGCAACATCAGTGCAAAGTCTGGGCCGTGGGTTCATCTTGATTTCAGGTCGCACCACATGGTAAACGTCTTTCCTGAATATGAAGGCACAGTCAGGTCAGAACTAGCGTGGGTCTCCCCGACACCCCAGTGAGATGTGTGTTATTATCCCCACTCTGCAGACGAGGAAGCTGAAGCAGGAGGCTGAAGGAACTTGCCAATTATTCTAATATCACGTTTTCCATTTTCAAAGCCTCCTGGTCCATTAATTAGCACATCCACTCGATAAGCCTAGAAGGTCGCTAAGTGCACTTTGTACACACCTCCAAGCATCCCTCAGTCCCTTATGGATCCTAAGCTCATTAATATTCTTCCCACATCCCCCGAAGATGTTGTGCGTGTGGAAGACAGAACAGGCGTGTGGAGGAGGGACTGACTTGCTCCAATCCAAATGTCCAGGGGGGACCCCATCCCCCCACGCCTCCTGGGGTATCAGTGATATTCAGAGCAGAAGTCACTGCAGCTAAGTCCTCCGGGATGTGGCTCACAGAAAGGTCCATGGTACGTGGCTGCCAGGCTCAGCCAGCCTCCTGCCTTGTCCTGTGTCCCCGGGGAAGCCCCCTTTCTGGACCGGCCAGTGGCCCCGCCTCCGCCGGGCTGACACAGCCCAGGAGGAACAGGAGCTCTGAAGCTGTGTTCAGTCCTCTGTTGGCCCCAGATGGTTGGGAGGAGGACTGCCCTACAAACCCAGTGCTGCGTCCTGACCCCAGACACGATGGGGAACGGCTTACAGCACGCTGCCATGCGGGATGCTCGTGTTCTTAGCCCCACTTGCAACTTCATGCGACAATGCTGGGGCGAAGGAGACAGAAAGAGGGCGGCTCGTAGGCGGCCTGGCCTGATATTCACAAAAGCATCCTATGAGTCTGTAATAAAGAAAGTTCAAGTTAAAGTTAAAGATACCAAAATCGGTCACATTAAAAGGGAAAATGAACAAAGTAAGCTAACATAATTTTGCAGGCTATAACATTTTTTTGAAAAAAGTCTTGATTTTTTTCTCCCCCATATCCCTACTCCACAGATAATTTCAGTAAGGTGAGAATTATTATTGAAGGATGAGCAAAGATAAACTTAGCATTTTGGCTTAAAATTACACATAGAATTTACTTGTTTTCAATGTGAGATTAATATAAACAGCATCATTTTTGCTCATGCTTTTTTTCCTCATTCCTTCTCCTCTTTCTAATTAAAAATATTATTCACAGGCAAAAGAAAAAAAAACTATACTGATCAAAATCGCAACCCACAAGCATTATAATAATTCACAATTGCCACAACTCTCAATGATACATCAGTAGTTATATCAACACTTCATGACTGGCTTGGAATCCACACAAATTCATTGATAAGATGAGGCCGAAGATGAGAAATTGCTGTGTTCCCCGCCATTACAGCTGCTCCACCATCAACAACAGTGTGTGCGCGCGCGTGCACAAGTGCGACCCCATGGATGTGGCCCCCCAGGCTCCTCTGTCCATGGGATTCTGCAGGCGAGAGTGCTGGGGGGTGGGGGTTGCTATTTCCTCCTCCAGGGGATCTTCCCGACCCGGGACTGTGTCTCCTGCACTGGCAGGCAGGTTCTTTACCTACTGTGTCACCTGGGAAGCCCATTAGACATCCATTTTATTATAAGTAACCAAGTAATTGGTGACACATAAAGTAATAATTAAAAGGTCTGGAATGCCTGCCCTAGACCAGGGCAATAGACCAGAGTGTGGCCCCCAATCTGATGTCGATTCACGAACTATTATTAACTCTCCCAATGAGGTAAGTACAGAAGCTGAGAGTGAGCACCGAGAAACTTTATAGCAATTTCACGTTGCAAGACAGCCAAACGGAAGATCGGTGGGCTGAGCTGTCTCGCTAAACCGTGTACAGACGTTTCTGGAACTGCTCAACTCTCGCAGTGAGTCATGGTGGTGACAGCTGTCTGCTAGGCGTGTGCAGCAGGACCACGTACTGAAAATCAAAACAAAACAGGAAAACAGAACGAATCACAGGAAGTGTGAGAAGCACCACTGTCGCCTGCTTCAGTTATGGGGCCAGCCTTGGTCACTGATCTCCTCTCCAGATGAGGACTGTTGCTGCTGGACGGATGTGAGTGGAGAAGTTTGAATTCTTAATTAAAAATCCTTGCGGGGTGAACAAGTCTTTCCAAGCTGGAAAGTGGGCATGTGGGGAGACCTGGAGCTGGTGGGGAGGAGCGGAACATGAGTCTCTTGCCCTGGAGGTGTCAGGTCAGCAAGTAGAACGTGTGAAGACTCGTCCTCCGTGTTAAACCCTGGTGGCTCAGTCGGTAAAGAGTCTGCCTGCAATGCAAGACACCCAGATTTGATCCTTGGGTCAGGAAGACCCCTAGAGAAGGGAATGGCAACCCACTCCAGTATTCTTGCCTGGGGAATTCCGTGGACAGAGGAGCCTGGCAGGCTGTGCTCCCTGGGGTCACAAAGAGTCAGACATGACAGCGACTAGCACTCTCACTGGTCTAAAGCAAGGATCTACTGAACCCTATGAGTGAACAAATCCTTTAATTCCTTGGCTGCACCCAGATTCCCAGCTTCTCACGTCTGGAAATGTCCGTGCAGGACAAAGGCTCTTCCTTACGGAACACGTTTCAGGCTCCGTATTTGAGCAGAGTAGGCTGCATCGGACCTTTTGTCACCGAGTTACCTGAGACCACGCATGCCTGGTTTTTTCCTCTAGAAAAAGTGTCAGAGGTGCTTAATGATGACACTGACGAGGTGGAGGCGGGCACGAGAGGATCCCCATCTTCCTTGTTGTTTGGTTGCTCAGTCGTGTCTGACTCTTTGCAACCCCATGGACTGTAGCCCGCCAGGCTCCTCTGTCCATGGGATTTTCCAGGCAAGAATACTGGGGTGGGTTGCCACGCCCTTCTCCAGAGGATCTTCCTGACCCAGGGACCAAACCCACATCTCTCACCTTGCAGGTGGATTCTTTACTACAGAGCCCCCTGGGAAGCAGCAGAATGGGGGCACGAGAAGACGCCCACCTTCCCGACGCCCATCTTTCTTTGATTTTTTTTCCCAGGCTTATGTTTTTAAAGGTGAGTTTGTGCCCATATAGTCCCGGGGTGTCCAGAAACTGATCGCCTCTGGAGGTGTGGTACCCAGAGCTGATCGCCATCCCCTCACTTGGCCTCCTCCATTGACCCCGGGTCTTCTAACAGCCACATTGGACTCAAACGTCCAAGAAAGAAATATTCTAAACCACTGCTCAGAACAGGATGCCTGTAATTAAGAAAATATCTTTGATTCTTAAACTGCAAATCCAACACATGTGCAGTGCACGGAGGAGCAGACCAAAGAAAGCTGAGCTCTTGAAACGCTGCGTCTTTGAAAGTGTGCAGATTTCTAAGGAAACGTGCCTGCTGTGGGGACCTTCAACATTTGCTGGATATGAACTGACAGGCACTTCAGAGTGAGAAGAACCATCTGAGAAAGGCGACTGGCCAGAGGACGACGTGCTGTTTTGCTCTTTAACATGTTTCGGTGTTCTTGCCTGGTGAAGCGCGTGGACAGAGGAGCCTCGCAGGCTACAGTCCATGAGGTCACAAGAGTCGCACACAGCTTAGTGACTAAACCATACATAGTATTTGTGAAAGAACAAGTGTCCCTCGGTTTGGAATCCTAACGGAAAGAATAAAATTCAAGACTGCCCTTGTTGGCAAAAGTCTGGATTCAGCTCTGCCTAAAGATGGCTGTGACCCGGGAGACTGTACCTCAGTGACCTTCAGTTTGAACTCCTAGAATAACTGACTTTAGATTAAGGATAAGCCTGCTGATTGATTCAGATAAGGTTAATTTAAAATGCTTTTCCTAAACATTCTCTGAATTGAAGTGAAGTTGGCCAGATTCGCTGCCTGGAACAGCGCTCTGGTGTCTGGACGATGGAGCTCTTTCCTCCTCCTCCCACCCCTTTTCTGCTCTTCCGGCTTCTTTATCCCAACCTTCTAGTTTTTCCTTCCTCCCTTCCTTGTCTTTAGTGTTTCCTTCCCTCCCTTCTATTCCACGTTTGTCTTTCTTCCTTTCTTCTCTTCCCCTCACCTACCCTTCCTTTCCTCTCCCAGATCTTTGCTTCTTCCTTCCCCAGGTTTCTCCTTTTAAGAACCCTTCCTTCCTTCCATCCCCTTTCCCTTCTCCCTCTGTTTCTTTCCTTCTGGCCTCTCTTGGAAATAATCTTTCTTTCCCACCTTCCTTTGTCTTCCTATTTCTTTCTTACATCTCTTCCTTTCTTCCTAATTGTCTTCCTCTCATTCTCTCTTCCGTTGTTTAATTAAAAGAAAATTCTAGGTATGTGGCCAAACCTGTTTTTCCAGACTGTCTCCACCCATCCCACTAACCTCCATCTATACTCATTAACTCTTAGGTCTGAAAATGGAACACAGAAAGTCTACAGTCATTTTTCACATCCAAGGCCATGAAACGTCTCAGTAGAACATAGCTTGGTACAATGAGTGCAAACGTTCAACTTTGCCCTACTAGTGTTTTCTTGAAAAAGTTGTTCTGCGTAAGTTTCTGGAAAATCTCAGAAGGATCTAATCCTCATTAATAGAAGCCCAGTGTATGTAGGGTGTCAGAATATGTTTCAGAAAAGCCACAGGCCGCCGTTACACAGGTTGCCTCATTATCAGTAACCCAGCATCACGCCTTTCGTGTGTCATTTCTTTACACAATATACCATCACTGACGACTTTCAGCAAATATGTCGTGGCAAAGGATTACTCTCATCAGAGGAAGACTTTGAAAAGGATATGCTAATTTCTAGGGAGCAAGAAAACATCAAAAACAGTGCCAGCAAATAGCCAAGGGACTTTTATGTCTTAATATCCTTTAGAAGTGCTTTATCTCCGAGTGCAACGTGTATCATAGTATAAACAGGAAATGAAACAGCCTCAGCATCAAAGAAGCACTGGCCGTGGCTGTAATTTCAGATCAGGTTTAATAAAGGTTATCTGCAGTGGGCTGATCAAACCAAAGGGTGCATGTTTTAAAGACCCATTTGATAATTTCCATTTAAGGCGCTCCGTCCAGGAGATCCAACAGCGTCCCAGGCCTCCTGCTGACTCTCCGCACCTTCTTTCCAACGGGACCCCTTCGTTAGCTGCAGAGCTGTTTTGATGTCCTCATTTCAGAGGCTTCTAATTTGGAGGTGATCAGCTTATCAGAAGTTGACCTACTTCCACGCAGGCCCTGATTTCAAATACATATGTATAAACACAAGAATCCAAAATGGATCAGCGTCTGGAAAGGCGCCCAGCCATTACACCCGGGTTGCAAGCTGAGCAAAGGTGAGTCTACCTGCCTGTGGAAGTACCTGATGCCTCCAAGAGTTCCAGCTCAACCAAGTCCTACGGCTTAGGACAGATCAGCTCATGGCTTTTCATCGGAGTGTGAACTCAGGAGCGACTCCAGGAAATGGTCCATCTACTTATTATTAAGAAGCGCAGCCTTCAGGTTTCCGATATAGGTACCAAAAATGGCTCTTGGTATTTCTGAGTCGAAAGGTGACCGAGAAAAGGAACCCCATCTTCTCTCTGGTGGGCACTGAATGTATGGGGTTTTGATAGTCATGAGCTGGAGAGGTTCTGACAGCAGAAGGCAGGTTCTTCCTGGGCAAACCCAGGCTGGTGCTGGGGGCCACTGACTCCGGGGCACTGCCTGCACCTGCGACCCCCACCCAGGGCCTGGCATCAAGGTCCACACTCCTCGTCTCCCAGCTGGGAGAGGACCACTCCCAGACTCTGCAAGCCACCTGACAATGTCTGTGTCCCTCCTTCTCACCAGGGGAGGAGGGGTCAGGGAGGGGAGGAGTCCACCGCCCAGCCACTGGGCCTGGCTCCTCCGGGGCCCAAAGGGGTCACTTTAATCAGTCCTCCCTTCAAGACATTTTCAGTAAAATTCCCTTTCCCGTGGCCAGTTTTTGGCTGGCCTGCTCCGCGGTGGGGGTGGGGTGGGGTGGGTCGGGGAGCATCTGCTGGGGGCATGCGCAGTTTAAACTGGGCCCCCATCCCCAGTACCCCAGTTCACCGGCTCCCAGCCCCTCCAGTGAGAATTCCTGCTTTTCCCCAGGCCTTGACCCCAGCCCCTCTGCCGGCCCCAGACAGAAGTGGGGAGGGGGCCTCTGGCATATCGCCCATGACCATCCATCTCGCCCGTCAGGCCAGGCTGGATCCTCACGCCCCCGCCCCCCAGCTGTTGCCATGACAGGCCGCGGGGGTCCAGGCGCCAGGGCGGGAGGGTCAGCGCCCAGCTGGGGTGATGCCATATGCCAGGGCTGCGCTCGGGGCGGAATCCACCAGCAGTTGCCCGCCGAGCTCCTCCAGCTCTTTGTGGAAGCAGCTGGGGGGTGGAGGGTGTCCCAGGCTTTGTTGATGGGAGCGGGCCGTTTTCATCTTTCCTCGGGCCCTCCGGCCCCCAGCAGAGACCCAACGGCCCAGCCAGGTGGCCCGTGTGGCTGAGCCCAGGGTACCGGCGAGCTGAATCGCGCAGCTGAGCCTCCCGTCCCCAGGAGTGTCCACAAGACCCCTGCCCGCCCCCAGACCCCATTTCCAGCCCCCACCAGCAAAGCTCCAACTTGACATATTCCCACAAGGCCAGCAACCCAGCCCATCCGAATTCCAGACCCGCCCTGTCATCTCTCCACCCTTCTATTCTGTGTGTAGGAATCTGATAAAACACCAGCTCTGTCCCTCCCACAAACAATGCGGGCGGCCCTGTCCATTCAGGATAGCAGATCAAAGGCGGCAAGGACAGACAGAGGCATAAACATCCATCTCAACCCCCCAAGACCTTTATCCCTCGATCTGAACCCCACCCACTGCAGGCCAAGGAGTACGTGCATTGTGTGCAGACTCTGGGGTGGCCTTCAGTACCAGTGTCCTTCCCATCTGAGAAAGCCAGCCATGGGAAAAGTTCTAGAAAGCCAGCAATGGTCAAAGTCCATTCGTAAAGGCTTGCCTGTAACTGGAGGTGAGCTTTTTGCTTTTTCTTTCCTTGTACGCTTCCCTGGAGGTTCAGCGGTAGGAACCTGCCTGCCAACGCAGCACCCTGGGTGGGGAAGAGCCCCAGGAGGAGGAAGTGGCAACCCACTCCAGCATTCTTGCCTGGGAGATCCCACTGACAGAGGAGCCCGGCGGGTGGGCTACAGTCCATGGGTCACAGTCATACACGACTGAGCACACACGCACACCGTTTATGAGCTGTGGGAGGCATGGCTTCCTGTTTCGTAAACGTCAGAGGGTCGCTCTGAAGATGAAGTTGTCCGAAATTACAATGGCAGGAATTCCCCAGGGGTACAGTGGTTAGGACTCGAGGCTTTCAGTGCTGGGGCCTGGGTTCAGTCCCTGGTCTCACAAGGTACGCTGGGTGGACAGAAACAATTTACACGGAAAGTCCCTGAGTACACAGTGCAGACCAGGCGTGGCGCTGGCGCATCTGCTTTTCTTACTGAATCCTCTCGACTACAGTATAAGGTAGGTACTATCGTTCTTTACATTTTACAAATGAAGACACTAAGGCACAGAGGAGTCTAGTGAGTTGTCCAAGGTCACACAGCAACCCGACGGCAACTGAGATTTGAACCCAGACAAACGTGCTTAAACAACAAATTGCAAAATGGAAGGACAAGTACAAAAAAAAATCGAAACCCAGGCTGTCCAATACAGGAGCCTCAGTCCCACGGGGACAGCAGACAGAACATTTCCTCCGACTGCTGCACGGGCTTTCAGCAGACAGCCCTGAGGAGGCAGCTGGTGTCAAATGTTTTTAGCAACGCAGTCATTTTTCTCTAATAAAATCTTGCATTAACCTTCAATGCATCCAATAAAGAAAAGTGCTATTTGAATAAAATTAGTATTAATTATTTTATACAGTCAAATTAATAGCATGATTATTATTATACATTATACAACCATTATACAATGGTCTCATTATACCAATGATCACGTTTTGTATGTGTCACTTTATATGTCATTTACCTTCAAACATTTTCATTGTAAAATATCACACACGGACACTCGAAAGATCAAAGAACATAAGTGCACAGTTCATTGACTACTGACAAAATAGACACCCATGAAACCACCACCCAGGTCAAGAACTTGAACTTGCAGGGAGTCGAGACACCTCCGCCCCTTTCCAATCACAACCTAGAGTTTACCATCATGCAGCTGTTTCAGTGGGTGAAAACAATATTAAACTGAGAGTTACAGATATGGCATGAATTAAGACTGATTTCTACATTTTTAATCAGTTGGAAAACCCCAGAAGAATAACAAATGCCACGTGAAAAGACTATTTTGGAAATATGCTTGGGTTTTTCTGTGGCATTGTATGGAAAAATTAGAGCGAACTTTTTGACCAACCCCATATATGAAATTCAAATGTCAGGGCCCCCGAATAAAGCTTTGTTAGCACAGAAACGTGCTTCTTCTTCTTTTTATTTTCAGTGGCTGCTTTTGTGCTGCCTGGCAGAGTTGAGTAATCGTGGCAGAAGTTGTATGTCCCGCAAAACCAAGATTTATGACCTGGCCTCACAGGGAAAGTCTGCCTATCCATGATCTAGATGACAATTCATGCATAAGGCAGCCTCAGTCACCAGTGTGTCCGTGATTCCCATAGTTTTGTTTTGGTTTTACAGTAACACAAAAGTTTACACAGATAAGAGGTTGATCGAGATTTGTTTTTTCACTCAATTCCCCTTGCAGTTTCAGAATACTCCTTTGTTTCTACTTGAATGCTTTCATTTATTTAAGGAAGAAATGACACAAATATTATATAATTTATTTGAGAGACTAGAGGAGAAAGAACATTCCCAGCTCATTTTTGAGGCAAGCATAACCTTAATGCCAAAACTTGACAGATCAGATCAGATCAGATCAGATCAGTCGCTCAGTCGTGTCCGACTCTTTGCGACCCCATGAACCACAGCACGCCAGGCCTCCCTGTCCATCACCAGCTCCCGGAGGTCACCCAGACTCATACCCATCGAGTCAGTGATGCCATCCAGCCATCTCATCCTCTGTCGTCCCCTTCTCCTCCTGCCCTCAATCCCTCCCAGCATCAGAGTCTTCTCCAATGAGTCAACTCTTCGCATGAGGTGGCCAAAATACTGGAGTTTCAGCTTTAGCATCATTCCTTCTAAAGAAATTCCAGGATTGATCTCCTTCAGAATGGACTGGTTGGATCTTCTTGCAGTCCAAGGGAAACTTGACAGAGATTTTATTAAAATATGTTTTTTTAAAGTTGTTTCTCATACAGGTCAATACAAGAAATCCTCTTCCAATACTAGCAAATGACATGCAGACACGCGTAGGAGCTGTAGTGCATGTTGACCGAGTCTGGTTTGTCCGGGACTGCAGTTCAACGTTTAAAAAGTAATGAATATAATTCACTCTATTAATAGAATGAAGAAAAATTTATGCAAATCTTTTCAATAGATGCAGAAAAAGCACTCGACAAAGCTGAAGCGCATCAGCACTTTAACCAGAATACTTTGTAAATTGGAGTGTGATTGACTTACAATGTTGGGGTCGTTTCTGCTGTACAGTGAAGTGAATCAGCTGTATGTACACATGTATCTGCTCCTTCCTGAACTCCCCACCCCCATCCCACTCTCCAGGTCATCATGGAACCCTGAGCTGAGCTCCTCGGGCTGGGCTGCCCGGGCTGGGCTGTCCGAGCTGGGCTCCCCGGGCTGGGCTGCCCCGGGCTGAGCTCCTCGGGCTGGGCTGTCCGAGCTGGGCTGCCCGGGCTGGGCTCCCCGGGCTGGGCTGCCCCGGCTGTCACGCCAGCCTCCTGCCGGCCACTGTTCCACACACGGCAGTGCGTGTGCCCGCGCTCCTCTCTCAGTTCGTCCCGCCTTCTCCTTCCCCCCGCGTCCCCAAATACTCTTTGATTAAACTGAAGACTCAAGCAAGAAGCAGTTGGAATTTTATTTCCAATTTGACGTACATACACGATCTAACCTTGGCTTCCATTCTTTATCATAGATACAGACGCGAGAGAGGAAACAGTCTCAACTTTGAATAGGTATAAAAAAACTCATAGTACAGTATTATCAGGATGACATGTTAGAAGTTTACTTACTATTGTGCAACTGAAAACAAGTAAATACCAAGTAAACACATGCTTGGAGCAGATGTGCCCACGTCCCGCCTCCGTTTGCAGCAGTTCTGCACAGCTTTGTGTGAGCGATTTGCCAGGCCTGGATTTAGAAGAAGACCAGCTCATCCTTTCTAATCAAGGACACGTTGACAAGAAGTTCAAATACAGGCCCAGGAGCAACAAGCTCAGACCCTGCTGGTGGTCTCTACAGGCCCAGGAGCAACAAGCTCAGACCCTGCTGGTGGTCTCTGGCAGGATGCCCGTGAGCAGACCTGTTGTTTTTTAAACTAGTCTTAATTTTCAAAGGCTGAGATTGCATTACACAGTTGGGGAACACCCAGTCACTCACCTGCACTCCACTAGAGTGTTCCTAGGATTCAGGGAAGAGAGGGGACTTGTTAATGATTCTCAGGCAGTGATTTGCAAAAAGTACAAAGGTGGAGGGGGGTCTGCCCATCAGAACTGAGGAGGGAGATGTTACAGTCCTAACACAGTGAAAAAGTTGGCTTGAAACTCAACATTCAGAAAACTGAGATCATGGCATCACTTCATGGGAAATAGATGGGGAAACAGTGGAAACAGTGAGAGACTTTATTGTGGGGGGCTCCAAAATCACTGCAGATGGTGACTGCAGCCATGAAATTAAAAGACACTTGCTCCTTGGAAGAAAAGCTATGACCACCCTTGATAACATATTAAAAATCAGACATTACTTTGTCAACAAAGGTCCATCTGGTCAAAGCTATGATTTTTCCAGTAGTCATGTATAGATATAGAGTTGGACTATGAAGAAAGCAGAGCGCTAAAGAATTGATGCTTTTGAACTGTGGTGTTGGAGAAGACTCTTGAAAGTTCCTTGAACAGCAAGGAGATCCAACCAGTCCATCCTAAAAGAAATCAGTCCTGAATGTTCACTGGAAGGACTGATACTGAAGCTGAAACTCCAATACTTTGGCCACCTGATTCAAAGAGCTGACTCATTTGAAAAGACCCTGATGCTGGCAAAGATTGCAGGCAGGGGGAGAAGGGGACAACAGAGGATGAGATGGTTGGATGGCATCACTGACTCAATGGACATGAGTTTGGGTAAACTCTGGGAGTTGGTGATGGACAGGGAGGCCTGGTGTGCTGCAGTCCATGGGGTCGCAAAGAGTCAGACACGACTGAGTGACTGAAACTGAACACGGATAACACAGAGTCAAGTCCAACAGAGCCTTGGCTGTTGGGGGAGGAGATGGTGGGACCATGGAGAGAGCAGCATGGAGCCATATCCACCAACTTATGTAAAACAGTGGGGATTTGCTGTGTGACCAGGGAGGGTGAACCGAGGCTCTGTGACAGCCTAGAGGGGTGGGATGGGGTGGGAGGAAGGAGCGAGTGTCCGGAGGGAGGGCACACTATACTATGTGTATACTATGTGTATACTATGTGTATATACTATGTGTATAGTATGTGTATATACTATGTGTATAGTATGTGTATATACTATGTGTATATGTGTATATACTATGTGTATACTATGTGTATACTATGTGTATATACTATGTGTATAGTATGTGTATAGTAATGTGTATAGTATGTGTGTATACTATGTGTATACTATGTGTATACTATGTGTATAGTATGTGTATATACTATGTGTATACTATGTGTATAGTATGTGTATACTATGTGTATATACTATGTGTATACTATGTGTATAGTATGTGTATATACTATGTGTATACTATGTGTATAGTATGTGTATAGTATGTGTATATACTATGTGTGTATACTATGTGTATACTATGTATATAACTATGTATATATACTATGTGTATATATATGTATATACTATGTGTATACTATGTGTATATACTATGTGTATACTATGTATATATACTATGTGTATAGTATGTGTATATACTATGTGTATACTATGTGTATACTATGTGTATATACTATGTGTATACTATGTGTATAGTATGTGTATAGTATGTGTATAGTATGTGTATATACTATGTGTATACTATGTGTATATACTATGTGTATAGTATGTGTATAGTATGTGTATATACTATGTGTATACTATGTGTATATACTATGTGTATAGTATGTGTATATACCATGTGTATATACCATGTGTGTATACCATGTGTATACTATGTGTATACACCATGTGTATACTATGTGTATACTATGTATATACTATGTCTATACTATGTGTATATATTATGTGTATAGTATGTGTGTATACTATGTGTATACTATGTGTATACTATGTGTATATACTATGTGTATAGTATGTGTATAGTATGTGTATATACTATGTGTATACTATGTGTATGCCTGCTGCTAAGTCGCTTCAGTCGTGGCCGACTCTGTGCGACCCCATAGACGGCAGCCCACCAGGCTCCCCCGTCCCTGGGATTCTCCAGGCAAGAACACTGGAGTGGGTTGCCATTTCCTTCTCCAATGCATGAAAGTGAAAAGTGAAAGTGAAGTCGCTCAGTCGTGTCAGACTCCCAGCGACCCCATGGACTGGAGCCCACCAGGATCCTCCGTCCGTGGGATTTTCCAGGCAAAAGTACTGGGGTGGGGTGCCATTGCCCTCCCCAATACTATGTGTATAGTATGTGTATATACTATGTGTGTATACTATGTGTATACTATGTGCATACTATGTGTATACTATGTATATACTATGTGTACTATGTGTATATACTATGTGTATACTATGGCTGATCCATATTGATGTATGCAGATGACATTCTGACGGGGAGCTTTCCCCGGAGCCTGACCCTCATCTTGGACTTCCAGCCCCCAGAATCGCCAGAAGGCCGGTTGCTATTGTTCATCAGTCAGCCCTGGTGATTTGTCAGGGCAGCCCACATCGAGGCAGGCGTCATCGGTGGAGGGTAGGTGTCTCTTCTTGTCAGAAAAATCCACCCCTGCGGACCCGGAGAAGGGGGACCCGGCTGAACTGGCGATCCCGGCGGGGCGGGGAGTCACTCTGCTGCACGGATGGAGCGCACACCGCAGCCTCAAGCCCGAGGTGCAGCCGGCGAACCGGGATGCCCAGGCTTGTCTAGGCCGGCACCGTGTGGATCTCGGAGACCTAGGAGTTTGGGGAAGGTGGAGAGACGGCGCGGGGGTCGGGGGAGGGGTGGCACAGGCAGCGTAGCGACAGCCTCGCGGTGGCGCTCATCAGCAAACTCTAGATTGTTGAGCTCGAAGGCACGGGGGTCTCCTCGGGGCATCACAGACCACGACGCCGGCGGAGGGCGCGGCGGCCCGCGGGGACTGCCTCCCTCCAGGGTGCACGCCCTCCCAGAGTCAGACCCCGCTCGCAGCCCGGGCGAGGGCCGTCACGGAGCATGTGCGCCCCGGGTGCCAGATTTTCTGATATTTCAAGAGCAGCCAGAAATCTGGATTTTCATTTGAAATCTCCCCCATCTGAAATGTTGGAAACGAATTCAAAATGTTTTGGATACTACGCGAGCCAAATAACCCACATCTGTGGGCCAGACGCAGCCCTGAGTGCCCGCTTGCAGACGCCGGCGCAGGAGGGAAGCCGCGCTGCCCCAGGCACGGTCAGTGACTTCCCCGAAGTCGCTGGTCAACGGCAGAGCTGGGACTGGACCCCCTCACCGCTGGGGCTGGTATAGTTTCCGTCAACTGTGTTTGGAAAAGAGTCACCCAGTGCCTGAACCGGGATGGGCCAACTGCAGCCCACGGGCCATTGCCAGCTGGCTGGCTATTTTTGTAAATAAAGTTTTATTGGAACACAGCCAGGCACGTTTGTTTACGTATCCTCGGGGGCTGCTCTCCCACTGCCGGCTGCCGAGGCAGAACTGAGTTCCTGGGGCAGAGACCACAGAGCCCACAAAGCTGCAAAGACTGACTCTCTGATCCTTTGCTGCTTTGATTTGCAGGCCCTGCCCTCAACCCTTGACACTGGCAGACGTCCTGTTCCTTGTTGCGGCTCTTCGTGAGGCATCCTGATGGTCCGAGCTGTGACTCAGGAGCACGCCTGAATCCTGCTTGCGATGCTGGCGGCCTAGGGGTGGGGTCCCGGGAGGGTGGAGACCGAGCCCAGCCTGCGATGCTTATCTCTTCTTCTGGGAGTTCTTCCCGTAAGAAGATGATAAAGGAAGACCCTCCGGCCACCACGGCCAGCAGCACCACCACCAACTTCTCTTTGTAGAAAAAAGCCCTGAAAGGAGAAAGGAATTTACTGGAATTCAGAGGCCTAAGGATGTGAAGGTTCTTACAAGTAAGTAGATAAATTTTAAATAAATGGTTGAAAGTTGGCAATAGCTGTGGCCAGGACATGTGTACATGCGTGTGCACACACACACATATAGACACCTCTTTGGAAATCAGAAAGTGTGACTTGTACAGTATTTTCAGAGGTCACTCCAAGCAGCAGAAACATCACCCGTGCAATGAACGAGGCAGCTCCGATGTGTTTGGCAAGGCTGATAACCCCCATGAGACCCTGGGGCTTCCCTGGCAGTCCAGTGGTTAAGACCAGTGCAGAGGGCAAAGGTTTGAACCCTGGGCAGGGGACTAAAATTCCATACACAGTGTGGGGAAAAAATTTTTAATGTTTTTTTAATTAAAAAAAAAAAAAACAACCCCAAGAGTCACGACTCTCTCTGGAACACGGTGTCTGGAACACTCTGGGGCGCCTTGAGAGGAGCCCGTCCCCCTGGCTTCACGCCCCTGTTCTCGGGCGCCTCCTGGAGGCTGCAGGCCCGCTGGTCTGACCAGAGAGGTGGGGAAAGGGCCTGCCGTGCTCAGGTCCGCCTCCCAGGTTCCCCTCCGACAGGATGGTAGGGGCAATGCGTTTGCTTCCTTCTCTGCCCCAAGGAGGCTCTTAGCCGAGGCAGGCGGGGGTCTCGCAGTGGGTGGGGGTGTCTAGCGCGGGAAGGTCAATTAGCAAGCTGGTCGTGGCCCCCAAGCCTGGCCTGTCCTTATAATCCAGCTTTCGTCAGATTCTCTCCAGCTCCCTGACTTATCTGTCTCTCTCTCTCTCTCCATTTGGAACTTGGGAAAGAGAAAGAGGTGTTATTTATTCAAAGCAACTGGTGTTAAGACAGCATGCAGCTATTTTTACAATGCATTTTATAGGGCGATTATCTGTTACCGCGAGAGTCGTGTGTTCGGGGATTTTGATGTCCCCCACTCAAACGTCAGGCCATTCTTCTCCTCACTTGGGCTCCAGCATCTTCTGGGACCTGTTTGCTGTCAAAGCGGATGAGAAGCCAAGCCCACTGGCTGTTTATTGTCTACCCAGGAGTCAGAGGATGATCAGTAGGTGTGTTTAAATACATGACTGAACAAAGCACTGCAGAGTTGTTTGGTACTTTGTGGAGTACAGGCTAAAATATGTGTAACTTCTTAAATTCAGTGGATCGATGGGTCAGGCATCCGATGTGTGTGATTTGAACCCCAAAACGGCCAACACTGTGGCTTCGCTGATGGCTCAGTGGGTAAAGAATCCACCTGCCCTTCGGGAGACACCGACGTGGGCTCACTCCCTGGGTCGGGAAGATCCTCTGGAGGAGGAAAATGGCAACCCGCCCAGTATTCTCGCCTGAACAATCCCATGGACAGAGGAGCCTGGCAGGCTACAGTCCAAAGGGTTGCAAAGAGTCAGACACAACCAAGTGACTAAGCAGAAATATGTTAATATCTATGTACACACAAAACTGAAAACACACATTTTTTCCTGATTTTTAAGTTTAACTTGTGTTAAACCCAAGCATGTACACACGGCCACCATTGCATGATTATCAGCAAGTTCCTTGTGAGCAGAAAAAGGGTTTCTCGGGTCTCACTAACCAAGAAGAGACTGCTGCTGCTGCGTCGCTTCAGTCGTGTCCGACTCTGTGCGACCCCATAGACGGCAGCCCACAGGCTCCCCCGTCCCTGGGATTCTCCAGGCAAGAACACTGGAGTGGGTTGCCATTTCCTTCTCCAATGCATGAAAGTGAAAAATGAAAGTGAAGTCGCTCAGTTGTGTCCGACTCTAGCGACCCCATGGACTGCAGCCTACTAGGCTCCTCTGTCCATGGGATTTTCTAGGCAAAAGTACTGGAGTGGGGTGCCATTGCCTTCTCTGAAGAAGAGACTAGATACCTTGAAAGAGAGGCATGAAGCGAACAACTACGAAAGAATTTACCTTAAAACACCTGCAGATCCCTGGACATCGAGTCTTCTCGTGACTAAGGGGCCACTGTTCCCTTGGAATCAAGTTGTTAAAGTTCTAACAACACCGGGGAATTCTGGTGCTGATCATTCAAAAAGTCATTTCCTGGCTTTTCATTCTAAGATGAACTGGAAGCAGAGGTAGAAGGCCTCTCTGGAAAGACATCTCTTGTGTGTGCACAGGCACATTTACATTTAGAGGAGAAGGGGGCAACGGAGGACGAGATGGTTGGATGGCATCACTGACTCACTAGAAAAGACCCTGATGCTGGAAAAGATTGAGGGCAGCAGGAGAAGGGGACAACGGAGGATGAGATGGTTGGATGGCATCACCGACTCGGTGGACATGACTCTGAACAAACTCGGGATATGGTGAAGAACAGGGAAGCTTGGCGTGCTGCAGTCCATGGGGTCACAAAGAGGTGGATATGACTGAACGCTACACAACAACCATAGATAGATAGAAAGATAGATGGAATTTCCATTTTACTTTTTCAAAGCATAAATCAACTGACAGAAAGGGTGATGAACAGGACTTTTCTGGATGGCCAAAAAGTGGGACGCATTAAAATTATGGAGAAATGTTAGCAACTGATTGCAGGTGTAGGAACTGGTTTGGTCTATCAGGAGAACAAATTAGCGATTCAGAGCAAGAGCCGGTAGTATGTGTTCTGGGCTCTAGACTGAGGAAAGGAAAAGATGAACATGCAAAAGTACTCACTGCTGCTTTCTTTATACTTAAGAAAGGGACTGACCTAAGCGTCCAACAGCAGAAAGACAGCCAGATAAATGCAGTGAATCTCAACTTGTTTCGTTGGGGCCACTATCCTACTTGGCAGGAGAAGCGATTCAGTGGAGCGCTGAGCATACGGCCTTTCAAGCAGATCGTTGGGCTTCCCGTCCTGGCCTTACCACTTACTCAGGGTGTAACCTGAGAAAGCTGGCTGTCTACGAGCTGAGGAGAAAGGCCTGGCCGGCCTCCAGAAGAGACAAGCCAGCCGACCCTGACCTTGGACTTCCAACCCGCAGACCTGGAAGAAAATAAACTTCTGTTGCTTCATCCACCCAGTCTGTGGTATTTGTTATGGCAGCCCTAACAAAGGAATACGGGCAGGTACCTAAGGATGGAATTTCCAGGTCACAGAGTATAGGGATGATTAGCTCTGGAAACACCGCTGAAACGCACACAAGTTAAACTTAAAAATCAGGAAAAATTATACACCCTCTTATGTTTTCAATTTTCTGTGTATACAGAGAGCAGCATATTGCCTAGTTGCTCAATCGTGTCTGATTCTTTGCGACCCCGTGGACGGTAGCCCACCAGGCACCTCTGTCCCTGGCAAGAATACTGGAGTGGGTTGCCATTTCCATCTCCAGGGGACCTTCCCAACCCAGGGATCGAACCTGCGTTTCCTGGTCTCTTTATCTGCTGAGCCATAGAGAAGCTCAATGTCAGCATGCTATGCTATGCTAAGTCACTTCAGTCATGTCCGACTCTGTGTGACCCCATAGACGGCAGCCCACCAGGCCTCCCCATCCCTGGGATTCTCCAGGCAAGAACACTGGAGTGGGTTGCCATTTCCTTCTCCAATGCATGAAAGTGAAAAGTGAAAGTGAAGTCGCTCAGTCATGTCCGACTCTTAGCGACCCCATGGACTGCAGCCTACCAGGCTCCTCCATCCGAGGGATTTTCCAGGCAAGAGTACTGGAGTGGGGTGCCATTGCCTTCTCCAATGTCAGCATAGATATACCTATTTCCAGATAGAAATAAAGACAAATATATAATAGTAGAAAATTCATCAGGACGTTACCTGTAGATAATTCCCTTCTTTTTGTCTGTATTTTATAATGAACATGACTTTGTTGTTGTTTTCTCCATCAGTCGTGTCCGACTCTCTGCGACCCCCTGGATGGCAGCACGCCAGGCCTCCCCGTCCATCACCCACTCCCGGAACTCACGCAGACTTGTGTCCATCAAGTCAGCGATGCCATCCAGCCATGTCATCCTCTGTCGTCCCCTTCTCCTCCTGCCTTCAATCTTTCCCAGCATCAGGGTCTTTTCCATTGAGTCAGTTCTTCGCATCAGGTGGCTCTTCGCATGGCTTACTCATGTAATATAGAAGCATAAGAGCTTTTGCTATCATTGTGATTATGGTAATGACCAAATTGGATTATTGACAGCTGGCGTTTTACATTATACTGGTTTCTGATTTTTCTACCATGGGCATAAGTTATTTTTATAGTCAGAGGAAGGAAATGTTTCTAATAAAGAAAGGAGAAAAGTGCAGAAAGGAATACAGTAACGAGCTGTTGGCCCTGGTCTCTGGATGTTTATAACATGGAAACTGGCAAAGGCTAGAGACCCAGTCCATGGCCCCCTGGACTGTCCAGACTTAGGCAGAAATGTGGAAAACGCTATGGCGCAGCTTAAAGTTCAAAGCGTGTTATTTCTGTAATCATTATACTGTGACTAGCACAAAAAATCGAGACATAGGATTATTGTTGCCGTTTCTTTATTCCAATTATCTGCATTTCTACCTAATCCCGTGCCCCTCTATTCCTGTTATAATGAGAATGGGGGACAGAGAGATTTTTATAAAAAATTAGCCAGAAGTCAAATTTAAAGACTTTAGTCATTTACAAAACAAGTAACTTAGTGATGAACCTGTGCTTATATTTATATATTTTCAAGTATGAATTTGGATATTAATAATTATATAAAGACTATGTAAGAAATTTAGAAAATTTACTAATTTCAGTCTTTGTGCAAAATCCAAAAATTTTCACTAATTAAAATTTTATGCTTGTAACCTGATTCTTTTATTTTTAAATTGGATTCTTATGAATCTCATAAATATTGAAAATTACGTGATCCTATAAAATTATTCCATTTAAATGTTCTAGGCAAACATTTTTGGAGGAATAAAAGTTTCAGCACCTTAAAAGCTAAGAATAAAAGAAAATTAAAGTAAGAATTAAGTAAAAATAATTAGGAAATAACTCACAAAGCTACAAGTTCTAGTTATTCAGTCACTAAGTCATGTCTGGCTCTTTGTGACACCAGGCTTCCCTGTCCTTCACTATATCCTCTGTTCATGGAAATTTCCAGGAAAGCATTCTGGAGGGGGCTGCCATTCCCTTCTGCAGGGGATCTTCCCGACCCAGGGACTGAAGCCAGGTATCTGGCATTGCAGGCGGATTCTTTGCTGTCTGAGCCACCAGGGAAGCCTGTAAGTTCTGGAATGAATGGCAAACGCGTGTTTTGACAATGGCTGACGTCTGATGGTTGTGTGATTCTGCACCGGTGAGGACAGCACTTGCAACTGGACGATGAACACGTTAAGATGCTCACAGACGGCAAGGTGCTCAGATGTGGAGGGAACGAATCCTAGAAATGAAGACATTCAACGGGCAGCATCCGCACACTATGAAAGATGCAAGGTGGTTTCAAAGGCTGCGGGGGAAGAGGAGCCGTGGCTGCGGGCCAGCCCAGGATGGGCCAGAGGTGCTGCAGAGGGCGCTGGGCCCCGGCGCAGGCCCCGCTCCCCAGAGGCTGGGGTGGAGAAGGGGTCTCCTCTCCCCGAGGGGTCCCCCTCCAGGGGACACCCACTGACGGGACAGGGAGCCGTGACGTGTAATTGGCTAATGTATGGGGGACACTTTGAAGATGAAAAGTGCCAGGTGGGTAGCATCACATCCGCTTCTTAAGATGGTATGCGGAATAATAACATAGCTCTCCCCCACCGGGCCTTTCATCCGTGGATTTCAAAGCACTTAGCGAGCCTTAATTAAGTCTCCCAGCACCTCTAAGAAGTAGGCACTAATAGCCTCTTGCCTGAGATGGAGACGCAGAGGAGAGGACGTGACCTGCCCAGGCCCTCAGAGGCAGACAGCCGTTCTGAAGCATCCGGGTGACAGGCAAGCATGTGCTCTTCTGCACTGGGCCCTGCTGAGCTCCGGGCCCCCCACTAGGGCTGGGCCATCCACTGCTCTGAAGGCATCCGGGTGACAGGCAAGCATGTGCTCTTCTGCACTGGGCCCTGCTGAGCTCCGGGCCCCCCACTAGGGCTGGGCCATCCACTGCTACATTTTCAGGAGTTTTGCAAACTCACTGTGAAACAAAACCACTACTTCAGTTTTTTAAAGGTAGAAGTAAGGAGCATTCTTTTTCATTATTTGTAAGTACAGTTGATTCCCCGTGTTGTGCTAGTTTGAGATGCAGAGCACAGGGGTTCAGTTATACGTACATTTCTAGTTTCTCCCCCGCCTTCGTGGATCACAGCCTTGTCATGGCAAAGGGGCTTGTATAACTCAGAGAAGCCATGAGCCGTGCCAGGCAGGGCCACCCAAGACCGACGGGTCATAGTGAGGAGTTCAGACAGAACGTGGTCCACGGGGCGCGGGAATGGCAGACCACCCCAGTACTGTTGCTGCAAGACGCCCGTGAACGGTATGAAAGATACGGACCCCAGCAGAGGAGCCCCCAGGTCAGATGTCCAATATGCTACTGGGAAAGGGCGGAGAAAAGGAAGACGAGCCCCCCAGGTAGGCCAGATGACCGATACGCTACTGGGAAAGGGCAGAGAAAAGAAGGGAGGAGGCAGCTGAGCCACAGTACAACCGACTTGCGGATGTGTCTGGTGGTGAGAGTCAGGTCCGATGCTGTAAAGAACAATATTCCACAGGAACCTGGAATGTTATAAATGAAGGTAGGTTGGACACAGTCAAGCAGAAGATGGCAAGAGTGAACATCGACAGCTTAGGAATCAGTAAACTAGAATGAATGGGAACGGGAGAACTTAACTCAGATGACCATTATATTTACTGCTGTGGGCAAGAATCCCTTAGAGGAAATGGAGTAGCCCTCATAGTTAACAAAAGAGTCTGAAATGCAGTATTTGGGTGCAATCTCAAAAACAACAGAATGATCTTGTTCAGCTATATCTAGTGTCTATATTGATTTGTACATACCTAGTGTCTTTTCAGATTCTTTTCTCTTATAGGTTATTACAAAATACTGAGTATAGTTCCATGTGCTATACAATAGGTCCTGCTGATTATTTTATAGTGTGTATATGTTAATCCCAAACTTCTAATTTATCTTTCTTCTCTCTAACTTAAGTTAAAAATATTTTAAAATTAGGCAGTTAAAAAAACTACTTATTTTGTGAATTT
Organism: Tragelaphus eurycerus; assembly: GCA_935064755.1. Classification (NCBI taxonomy): domain Eukaryota; kingdom Metazoa; phylum Chordata; class Mammalia; order Artiodactyla; family Bovidae; genus Tragelaphus; species Tragelaphus eurycerus. Next base: position 466,838 of record CAKXYN010000116.1, on the reverse strand, counting down.
TCTGTACATTTAAATATCAATATAAATTATTATTGGGCTTCCCAGCTGGTGCAGTGGTAAAGAATCCACCTGCAAATCCAAAAGACCTGGGTTTGATCCCTGGGTTGGAAAGATCCTCTGGAGGAGGAAACGGCAACCCTCTCCAGTCTTCTAGCCTGGAGAATCCCATGGACAGAGGAGCCTGGCGGGCTGCAGTGCGTGGGGTCACAAACAGTCAGACACAGCTGAGCGACTGAACACGCGAGCATAAACTATCATTATATGTGCTTTTTTCCCCACAGAGTCTACTGTAAAGCATTCACCAGCATCTGCTTGGGGCACCTCTGGATGGAAAAGACAGGCCAGGCCCTGTCCTGAGGGATGCCCCAGGCAAACTGGTTCGTTCAGCGTGAAGGACTGTGACGAAATCGGAGCTATCTTTAGTGTGAACTTAAGCTTCTGGCCCATCACTTACACGAGAGGGGCCTTAAAACTGGGTTCACACATTTTGTAACACTCACAGAGCACATTGCACACTGGTTTGCTCGTTTGCTTGTTCTTTGGCCGTGACACATGGCTTGGCGACCTTAGTTCCCCAGCCGGGGATTGAACTTGCACTCGCGGCAGTGAGCACAACCGCCTAGCCTCACCCCGGACCACCAGGGGGGCCTTGCTGCTGTGAGACCACCACCTCTTTCCACTCTGCCCTCCATTTCACTCCCCTTCACATCCTTAGGTGCTGGGGTGACCTTGGTGTCATGAACAGGCCAAAATGAGACGGACCAGGGAAAAGAAATGAATACATGCACCTTTCCCTGGCCACTGTGAGGTCCGTGAGGCTCTGACAGTGTCTTCTGCGTGTTCTCCAGACTCTGCAGGCTTCTCTAGGGAATTCGGGCTGTAGGTCATCTGTCATCCTCCACCTCCACCGCTTTGCTTCAGCCCATCCCAGACGGATCTGTTCCCTCTCACACGGACGGGGTCTGAAGGGTGAGTTCGGCCCAGTGGCCCACAGCCAGAGTCCAGGCTCGGGTGCTGGGACTCCCTCCATGCGCTCACCCCCAGTTTGGGGTCCGCTCAGCAGTGTGCTTTGTCCTCTGGAGAACAGACTTGTGGGCACAGCGGGGAAGGAGAGGGTGGGGCCCACGGAGAAAGAAACGCTGAATGTATACATTACCATACGTAAAATTAGCCAGCCAGTGGGAACTTGCTCTGTGGCACGGGGAGCTCGAGTCCCATGCTCTGACCGCCTGGGAGTGGGATGGGGAGGGGACACGTGTGTGCCCGCGGCTGAGTCATGTTGATGCGTGGCAGAGACCAACAGAGCAACTGTCCTCCAATTAAAAATAAATACGTTTAAATTAAAAACAAAACAAAAACCACGCTCTGTCTTGTACAGCTTTGCGAGGATGCCAGGGCTCTGTCAGTGTGGGGCTGCCCAGGCCCCCACCGCTCACCCCCTGTGCACCCCATGAGGCTGGCAGCGTCCACCTTCGCGGTGCTCCTGAGAGGGTGTGAGCTGGGCAGGAAGAAGCCGGGCTTCGTGCTTTTCATCCCCAGCCCCAGGTGCCACTGGGGACCCAGTTCATGCCACGGTCCTGCCTGATGGAAAGAGAGATACTGAGTTCTGGCAGAAGCAGCTGAGACTCCAGCCAGGGTGGTGGGCGGTGGGGGGCGGGGGGAGTGCCTGAGCCCCCACCCCACACCCCCACCATCTGCGCCTCTGTGTGTTTACTGTCGTCTGGTTTTAAAAAATAAGTTCAAGGGGAAAAACAAAGCAAACTGGTGAAAAACAATGTGAAGGATTGAAACAATTTATATTTAGAGTCAGTTAAAAAAGAGAGTGTGTTTCACCATCTTTGGTTCCATAGTCCTGTGTTTCTCATTAAAGCTTGAAACAGAGAATCTACCCCTCAAATCCAGCCCTGAGTACTTGGGGAGGCTCCAGCGGTCTCTGTTCAGCCTTCAGTGTCTTCCTAACAACACCCGGAGTCCCACCCAGGCTCCTAACAGACCTGCAGCTTCCTGCATGGACAGTAGCCTTTTTTGTTTCAGCAACCCCCCACCTTTGGGGCTTCCCTGGTGGCTCGGATCGTAAAGAATCTGCCTGCAATGCAGGAGACTCAGGTGCAATCCCTGGGTCAGAAAGATCCCCTGGAGAAGGAAATGGCACCCACTCCAGTATTCTTACCTCGGCACACAGCAGAGTGACTCATGCATTCCCACTTTCCCCCCTCGCACATACTTCCCCTTGATGGGCTACAGGTACAGAACTCCCCTCCTTCTTGGCAGCAAGGGCCTGATCACATGACCTAGGCTCAGCCAATCAGAGACTCCTAACTGAGATTCAGGTTGAGGAGTGACTCCAAGAGTTAGGCAGCACCCATGTGGTGCAGGACGGCTGCGTAGATGTCTGGTTTCCAGGGTGGACACCTGGACCCTGAGCTGCTGGAGGCAGAGACTGCGTCTGCAGTGGAGGCCTGGGCTCCTCCTCATATCATCCAGGGAGGGGCCCAGAGTCGCCTGGAGCTATCTGAGGGTCCTGTGGGCGTTGCATCAGGGTGCATAGTCCCCAGCCTGGTTGCTCAGTCATGTCTGATTCTTTGTGACTCCATGGACTGTAGCCCACCAGGCTCCTCTGTCCTTGGGATTTCCCAGGCAAGAATACTGGAGTGAGTTGCCATTTCCTTCTCCGGGGGATCTTCCCAATCCAGGGATCAAACCCAGGTCTCTCCAGCATAGCAGGCAGATTCTTTACCGTCTGAGCCACCAGGGAAGCCTGAATGTCCTGTAGTGAATGCCTTTTCTGTTTAAATTCTCTGGGGTGAATTTTGCTGGTTGCAGTTATAAATGTTGATTCATACAGTAGTTAATACATAATACCACCCATCACTACCTGAAATGCATATTTCCCCTTATACCTCCTGAATTTCTTATCTGGCCGCTTATCAATTTCTATTGATTGATTAAGGAGGCCAAGATCCCTGGCTGGCATTGGTCAGACTGTACGAGCCATGTGGGGACGAAGGGAAGGCGTTAGGGCCTTAAGATTCCTGCTTCCCACTTTCCCACTGCCCGGAGACTCAGGCCGGGGTCCCGTCTGTTTGTTTTCAAGCCAGAGACCCTGGAGTTCCTCCCTCTGAGCTGCCCTCACTCCCAAATGCGGAAGGCTTTGAGAAGAAACTGTACTTTTCCATCCGACAGTAAGCTGCCCACATCAAAGCCCAAGAAGGCACAGGCATGTGGGGAGTCATGGGTCAGATACTTAATTACTCTAATCTAAAAGTCTCTTCTCCCTGCACTGCCAAGAACAGAAAGTTCCTTTTTGAAAAGCAGGGTTGTTCCTTGGAAGGATTGAGTGTCTCCTGGACCTTTAAAGCTCTCAGACTCACCTCCAGAGCTCCAGAGCTTGAGTACACCCAGACACGTTCCGTCCGCACGATCGTGGACGAAGCGGGGGCTGCCAGCCTTTGCAGGAGAGGGTGTGGAGCGTGGGCTTAGGTGTGTGCCTTTAGTATTTATTTTTAAGAAAAGCCTCCTTTCAAATGGGGAGATTAGGATGGACTTGTATTTCTAAACAACTGTGTCCTCTGATATCGTCAGATAAAGAAATGACTCTTAAATGTTGCCTCATCTACAAAGCTTAGGACCTCTTTTTCCCTTTTGCCTTTTCTTTCTCTCTCTCTTTTTAATCTTTGAGAAAGATAATGAAAGAGGAAGCTTGAAACCCCATTTCTATTGATGTTCCAACACACAACTGCAGGACTTAAGAACCAGCAGAGATCAAAGGGAACGAGTCCCATTTCGATAGCATTACAGCATCGTGGGCAGAGGGTGTGGAGCTCATTTAGGAGCTCAGAGGCAAGGAGTTGTTCACACACCTTCATTTGAGCCAAAGACAGAAGGAAAAATGCCTGAGGTTCCAAGGGATTCTTCAGGAGCGCGGTTAATAAGGTCACAGCAGCTGCACACACACTTGGCTGATGCGTTTGCCTTGGGAAAACCCACAAGACTCCCGTGTCAGCATCACCCGGAGGAGGAACAAGCAGCGGTGACTCCACCCTGGCTCCAAATTTAACTGAGTGAGGGGTGTTCAGTCAGCTCTTCTTTCTTTTAAAGAGAGAAGTCATTTTCTTTAAAAAAAAAAAAAATTGATTAATCTCACTTATTTTCAGTTGCACTGGGTCTTTGCTGCCGCTCCGGCTCTCTCTAGCTGAGATGAGCAGGGGCTGCTCTCCATCACGGTGCTCGGGGTTCCCGTTGCGGTGGCTCCTCCTGCTTGGGCACTCTCTCTAGCTGAGATGCGCAGGGGCCTCTCTCCATCATGGTGCTCAGGGTTCCTGTCACGGCGGCTCCTCCCGTTGCCGAGCTCAGGCTCTAGGCCACAGGCTTCAGTGGCGGCTCCTCCCGTTGCCGAGCTCAGGCTCTAGGCCACAGGCTTCAGTGGCGGCTCCTCCCGTTGCCGAGCTCGGGCTCTAGGCCACAGGCTTCAGTGGCGGCTCCTCCCGTTGCCGAGCTCGGGCTCTAGGCCACAGGCTTCAGTGGCTCCTCCTGTTGCCGAGCTCGGGCTTTAGGTCACAGGCTTCAGTGGTGGCTCCTCCTGTTGCCGAGCTCGGGCTCTAGGCCACAGGCTTCAGTTCTTGCTGCCTGTGGACCCAGTAGTCTTGGTGTCCAGGTTCAGCTGCTCCAAGGCAGGGGGAGTCTTCCCAGACCAGGGATCGAACCCGTGTCCCCTGCATGGGCAGGCAGATTCCTATCCACTGTACCACTGGGGAAGTCCTCAATCTGTTCTTAGTGGGATCTGGGATGAGGGCCTGGGAAAAACAGAGTTGGGAATAGAGTGGCAGGTAAGGGACAAAAAACATGTCCTGTCGGCTTCGACTGGGTCTCTTACTGTCTTCCTCTGAGATGGACATCCCATCCGCCTCTCATCCGGTGCTCCTGCCTCCAGCCACACTTCCCATTAAGATGAGAATCCAACCCCAGGCCTTCCTCCTCCAGCCCCAGTCTCTGCAAGGCAGCACCACCCTGCACCTGCCCAGAGACCTGAGCGCCATCACTGCCTCTCAGCCTCCAGTTCTCTCCATGTGGACTCCATCACCGCAGCCCACGGACTCCAGCTCCATTCTCTCCCAGACGCACCCCCGCCCACCCACCCCACAAGCCCACATTCGGACCTTCTAATAACAGACTAGAAGCATATGAAAAAAATCAACCAATGAGAGCCTGAGAGATGTTGAAATAGCATTTATAAACGAAGGCCACGTGAAGCAAAGCCGGTGGACGGCCGTGGGTTTAAAAAAACCCCATTATGCGCAGGAGGAAGAAAAACAAAACTAATAAACTTTGTTTTGAAAATGTGAAGTCTCGCCCCCACCCTCGCTGAAACATACTTAGCATCTCTCAGGCCTATGAAAGCTGAGCCAGTCATTTTGGAAAATAATTCAGCAGTATATATCAGAAGCCATAAAAATGTTCATCTCCTTTGACCCAGTAATCCCACTCCTGGGAATTTACTGGAGGGAAATAATTCAAAACAAGAAAAAACGGGGAAGGGGCTATTTCTACGCAGATGTTTATTACCTCCTTGTATAAGCAAGAATCTAATAGCAAAAGAAATGTCCAATTATAGTGGAACATGAAGTACATTTCAGGGTAATTAACGCAGTGGTATATTAGGCTGCTGCAAAAATAATAAATATGGGCTATAGGTAGAACCCCGGGAAAATATACAGGAAATAATGTTGAATGAAATATATATGTTCCACAATTACAACTGCAGAAAAAACAAATACTTTTACAGATGAAAAATGGAAGGGGCATTGGATTCAGGTAAATAATGTACATGATTGATTAGTAGGATTATGGACATGGCTTCTCTGATGCTTTCGAGTTAAATGGAAAGGTTTTCAAGCCTCTTTGAAGCACTCTAATCATGGGAGTGCCTTGGCTGGGAGAGGGGGCTCTGGCCCAGCCCTGTGGAGGGAGGGGGCTCCTCGTGGCCTGCCACACCCACCTCGGGGGCCCCCTCACCCTGAAGGGAGATCTAACCCTGGATCCCCTTGGGTGAGCAGCCCAGGTTCGGCGTCAGAGGCCGAGAGCAGAGTCCAGGTTTGGGCACCGACCCTGCCCTGAGGACAGAGCTCGTCCAAAGTCCAGACAGCAAAGTTGAGGCTCCCAGCCAAGGTGAGGAGCTTGGGTCAGGATTCTGGAGGGGCAGGAGGAGAGTTAGAGAGGCGGATGGGTGCTGACGGTGGTGGTGACATAGCCAGAAAGTGGAAAAACCAAACACAAACCAAGACCCAGCAAAGCTGTGCCCAGGCCCCGCACAGACGGCCACTCGCGAGAAGAGAAACGTCTTCACGAATGAGGTGTTACTGCTCTCGGTGCTGGAATTTGGGTAGAAGCATGAAGTTTCTCGGGGGAGGCAATGGCACCCCACCCCAGTACTTTTGCCTGGAAAATCCCATGGACGGAGGAGCCTGGTAGGCTCCAGTCCGTGGGGTCGCTAAGAGTCGGACACGACTGAGCGACTTCACTTTGACTTTTCACTTTCATGCATTGGAGAAGGAAATGGCAACCCACTCCAGTGTTCTTGCCTGGAGAATCCCAGGGACAGGGGAGCCTGGTGAGCTTCCGTCTATGGGGTCGCACAGAGTCGGACACGACTGAAGCGACTTAGCAGTAGCAGTAGCAGTATGAAGTTTCTAGTGCTTCATTATTTCTAGATAATGAGTATCTGTAAAGGAGAATGTTCTAGAAAAGGTTCCCTGTTGCTCATGTGGCGCTTTTGAGATGTCCCTGCTTCTACAATAGCCCTTGTGAGGGCAGAGGGGCTTACACACTTACCCAACAAAGTGAGGCGCATCTTTCTTTTAAGAAAAAACAATTCATCTCGTGATTCCTTGAAATGAGCCCCTCAGAACATTTCCAGTTGTGTTTGGTGTTTTATTAACTTGAAAGACTGTCCGGGTTGCAGAGAAGCGTAGAAGATTAATCAGAAATGAAGAAAGCATTTCTGAATTTCCTCCATACGTCAATTATGTGTAAAGTGATATCTACCGCAGTGGCCCTCCCAGGCGCTGCAGCAATAAAGACTCCCCTGCCAATGCGGGAGACCAAGTTTCCACCTTGAGTTGGGATGACCCCCTGGAGGAGGACCACTCCAGTGTCCTTGGTTAAGGAAATCCCATGGACAGAGGAGCCTGGTGGGCGACAGTCCGTGGGTTTGCAAAGAGTCAGACACGACTGAACACGCACCCTAATTGTTAGATTTGTGACTTTCTAAAAATGAAAATGAGGTTCATAAAACGTGGTGATGAACAATGCGAATTCTTCCCCAGGAATTTGCAATAAGGACTTATATCTACCACGACCACAAGCCCTACTAACACAAATGTGTAATGCTTACTATGCACCAGGTGCCATCCCAGTGTTCATAAATATTGATTCATTTAATATTCAAAGCAGTTCTGTGAAGTGAATCATTATCACTGTTCCCACTTTACAGATGGGAACAGAGAGGCACAGAGACATTAAGTAGCGGGTCCAAGGACACACAGCTGGGAGGGGAGAGCCACTGAACCACCCAGGTCAAGGTGGGTGGGATGGAGGTGACACCACCCCCATGCCCAGGGGACTCACGCCCCAGGCTGGCCCTGCTGCTCGTCCTGGAGACGGGCACCTGATCAAGGAGGACCAGTAGGCCTCCTGGGCTTTGTCGGGCAAGATGGGGGTGCCCAGCCCTTCCAGGAACATCTTGCCACCACAGAGAGGACGCAGTCGAGACACAGATGCAGAGAGAAGGTGTGAAGGCACCTCTGAGCCCAGAGCCGCTGCCAGCCCCAAGGCGTATGTCTCCTTCCATTTTTAATGTGGTTCCCGTCCCTTTTGGACGTTCACTTATCACAGGTGTGAAATGGAATCTTGGGGCTGAGTGAACAGCTGCTGTTTTCGGCATCAGGTGGCGACAGGGTCACTGAAAAGGCCGAAGCCACTTGGGTGTGGAGACAGGAGAGAAACAGCGGTCACATCCTCTCCTCTGCTGGACGTGCATCCATCTCTGCCATGCGTCGGGCAGAGGAGAGCGGCGACCTTTGGTGTGGATCCCCTGGAGCCCTGGTTTTCTCATCTGTCACATGAGAGTCATACTACTGCTGAGAGGGCTGTCCTGGGGCTAAATGACATGGTACCAAGAACCTGTCTAATGAACGGCTCTGACCCCAAACATGGTGGCAATTACTACACGGTGCCCGTGCTTTCTGTAAATTATTGTGTTGAATTCGATCCTTACAACAATCCGAAGCTTTAAAACCGTCATCCGTCCTTTGTTCTGGTGAAGCTGACACTCAAGAGGCTGGACTGTAAAGAAGGCTGAGCACCAGAGGACTTGCACTTTCGAACTCTGGGGCTGGAGGAGACGCTTGAGAGTCCCTTGGATTGCAAGGAGATCTAACCAGTCTATCCTAAAGGAAATCAGTCCTGAACATTCATCGGAAGGACTGATGTTGAAGCGGAAACTCCAATACTTTGGCCGCCTGATGCGAAGAGCTGACTCATTCGAAAAGACTGTGATGCTGGGAAAGATTGAGGGTGGGAGGAGAAAGGGACGACCGAGGATGAGATGGTTGGATGGGATTACTGACTCAGTGGACAAGAATCTGAGCAAACTCCAGGAGACAGTGAAGGAGTTTACTGAGGAGCCTGGCGGGCTGCAGGCCATGGGGTCACGAAGAGTTGGACACGACTGAGCGACTGAACAGCAGCAGCGAGGTGACTTGACAACTAATGACGAGTAAGCAGCAGAATTCAAGAACTTCAGCCAGATCTGACACAGCCTTTCCAAGGCCCGGGTGGCTTGAGGGGACCGTCCAAGATCTGGAAACATGAACCCAAGGAGCCAGTCACCAGACCCAGAAGGGTATGAGGACCACTGGTGGTGGAGGGAGGAAGAGAAGAGAGAAAAGCGATCATCCTGAGAGCTTGTCTCACGTCCTGCCCACCTTGGAAAGCTCCCTGGAAAATCCTGGGGCTAAGGCTCGGAGGAAACCGGCTTCAAGGAACGAAGGTGTGGAGCAATCCCGCAAGCACCCAGTCTCCACCCCGGGGGGATGACGGTCACGCACGGATCCTAGATGCTGTCCCAGTTGGATTACACAGACTTGAAAAGTCCAGGCATGAAACGCCTCAGTGATAACAATAGAAAACAGATCACAAGCCCAGAGAAAGAAATCAGGAGAAATGAAAAACAGAAGGACTGGCAGCGGAAGATGAAAGGGGAGAATTTACAATTTGACACCAAAGCAGAGCCAGTGTTTAAGGTCTTGCTGGCAGTTGACCCATATCCAGATGAGAGTTTTGCAGCATTAATTGGAGGGATGAAATTACCATCTTTGAGCAGCGCTGCAGACTTCTGGGACCTCAGGGTCAGGAGAGCTCCCTGACAGCCTCCAAGGTTCACCCTGCCTTTTAAATAATCTAGGAGGTCATCGGTACCTGAACCGGCACAGACTCTGCCATTGTCAGCCACTCCATAAAGACCAAGAAGGTCCACCGGGTATAAGAGGGCTTGAAAACACAATCTCCCTAAAAATAAGTATTAAAAACAAAGAAGGGAAAATCCAATCTCCCTGGCTGCAGTCTGACTGCATCATGGATCAGATCACTCTCAGTTCAGATCAGAGAGAACCCAGTTTATCTGACTTCAGCAAAAGAGGGAAGGCGCTGGCTCAGATAACTAAAACGTGAAAGGACACTCTAGCTTCAGGTGTCAGTAGGAACACACGTTCCGGGAACGTGGAAGAGAGGAGTCACCAGCGGCAAAGCCAAGCGATGAATGCAGTGGTTAAGACTCATCCGGCCGGCACCGGGGGCCTGGAGGAGGCCCAGGAGGGCTTCTGGGAGGAGGAGGCTGAGGAGAGAGAGTAGAGATAAGAAAGGATGTTCACGAGGACTGGAAGCAGAGAGAAGGAGGGAGGTGAGAAGCTGGAGATTGTGGGAAGACAACGAACGCCAAGGAATCAGGCCACCAGACTCTGCTGGCCACTGGGGCTCCGAGGCAGACAGACTCGAGTTCTTCACCGTGCAGGTGGGGGCTGGCTGCGGGCAGGTCTGCCAGCAGAGAGCAAGGCGGGGAAGTTGTCAGGGTCACCCTGTGGGGATGGGGCCTCAGGGGCCCCGTCAGGTCGAAGCTGCGCTGATGGAGACAGGGCGATGGCCTTGGCTGCAGGGGAGGGCCACGAGTGGAGAGCCGCCGGGGGCCTGTGCTGGTGGTGCTGGTCCATGAAGGGTGCGGGCGCGTGGAGGAGGGCGCTGAGCTGTGCGAGACGCCATGTTTTGAGCAGGACACGGGAGACGTCTGCTGGGCTGCAGGCTGCGCAAGGGTGGGACTTGGGGACCACTCTGAGCCAGGGAGACAGACAGGGATCATAGGAGAGGGGTGCACATGCGTGGTCGCGAGAGTCGGATGCGTGGCTCGGGAGGAAGCAATCCAACAAGAGACAGAGCAAGTATGAAGTCCCTTGAGGGACACAAAGAAAACCAGGAGAGCCAGGGGTCCTGGGAGCCAAAGTGGGAGGGAAAGTGGAAGGGAAGGGAAGAGAAAGCTTTTTAAGGAGAGGTGAAAGCCCGTGGGGCAACCCAGGATGGGCGGGTCACGGTGGAGAGATCTGACAGGGTGTGGTCCACTGGAGAAGAGAATGGCAAACCACTTCAGTATTCTTGCCTTGAGAACCCCATGAACAGTATGAAAAGGCAAAATGATAGGATACTGAAAGAGAAACCCCCCAGGTCAGTAGGTGCCCAATATGCTACTGGAGATCAGTGGAGAAATAACTCAAGAAATGATGAAGGGATGGAGCCAAAGCAAAAAGAAGACCCAGCTGTGGATGTGACTGGTGATAGAAGCAAGGTCCGATGCTGTAAAGAGCAATATTGCATAGGAACCTGGAATGTCAGGTCCATGAATCAAGGCAAATTGGAAGTGGTCAAACAAGAGATGGCAAGACTGAATGTCGACATTCTAGGATCAGCGAACTGAAATGGACTGGAATGGGTGAATTTAACTCAGATGACCATTATATCTACTACTGTGGGCAGGAATCCCTCAGAAGAAATGGAGTGGCCATCATGGTCAACAAAAGAGTCCGAAATGCAGTACTTGGATGCAATCTCAAAAAATGACAGAATGATCTCTGTTCGTTTCCAAGGCAAACCATTCAATATCACAGTAATTCAAGTCTATGCCCCAACCAGTAACGCTGAAGAAGCTGAAGTTGAACTGTTCTATGACCTACAAGACCTTTTAGAACTAACACCCAAAAAAGATGTCCTTTTCATTACAGGGGACTGGAATGCAAAAGTAGGAAGTCAAGAAACACCTGGAGTAACAGGCAAATTTGGCCTTGGAATACGGAATGAGCAGGGCAAAGACTAATAGAGTTTTGCCAAGAAAATGCACTGGTCATAACAAACACCCTCTTCCAACAACACAAGAGAAGACTCTATACGTGGACATCACCAGATGGTCAACACCGAAATCAGATTGATTATATTCTTTGCAGCCAAAGATGGAGAAGCTCTATATAGTCGGCAAAAACAAGACCAGGAACTTACTGTGGCTCAGACCATGAACTCCTTATTGCCATATTCAGACTGAAACTGAAGAAAGTAGGGAAAACCACTAGACCATTCAGGTATGACCTAAATCAAATCCCATATGATTATACAGTGGAAGTGAGAAATAGATTTAAGGGCCTAGATCTGATAGATAGAGTGCCTGATGAACTATGGAATGAGGTTCGTGACATCGTACAGGAGACAGGGATCAAGACCATCCCCATGGAAAAGAAATGCAAAAAGAGCAAAGTGGCTGTCTGGGGAGGCCTTACAAATAGCTGTGAAAAGAAGAGAAGCAAAAAGCAAGGGAGAAAAGGAAAGATATAAACATCTGAATGCAGAGTTCCAAAAAATAGCAAGAAGAGATAAGAAAGCCTTCTTCAGCGATCACTGCAAAGAAATAGAGGAAAACAACAGAATGGGAAAGACTAGGGATCTCTTCAAGAAAATCAGAGATACCAAAGGAACATTTCATGCAAAGATGGGCACGATAAAGGACAGAAATGATATGGACCTAACAGAATCAGAAGATATTAAGAACAGGTGGCAAGAATACACAGAAGAACTGTACAAAAAGATCTTCATGACCCACATAATCATGATAGTGTGATCACTGACCTAGAGCCAGACATCCTGGAATGTGAAGTCAAGTGGGCCTTAGAAAGCATCACTACGAGCAAAGCTAGTGGAGGTGATGGAATTCCAGTTGAGCTATTCCAAATCCTGAAAGATGATGCTGTGAAAGTGCTGCACTCAATATGCCAGCAAATTTGGAAAACTCAGCAGTGGCCACAGGACTGGAAAAGGTCAGTTTTCATTCCAATCCCAAAGAAAGGCAATGCCAAAGAATTCTCAAACTGCCGCACAATTGCACTCATCTCACAGGATAGTAAAGTAATGCTCAAAATTCTCCAAGCCAGGCTTCAGCAATATGTGAACCGTGAACTTCCTGATGTGCAAGCTGGTTTTAGAAAAGGCAGAGGAACCAGAGATCAAATTGCCAACACCCACTGGATCATAGAAAAAGCAAGAGAGTTTCAGAAAAACATCTATTTCTGCTTTGTTGACTATGCCAAAGCCTTTGACTGTGTGGATCACAATAAACTATGGAAAATTCTGAAAGAGATGGGAATACCAGACCACCTGATCTGCCTCTTGAGAAATTTGTATGCAGCACCCAACTCCAGTTCTCTTGCCTGGAAAATCCCATGGACAGAGGAGCCTGGTGGGCTGCAGTCCATGGGGTCGCTGAGGGTCAGACATGACTGAGCGACTTTACTTTCACTTTTCACTTTCCTGCATTGGAGAAGGAAATGGCAACCCACTCCAGTGTTCTTGCCTGGAGAATCCCAGGGACGGGGGAGCCTGGTGGGTTGCCGTCTATGGGGTCGCACAGAGGCGGGCACGACTGAAGCAACGTAGCAAGGAAGCAACAGTTAGAACTGGACATGGAACAACACACTGGTTCCAAATAGGAAAAGGAGTTCGTCAAGGCTGTATATTGTCACCCTGTTTATTTAACTTATATGCAGAGTACATCATGAGAAATGCTGGACTGGAAGAAACACAAGCTGGAATCAAGATTGCCGGGAGAAATATCAATAACCTCAGATATGCAGATGACACCACCCTTATGGCAGAAAGTGAAGAGGAACTAAAAAGTCTCTTGATGAAAGTGAAAGTGGAGAGTGAAAAAGTTGGCTTAAAGCTCAACATTCAGAAAACGAAGATCATGGCATCTGGTCCCATCACTTCATGGGAAATAGATGGGGAAACAGTGGAAACAGTGTCAGTTTATTTTCTGGGCTCCAAAATCACTGCAGATGGTGACTGCAGCCATGAAATTAAAAGACACTTACTCCTTGGAAGGAAAGTTATGACCAACCTAGATAGCATGTTCAAAAGCAGATACGTTACTTTGCCAACAAAGGTTCATCTAGTCAAGGCTATGGTTTTTCCTGTGGTCATGTATGGATGTGAGAGCTGGACTGTGAAGAAGGCTGAGCACCGAAGAATTGATGCTTTAAACTGTAGTGTTGGAGAAGACTCTTGAGAGTCCCTTGGACTGCAAGGAGATCCAACCAGTCCATTCTGAAGGAGATCAGCCCTGGGATCTCTTTGGAAGGAATGATGCTAAAGCTGAAACTCCAGTACTTTGGCCACCTCATGCGAAGAGTTGACTCACTGGAGTAGACTCTGATGCTGGGAGGGATTAGGGGCAAGAGGAGAAGGGGATGACAGAGGATGAGATGGCTGGATGGCATCACTGACTCGATGGATGTGAGTCTGGGTGACCTCCAGGAGTTGGTGATGGACAGGGAGGCCTGGCGTGCTGCAGTTCATGGGGTCACAAAGAGTTGGACACAACTGAGCGCCTGACCTGATCTGATCTGAAAGCTCAAGACGGTAGGAGAAATTGTCCTCCAATAATTGTATTTTGTTCTATACTTCTCAATATTGTACAATAATAATCTTTGATAATTAAAAAAGAAAGAAAAAAAAAAAGAAAGCAAAGACAGCAGATCTGGAGGGATCACCGTAAAACAGCGCCTACAGGATTTTGCGACTGAAAATTCCCTGGCCCCTTTGGCAGGCGTGTCAGTGAGGAGGTGGGGCCGGCGGCCAGGGTGCGGTCCTTGCCTAGGAGAAGGGAGGTGATACAGGGCAGCGGCGTTGGGACGGTTCTTTCAAGAAGTCCGGGGGGAGGATGGAGAGAGACAGCCATGGATGGAGAGGCAGTTTGGAGCCTTGGGGGTTAAGCTGCTGCTGTTTTAAGACGATAAGGCTTGGGTGTGTTTATCAGAGACCTTTAGGACCCTCAGGGGTGGGTGGGGATGGGCTCAGGCTGCAGAGGGCAGCCTTCTGACCATCTTCCTTCTGAAGCCACAGGAAAAGGAGGGGGCCACTCGAGGCCTAACTACGCGCATTGGGCAAAGGCAAGCCTTTGAGAGACCTCAGCTGGTAACCTGGATCTTCTCAAAGAAGTCGGAGGGAAGAGTGTCTGCTGACAGCGAGGGACTGTGGCTGGGTGGTGGACGACGCGAAGACTCTGAGCAGCTCTGGAGGAGGCCGAGGGAGGCAGCCAGGCGGGGCTGGGACCACTGGACTTGGGTGCCCCGAGGCCCTAGTGGTCCAGAGCAACCCAACTGTATCAGACCAGATCAGATCAGATCTTCTAATCTGGAATTCATGGCGAGGTCAACGGGGCTGGGCTGAAACATTTTACTGACGTAGAAAGAATTAGCTGGGACTCCCCTGGTGGTCCAGTGGCTAAGACTGTGACCCCAGCGCAGGAGGCCCAGGTTCGACCCCTGGTCTGGAGGCGAGATCCACGTGCCGCAGCTCAGACCTGCAGCAAACAGACACAGCAACAGACACGCATGACTGAGGCGAACTGCAGGAGCTTCCCAGGTGGCGCTAGCAGAAAGAACCCACCTGCCAACGCAGGAGACGTGGGACCCGGGCTCGATCCCTGGTCAGGAGGATCCCCTGGAGACGGGAATGGCAACCCACTCCAGTATTCTTGCCTGGAGAATCCCCTGGACAGAGGAGCCTGGCAGGCTACAGATGGTCCATGGGTTTGCAAAGAGTCAGACACAACTGAAGAGATTTAACACACATGAGGGGGTGTGGGGGGAGCCATGGTCCTTCTGCCCAGCTTTTAGGAGCCATGTGTCTGGTAAGGAGGCATGTGCTGGGAGTAGAGAGTGGAGACCAGTGAGGGGGCCGTGGTGCGGTGGCAGCCACCTGGGGAGGTGACGGCAAGATCTGACGCTTGTTGGAGGTCCACCTGGTCTGACTGCCCCAAAGGCTTTACAAGCGCTGTCTCAGGCCATCCAAACAACACCTTATGTCATAGTTGCACTTTTTTTTTTTTTTAAACCTTTAGTTGGAGGCTAACTGCTTTACAATACTGCGTTTGCTTCTTACATTATGAATCAGCCATAAGCATACACATGTCCTCTCCCTCCTGAACCTCCCACCCCTCTAGGTGGTCACAGAACACTGGGTTTGAGCTCCCCGAATCACAGAGCCTATTATATAGAGAGAAGTTAGTCACAAAGAGAAACATAAATACCGCCAAGTAATGCATATATACAGAATCTAGAAAGTCGGTGCTGATGAACCTGTGTGTACGGCAGCAATGGTCATGCAGACACAGAGAACAGAATGTCAGGCTTTTCTTAAGGAAAAAAAGACCCAAAACCCATTGAATGTTCACACTCATTGTCCAAAATGCCTTAGATCAGTACCTAAAACTCAAAACCAGCTTTTGCTCCCAATGAAGAAATTACCTGGTCCTGATCCTAGCTGATCTTTGTTGCTCTCCTGGAGTTGAAAAGTGCCTTTTGTGGGAGAATGTGAAAAACAATCCCCACCGAATCCTTTGAGAGGAATTCAGATCGAAACCCTGTGCCCATTTCTCCTGTTGTGCCAGTCTCATTCCGAAACGACTCTGTTGTGAAAGCTCTATCTTCAGTCGCACCTTCAGAACTTAACTTTCATCTCGGAAAGGCAAGGGCGGAGGCGGGGGCTGCCCCGATTCCCCGGGAAGCCTGTGGGTTCCCAGTGGGGGTGAGGTGCTGGCTTGGCGCCCAGGCCCTGACGCTTTTCCCATCAGCCCATCTCATTCCACTAAAGACACCCCCCCGGGGATTTCAGCACACTCTCTCCGCTCTTCCCTGGAAGTGGAGAGTCTCCTCTGACCTCAGGCACCAACTGCAACGAGTCAGATTTCCCACCTCGGCCAGGGGACAGCCTCTGTGAGTCCCCCCACACACCCCCGGCCTGGAGGCCGCCTCTAGGCCCTGGCAGCCGCCCAGGGTTGTTTTCCCAGGTGTGGAGGAGCGCTTCTGCAGGGCCTCTGCGGGCACTCTTCTCTGTTCATACCACGGATTTTCACGAACTCCTGTTAAGAAGCAAGTATCCCAGCGCATTCCCTAGCCGTCCAGTGGTTAAGGCCCTGATGGTAAAGAGTCTGCCTGCCAATGTGGAGACCGGGGCTCTATCCCTGGGTGGAGAAGATCCCCTGGAGAAGGAAATGACAGCCCACTCAGCACTCTCGCCTGGAGAATCCCACGGACAGAGGAACCTGGTGGGCTACAGTCCACGGGGTCACAAAGAGTACGGCACAGCTGAGCACACAGTTCTTTTTTCAATGTGGTAAAACACATAACATAAAATTGACCATTTTATCCTTTTTTTTTTTTTTTTACTGTTTTTTAAATTGGACGTTAATTGCTTTACAATGTTGTGATGGTCATTTTGGCCATTCAAAAGTGTACGGTTCTGTGGCATTAAGTACAGTCACAGGTTGTACAGTCGTCACGACCACCCGTTTCCAGGATGGAAACTTTCTCATCTTCCTCGACTGAAGCTCTGTGCCCACTGCTCTGCTTTCTGCCCACTGTGAACTTGCCTACACTTGGGACCTCAGCGAAGTAGAATCCTACAATACTTGTCCCTGCATACCTGCCTCATGTTGCTTTGCAGAATGTCTTCAAGGCTCATTCGTGCTGGAGCCTAGGTCAGGGTGTCATTCCTTCCAAGACTTTCCATTGTGTGTGTGGACCGCATTTTGTTCACTCGTCTGTCGAAGGGCATTCGAGTCGTTTCCACTATTGCGACTTGCGCTGCTGTGAACGTGGGCATACGAATGGCTGCTTTCAATTCCTTTATAGACCGAGAAGGAAAGTTACTGGGCCACTGTTGTTGCTGTTCAGTCGCTCAGTCACGTCTGACTCCTTGTGACCCCGTGGACTGCAGCACGCCAGGCTTCCCTGTCCTTCACCATCTCCCAGAGCTTACTCAAACTTACGTCCTTTGAGTCGGTGAGGCCGTCCAACCATCTCATCCTCTGTCGTCCCCTCTCCTCCTGCCTACAGTCTCCCCCAGCATCAGGGTCTTTTCCAATGAGTCAGCTCTTTGCATCAGGTGGCCAAAGTATTGGAGTTTCAGCATCAGTCCTTCCAATTAATATTCAGGGTTGATTTCCTTTAGGATGGACTGGTTTGATCTCCTTGATGTTCAAAGGACTCTCAAGAGTCTTCTCCAACACCATAGATCAAAAGCACCAATTTTTTGGCCCTCAGCCTTCTCCTATCCTCAGCTCTCCCATCCATATGTGACTACTAGAAAAACTATAGCCTTGACTGTACCGACCTTTGTCAGCAAACTGTTGTCTCTGCTTTTTAATATGCTTTCTGGGCATCCAGTCATCCTTGGTTTAATTTTGGAGGTGCCACCATACTGCTTTTCTATAGCAAGTGTATCATTTGACATTCCCACAAGCAATGCACAAGATCCCAATCTGTCTCCATCCTCATCAGCATCAGTAACTTTCTGTTTGTGCTGTGGATTTTGCTTTTACATTAGCATTCTAATGGGCATGAAGTGATATTTCATTGTGATTTTGATGGCATTTCCCTGATGCTTAGTGATGTTGAGTATCTTTTCACATGCTTATTGGCTCTTCGTTGGAGAAATATCTATTTGCATCCTTTGCCCTTTTTATAATTTAATTTTTATTTTCTTCTGGAGTCCAGTTGATTTTCAATGTTGGGTTAGTTTCAGGTGTCCAGTAAAGTGAGTCAGTTATACACATGCACGCATTTTTTTTTTCAGCTTCTTTACTCATTTAGGTTATTACAGAGTGTTGAGTAGAGTTCCCTGTGCAATACAGTAGGTCCTGGCTGGTTATTTATTTTATATATAATAGTGTGTGTATGCTAATCCATTTTTAATATGATTGAGGCTTTTTGTTGCTGAGTTGTAGGAGGACTAGGTTTCTGAAGGAGAGAAAAGCTAATTCATGTCTTCCAAACACACACATACATACACACACATGCGCACGTGCACACACACACACACCTCCAGGCCGCATGACACTTAGGGTGATGGGACAGAGCTCTGAAACACAGAACAAGAACGTGCCCCACCAGCAGTCATGCAGGCTTGCCTAGAGACCAGGCACTCGGGCCACCCAGGCCTGGAGCACGTGGGGCCCTCCGCTCTGTGGGGCAGCTGCTCCAACTCAGAGATAAGTGACCTCGGGTGAAGCAACTTGAATACGCAGACGACTTGCCTCATTCTTCAGGAGAGGAGTTGGTCTTGGCTCCCCAGCCTGTGTGCTGGGCCCCCGGCTCTCATCGGGCAGAGAAACTGAGCAGACCAGGGCTTCTCTACTCACGCTGCCCAGCGCCAGCGCGGCGAGGGCACCCAGCGCCAGGAGTGGCCCCACTTAAAACAGAGGCAGCCGGTGCCAAGGGCAAGGCTCCTCTTTGTGTTGAGGATAGCATCCTGACTTCTTCCAAGTCTAATCTGGCTTCTTCGGGTGGTGCATCCAGCTCATTAGGACATTAGAAGAGATTCAACACTAGTTGTGTTGGGGATTCCAGTGCATAAGACTCCACCCTACCACTGCAGGGGCCCAAGTTCAACCCCTGGTCGGGAAATCAGATCCCACCTGCCGCAACTAAGACCCAGCGCAGCCAAATAAACAGTTTTAAAAAGTATATGAGGACTAGATTGTAACCAACATGAGAGCTTATGTAAAGTGTCTGGAAAAAGAAGAAACTCCATGCACATAAATAGTAACTGTCTCCCTTTAGTTTTATCTAGATATTCTGCCTAGGAAGCAATGCGGAGACAGAAACGGGGCGAATCTAGAGCTTCCCTCTGAGTCATCTCTCCTGGCGGCCTGCTGACACCCACGGAGACGCACCAGAGCCTCGGAGGATCAGCACCAGTCCTTTCGTGGCCCCTTGTCCGCTGGGTGACCTTGGGCAAGAAGCATTACCTCTCTGAAGACCCAAGGAGACCACACCCATGCAAGAATGTGATCCATCATAGCAGCGATTAGCACCACTACGCTCTGCGGCCCCGGGGGCTGGAGCCCCCAGGCTCCTCTGTCCATGGGATTCTCCAGACAAGAGTACTGGGGTGGGTGCCATGCCCTTCTGCAGGGGATCTTCCTGACCCAGGGATCGCACCCGCGTCTCTCAGGTCTCCTGCACGGCAGGCGGGGTCTTCACCCGCAGCGCCCCCGGGAAACCCTGATAAATGATAAAGGGCCGGCAAACCAAGACGGTGACCCTGAGCCGGGACGCAGCGGGGACGCAGATCGGAGCCATCTCTCCCCATGTTTTCTTCCCGGAGGACAGCTGGACAAAGGACTCTCGTCCACAAAAGACTGGGGAAGGCAGTCTGGTTAATGGTCCTTCACCCCGAGGCCAAAAGGTGAAAGGTCACAAGGAGGCCTTGTCTACGCGGGGATTTCTGCAGAGGGGCCAGGGGGCCGGCTGCCCTCGGGAGGCCGGAGCAGTGGGCTCTCCAACCAAAGACTGGGGCACTTTGTTCTTTGGGGCACTTTGTTCTCGGGATTCCGGGGAAGCTAAACGCAGAGGAGGAGGGTGGGGAGGGCCGAGGCCAAGGAGCTCGCGCCTGCCCGCCCCCCACCTTGCTAATTAGCATCTGCTGATCAAGGTGTGAAGCCCACAGCCCGGCGGGGGAAAGCAAGGCTTCCCTGAGCCCTCCAAGGCACGAGGTAAGCCTGAATTGCTTTTCCTTGTTTAACTTTGGGCAGTTATTTTTTATTTTATTATTTTAAAAAAATTTATATTGCAGTACCCCACAATTGCACTCATCTCAAACGCTAGTAAAGTAATGCTTAAAATTCTCCAAGCCAGGCTCCAGCAATATGTGAACCGTGAACTTCCTGATGTGCAAGCTGGTTTTAGAAAAGGCAGAGGAACCAGAGATCAAATTGCCAACATCCACTGGATCATGGAAAAAGCAAGAGAGTTCCAGAAAAACATCTATTTCTGCTTTGTTGACTATGCCAAAGCCTTTGACTGTGTGGATCACAAGAAACTGTGGAAAATTCTGAAAGAGATGGGAATACCAGACCACCTGACTTGCCTCTTGAGAAATTTGTATGCAGGTAAGGAAGCAACAGTTAGAACTGGACATGGAAAAACAGACTGGTTCCAAATAGGAAAAGGAGTTTATCAAGGCTGTATATTGTCACCCTGTTTATTTAACTTATATGCAGAGTACATCATGAGAAATGCTGGACTGGAAGAAACACAAGCTGGAATCAAGATTGCCGGGAGAAATATCAATAACCTCAGATATGCAGATGACACCACTCTTATGGCAGAAAGTGAAGAGGAACTAAAAAGCCTCTTGATGAAAGTGAAAGAGGAGAGTGAAAAAGTTGGCTTAAAGCTCAACATTCAGAAAACGAAGATCATGGCATCCGGTCCCATCACTTCATGGGAAATAGATGGGGAAACAATGGAAACAGTGTCAGAGTTTATTTTTCTGGGCTCCAAAATCACTACAGATGGTGACTGTAGCCATGAAATTAAAAGATGCTTACTCCTTGGAAGGAAGGTTATGACCAACCTAGATAGCATATTCAAAAGCAGAGACATTACTTTGCCAACAAAGGTTCATCTAGTCAAGGCTATGGTCTTTCCTGTGGTCATGTATGGATGTGAGAGTTGGACTGTGAAGAAAGCTGAGCACCAAAGAATTGATGCTTTTGAACTGTGGTGTTGGAGAAGACTCTTGAGAGTCCCTTGGACTGCAAGGAGATCCAACCAGTCCATTCTGAAGGAGATCAGCCCTGAGGGATTTCTTTGGAAGGAATGATGCTAAAGCTGAAACTCCAGTATTTTGGCCACCTCATGTGAAGAGTTGACTCATTGGAGAAGACTCTGATGCTGGGAGGGATTGGGGGCAGGAGGAGAAGGGGATGACAGAGGATGAGATGGCTGGATGGCATCACTGACTCGATGGACTTGAGTCTCAGTGAACTCTAGGAGGTAGTGATGGACAGGGAGGCCTGGCGTGCTGTGATTCACGGGGTCGCAAAGGGTCAGACACGACTGAGTGACTGATCTGATCTCATCTGATCTGATGTATATATACATGCATTGCTGTTGGTTTAGTTGCCAAGTCATGTCTGACTCTTTTTGACCCCATGGGCTGTAGCCCACCAGGCTCCTCAGTCCATGGGATCTTCCAGGCAAGAATGCTGGAGTGGGTTGCCATGCCCTCCTCCAGGGGATCTTCCCCACCCAGGGATCAAACCCGTTTCTCCTGCGTTGCAGGCTGATTCTTTACCCTCTGAGCCCATGTCTCCTGTGTTGGAAGGCCGATTCTTCACCACTGAGCCTCCAGGGTAGCCTGCGTATATGCATTCATCTGTTCTTTTTCGGATTTTATTCTCCTATAGGTTATTATGCTGCTGCTGCTAAGTCGCTTCAGTCGTGTCCAACTCTGTGAGACCCCAGAGACAGCAGCCTACCAGGCTCCCCCGTCCCTGGGATTCTCCAGGCAAGAACACTGGAGTGGGTTGCCATTTCCTTCTCCAATGCATGAAAGTGAAAAGTGAAAGTGAAGTCGCTCAGTCATGTCCAACCCCATGGACTGCACCCTACCAGGCTCCTCCGTCCATGGGATTTTCCAGGCAAGAGTACTGGACTGGGGTGCCACTGCCTTATCCAATAGGTTATTATAGACTATAGAATATAGTTCCCTTGCAATGCCGTTGGTCCTTGTGGATTATCTGGCTTATTTATAGTGGTGTGCATATTTTAATCCCCACGTAAGGCTGAGTTACCTTGACATTCCTCCCATTCAGCAGTCTGGTGGCCGAGATCTGAGGCATCCCCGAGTGACGCAGCAAGCATGCCATCCTCCCTGGGTGCCCACTACACTCTGCACACGCATCTGCTACATGTACCCTGTACCACATCCTCTCTGAGTGCCCACTATACACCAGGCTCTGCTGGGGAAGGCCGGTGGGGCAGAAAGGACCCCAACAAGGTCCCTGGCTTGAAGCCCAGGGACCAGCAATGACTTAAGCAGGAAGAAGGCTGTACTCAGATTTTGGGGAAGGAGCCCCAGCTCCAGCTCAGCTGGGGAACCTCCATCCACCCCCACCCTCCCGCGCCGGATTTAAGAACACAAGGATCAGGCTCTCCCTCACGCCCACCCCTGCACCCACCCCCTGCTGCTCGCCGACTTGGACGCAAGGTCAAGCGGCCACTTCTGGGCCGGGAGTGGGGGGGGCCTTCACTGTCAAATCCCCTCCCAGAATGTCCTGTTAGCAGCACAGACTTGGCTGATGGAAAGGGCCGCTCACTCCGCACGCCGCTGAGCAATGCGGGCTTCTTGGCTCGACCTGTGCTCTCACGAGCTCTTTCATCCTCTGAACGGCCCTGGGATGTGGTCCTTGTCTCTGTTTCACAGCTGAGGCATCTGGGATCAAACAGAAACTTGCTGAGGGTCACACCGCACGGGACTGGGCAAGCCGGACGTTCCCAGTGTGAACCAGCGTGCCGCCCGGATTTACCAACGAGGAGGAGGGAGCCACGAACAAAAAGGACACTTCCAGGATGGCTGGTGGACGGGGGGCTGTCTTGGACTTGGTCAACGCTGAGCGTGGACTTGGAAGCCAGCGGGCCTGGGCTCCGGTCTCATCTCTGCACAAACCGCCGCGGGACCTCCGCTTGCCCTGTGGGGTGGGGGTAGTGAGGGCACGACCACCCGGGGCTGTTGGAACAATGTCTGCGGCACGCTCACCGAGGGGCTGCTCTGTCGTGTTGGGATGAGAACGCCCCCCTTTTCCTACTGGAGGGTGATGATGAGTTTTGGGGGCTCCCCCAGCGGCTCAGAACCTCCTACGGTGCAGGAGGCGCGGGTTCGAGCTCTGAGTCAGGCCATCACCTGGACTGATCTCCATCTCTTCAGGAAGGGCCGGGACCCACCACGGCCAAGCCCAGCACTCCCGGCTCCCCTTTTCCGAGCTTCCCAGCACCCCAGGCTGAGCCGGGGAGCCAGAGGGTGTCCAGGACGCTGGGAACATGCCCAGAGGGTTTTGGATCCCTCCGAAAAAAAAAAAAAAAAACATTTATTATCAGAGACTGTTTGTTCCAGCTTTTAGTGTCCTCAAGAGACAAAGTAAATTCTCTCTGCAGTCGAAGGGGCTTCAGAATAGAAAATCGGAGGGTGGAGGGATAGGCCTCAAGCAGAAGGCACCAGTCATCACCCAGGAGGCAAGGCGGGCGCCGTGAACCCCTGCAGTAGCTGGGGGTGGGGGAGCGCAGGGTAGGGGAGGACGAGAAGGGGGCTCCGTTCTAGGGTGTGTCTCGCCACCCCCGCGGCTTTGGGGGCCGCAGTCTGTCTCTCTAGGGTCTCCATCCTCACTCCCCCTCTTTGTCCCCCACCCATCCCTGAAGACCTCTTAGCCTTCACTGGGGAGAGACCACGAGGTTAGGTGGCTGTCACTCTGCACACCCTGGAGCCCCGAAGGCACCCCCAGGCTGAGCGCTGGAGTCGAGCGCCCCCCACCCCGCCCCTGCCTGGAGGCACAGCCAGGTTCCAGCTTTGAGACCTGCTCCTTTACGAGACTCTCAGTGTCAGACCGAGGGAAACTGAGCAAGCTTGGAACCAAGCAGACTTGGGTTCACATTCCGACTCCCCTGCTACACAGGGCCCTGCAGGGCCCTCTGGGTCCCCTGGGCTTCCCAGGTGGCTCAGTGGTAAAGAAACCCGCCTGCCAGTGCAGGAGATTTGGGTTCGATCCCTGGTTTGGAGAGATCCCGGGGAGAAGGAAATGGCAACCCACTCCAGTACTCTTGCCTAGGAAATCCCCTGGACAGAGGAGCCCAGCGGGCTACAGTCCATGGGGTCTCAAAAGAGTTGGACACAACTTAGCGACTCAAAAACTGCGTCCCCTGGGTCGGACCCATGTCCTCATCCCCAGAGCTGTTGGAGGATTAAACGCCTGGCGTGTGTAGGGTGAGCAGTGCCAGGCCCCACGTGGGGTAGAAGCTCGAAAACAACGGCTGCAGTTAGGCAGGGTGCGGGTGATGCCACTGAAGCGCAGAGAGGGCGGCGACCCTCACAAGGTCGCACAGCTCACCCGGGGCAGGGCCCAGACCGGGCTCCAGCTCCAAGGCGCCTGGGCGCTGGTTTCTCGACACCAGGAGACATTCCCCGACCCTGTCTGTGAACCGGGGCTCAGACCGTATCTACCCAGAGGGAGGGGGTCTGCTGGGACCAGCGAGCCGACCGGCTCACGGACCCGGCCAGTGCCTGGTTCCTACCCAGTTCTCCCTTATGAACTGTGACCCTGCGCGAGCTCCCTGCATCTGGGCAGCTCTGTTCTCCCACCTGTAAGCTGGGGCCAGTAAGGACCTACCTCCAGGCCTGCTGGGACAATTCACAGGTTCAGAGTCGGTAAACACCCCTCAACGAGCAGAAACATTCTTTGGACTGCCCCCTGCCTAGGGGCGGGGGGAGCCCATGGTACAGAGATCTGGGCTCACCAAGCCCAGGGGCGGGTTTCTGGGAGAAGGTAGGAGCCAACCCCACACTCTGACACCGCGGAGTGCTTGGGCAGGATGAGCCAAGCGGGTGCTGGGCGCTGAGCAGACAGGCCTGGGACAGGAGAGCAGTCCAGGAGGCGGCAACCAGCCGTCCGCTGGCCAGACGTGACTGGAGAAGGTGCTCCCGGCCACTTGTCGGGTGGCGGGCATGCGGCCAGACTCTTGGGGAACCGGGATCTGAGCGGTTCTCTAGGGGAGTGCACAGTCCCCCTGGAGCATTAGAGACGCTGGTCCACCAGCCGCCTCTCTATTTTCAGACAGCTCCCGCCCAGCGCCCGCCCTGCTCTGGCCCCTTGCCAAGACTGGACTTTGTGCTCTGTTTTTTTAAACTAGAACTGAAGCAATATCTTCATGCTCCCTTCAGGAGGGGGAAACATACAGGTCGCTTCTTGGCATATCAGTCACGCGCGAGCTACGGAAGAGTGGGGCTTGCCTCTCGCTGAGTTAGGGGACAGCGCGGTCCTGACGCTGTGCGGCCAGCTCTTTTGGGAGCTTGTCCTCTGCTCTGCGGTTGCGCCTTCACGAGGAGCCTCCCTGTCAGACGGGGAAGCAGTCGGTCTCCCTCCCTTGCTGATGTCAGGATTTCCGTGTGTTCCCAGCAGCTGACACGGTGCCCTGAACCAAGGTCTCCATGGCCGTTTGGTGAGTGAGCGGTCCTTCCTGCTGCCCCCAGCCCTGCAGAGCCTCCTTCGGGGCCTGGGACACGCGGCAGCGGGCCAAGATGGAGTCCCGTCTGCCAGGGGGCTCACCACCCCCCGACACAGAACCTGCTCTCCAGGAGAGACCCCACTCACGTGGCTGAGCTGAGATGAGTCTTGCTCATGGAGTCAGACACGAGACCAAACCTGAGCAGCGTCTCCACGGCCTGAGTTAGGGAGAGTCCACGAGGGCGAGACTGCTGTCCCATACGGCAGCCACCTGCCGAGTGAGGCTACTTACGTTTAATTAAAACCAAATAAAATTAAAAACTCACGTCCGCAGTCGCACCAGCCACGTTTCAGGTGTTCAGGGGCCACAGCTGGGCAGCGGCTGTTCTACTGCACAGCCCAGCACAGAGCCGCTCAGAGAAGGTGGTACGGCTCCACGTGGCTCTGCCTCCTGAGACGCTCGTCCGTGGAGCCCCCGCGCTGTGCTGGGAAAACAGACCCCCGGCGAGAGGCCAGGTAGAGAAGGACACAGGCCTTTGTCCTCAGCTCCGAGGAGCGCTCAGGTGTTAGCAGCACCAGGCTGCCAGCTATTTGATTGCACCACTGAGGTGGATCCTCCAGCCCTCGGTGAAGCCCAGGCCAGGATGCCGCCTGGACCAGGGGTGGGACTTCCCCACCGAGCCCCATCCAAACTGCAGCTTCAGAGCCCTCATCTGTCCGACTCCAAACCCTCTGCCTTATCCCCGCACCGTGCGTGCTCAGTCACTCAGTCCTGTCTGACTCCTCTGCGACCCCATGGACTGTGGCCCACCGGGCTCCTCTGTCCGTGGGATTTCCCCAGGCCAGAACACTGGAGTGGGCTGCCATCTCCTCCTCCAGGGGATCTTCCCAACCCAGAGACTGAACCCGCCTCTCTGGCATCTCCTACATTACAGACAGATTCTTTACCACCTTGGGAAGCCCTTAACCCCATAACCTTCGCCCTCCCTTGTCACCAAGGCAGATGGCACTGTCGCCTCCTTGGGTGCCCTGGAGCTTTGACACTTTCACCATAAAGATGTGTTTGTGCATCTGCTTTCTGCGGCCTCTCCTCCCAGCCCTTGGTTGGAGCTTTGAAGGACCGGGTTGGTCTTACAACCTCTGCCCCCTCTCCCAGTCGGCACCCCTCTGGACCCTCGGTCTGGGGCTGTTTCACCGTCTTGTGAGGTCGGCGGGCACCCTCTGGGAGCTGTGGCCAGGGTGGGCGCCCCATACCGCCGGGTGGCTGGGTCTCAGCCGGGAGCTGAGAGCTGGGCGCCCGCTCCTTGCCAACCATTCACGGGGGAGAAGTGATTAAAACACTGGAGAGACTGACTCATGCGGAAACATGAACAAAAGCACACGGGTCCCCAGATTTGTTTAGCTTGGCTCCCACACAGGGGCGACGCGATAAGGCTCTGAGTCAGAAGGTGCAATGTGAGGGGATCGAGAGAGCCTGGATGGGGGTCCCGGGAGGTGGGGACCAGACTGGGGTCTGCGCTCTGGAGACCCCAGCCCAAGGCTCCCCACATGCCCCTCACGCTCGTCTCTGGCCCCGGGAGAGCCTGGTCCTCTTCTCCAGCAAACTCCCCAGCACCCGCCCTGGACCCGGCACCCTGTCCAGGCTGGAGGGTCGCCCAGTGAGGAGCCAGACCTGCCCTCCAGCTGCTTCCAGTCCATCAGGAAGGCGTTCCTGAGGCCGTGGTGCTGGCTGGCCTCTCTTTCAGAATGTTCTTCCCTGGATATCTGGATGATGGACTCACCACCGTGGAGCTTTGTTCAGACGACACCTTCCGCATAGGGCCTCCCTTATTCATTGTGGTAACGTTATAACCAACCCCCTTTACAACACTGTCACCTCACAAAGGGGCCTCCCCGTTCCTCCATCCTGCCTGTCTATTCTGGGCTCCAGAGCGCTCAGCACGCTGCAACATGCCTGTGATTACTTGTTTAGGGCTTCCCTGGTGGCACAGCAGTAAGAATCCACCTGCCACTGTAGGAGACACGGGTTCAATCCCTGGGTCGGGAAGATCCTCTGGAGGAGGACACAGCAACCCGCTCCAGTATTCTTCCCTGGAGAATCCCCTGGACAGAGGAGCCTGGCGGGCTACAGTCCATGGGGTCTCAGAGTCAGACACGACTTGGCAACTGAACAGCAAGGAGTGCCTCGTCTGTCTTGTCTGCCGTGTTTCCTGACTCTGCCCCTCAGGAGGCCCAGGGCCCGCTCACTGTCCCCGAGCCCGGAGGCCTGCGGGGCCTGCAGGTCGACAGGACCGACCGGCTCAAGGCCGGCTCGGAGCCCTGGCTCAGGGCTTCCCTGCGAGGTTCACCTCCCCACATCTCTCCCGTCCTGCGTCACCTCCTCCGCTGCCCATGAGCCGGGCTGGGTTGCCCACAATGGTAAAGAAAGTGTTAAAAATACCCGGGGTGGGGGTGAGGATGACAGTGTGGGACTTGCCCACGTGACCACCCAGCCGTGTTGATTTACCGTGGGAACAGCACACACTCAGCGGCCCCGGAGCAGGGACACGCGAGCCCCG
Source organism: Tragelaphus eurycerus (assembly GCA_935064755.1). NCBI lineage: Eukaryota > Metazoa > Chordata > Mammalia > Artiodactyla > Bovidae > Tragelaphus > Tragelaphus eurycerus. The sequence goes on along the minus strand of CAKXYN010000116.1, from coordinate 438,635 downwards.
GCAGGGGCTTCACACTCTGCAGAAAGGGTCGGGGTGGTGGGTGGGCGAGAGACTCAGGCTTCCCCCAGAGTGAATGGGGCGGAAAGGGAGCAATGAAGACCGTTCAATCAGCCCGAATCACCAGCAGGGGCAGAAACCCAGGAGGTCAAGCCCCAGAGGCTCTCCGCTCCCACTGAGAGCTCCCGAGTGGCTCCCACTGAGCTGGTCAGAGAGGCTGAGGCTCCGTTTTCTCCCCCTGAACGTGGTCCCCCAGGGCCGCACTCGTCGGCCGGCGTGAAGTGCGGAGGTGCGGGGCACGTTCGGCACAGGCGGGGTGGACCAGCGTGGTGGGGCGGTGAGAATCGGCCCGGCTGCGGGGCTTGCGTGGGGCACGGCGCCCCTCTTCCTGCTCTGGTCCTGGAGTCGGTCTGCAGCCTCCTGCCGACCGCTGGGCACAGGGCCCCCGCCTCCCTCCCCGCCTCAGCAGCCTAGCCGGTCTTGCTCTTCCTCTGGGGCCGGGGCCTTGTCTTCCTCCCCTGGTCCAGCTCCCGATGCGCCTTCAGCACTGTGCCCAGCGGGCATCCGATGCGTGTTTGTGAAAGTAGAGTGAGACCCATGCGGACCGCTTCTGTGTGCGGGTGCTCAGGTGTGTCTATGTGTGACCCTATAGACCATAGCCCCCCAGACTCCCCGGTCCAGGGGATTCTCCAGGCAAGAATACTGAAATGGGTAGCCATTCGCTTCTCCAGGGGATCTTCCTGACCCAGGGATCAAACCTGTGTCTCCAGCATGGTAGGCAGATTCTTTACCGCTGAGCCACCCGGGAAGCCCCAGGCAGCTACTTTGCACCACCGAAGCTAAGTGCCTGTAGACGAAGGTCGGCTGAGGCCCCTGCAGCTGGGGCCAGCCCAGGACCCCCCAGTCATCATCAGCGGAGCCTCCCTGGCCTGAGAGCTGCCGACACCTGGCAGCAGCCTTTCAAGTTCACCCAGCAACCCCAGAAGGCGGGTCGCCAGCAGGACAGACAAGAGCTCAGTGAGAGACGCTGCCCTCTGAGCAGGAGAAGCCGAAGAAAGAATCCTAGAGAACCCAGAAGTCCAGAACGAGGGTGAAGCCTTAGAACCGTGGTACCTGCCAAGTGTTGCCATGTGGACTGGGAGTTTTGAAGCACCCAGGCTTTTCCAGGGGCAGATGGGGTGGGTAGGAGGGCCAGGAGGGTGGATGAAAGCGGAGGTTCCTCAGCCCCACGCCAGCTCTAATCTGAGGGCTCTGCCTTTATTGGGTTTATTTGTGTATATTTCTGGGTACAATTTCCTTTGAACAAAGGGGTCTGTGACTCGAAGAATGTTTGAAAGCCACTTACTCTTTCCAGTACAAGATCAGGGATCAGGGTGCAGAGCAGTCAGGAATGGCTGGGAGCGATAGGGCAGGCTTCCAGGAAGGAGGGCTGAAATTCAGACGAGGAGAGGGAAGGAGAGAGGGCCCTGGGTGCGGCCGATGACGGGAATGGTGGTGGGACCAGCAGGTGACCTGGGGGCAGCCAGGACCCTCCTGGGATAAAGCGAGAGTTGTGTGGATGAACGGAGATGTGGGGAGGGTTAGAGGGGCCGGGCTGAGGGCTGACCCCGTCTCTCACTTGCCGGGTCCCCTAAATAACAGGCCCATGTTTTAGGGTCCAAGACAGTGATTCCAGAAACCTGGTTCTGAAACACTCCAGGCCCCTCCCACCATCTTCATGAAGTCCACGGCCTGTGATGTAATTGGACAAGTTCCCGCAGGACCCGGTGCTCAGAAATGTCGCCCCTCCCCTGCTGCATCTGACTTCCTTGCTTCAGGGCTTCACAGCCTTGAGTTTCAAAGGCATTGATCCTTGTTCACATATACACATCCCACCCAGCAGTGATAACTTTGGGTGTTCAACTCAGACTTGAAAATCACGTTCACCCAAAAACTTGCACACGGAAGTTCGTAGCAGGTTTGTTTGTAACAACGCAAAGCTGGAAACTATCCAAGTGTCCTTCCATGGGTGAATTGTGGTATGTCCAACCCCTGGAAGACAGCTTGGTGATAAAGAGGAACGAAAGATAGATGTGCAAACACCTTGGATGGATCTTGAGGGAATTACATTGAACTGAAAACTCCCAGTTGTAGTGGGTTACATACTGTGATTCTGTTTATATGGGATACTCTTGAAATAACGAAGTTACAGAGATGGGGAACAGATTACTACTTGCCAGAAGTTAGGGATGGGACAGAGGGTGAGCCTTGATGTAAAGGGGGACACCAGAGAGCCTTGGGGTGATGGAGAGGGCCTGAATCTTGGCGGAGGTGCTGGCTGCCCTGACCTAGGCATGCGATATAATTACAGAGAAGGACACACTCACAGAATGAGAGCAGGTAAAGCTGGCAAAATCTGCACACGCTTCACAGATTGTACCAACGCCACCTTCCTGACACTGATATTTTACTCTGTTTATCCAAGGTGTAGTCACTGGGGAAAATTGGCTGAATGTACACAGGACCTCCTGTGGATTTCTCTCTTTCTTTTATAAGTTCTTCTGGATCTATAATTATTTCTAAAGTAGAAAATTAAAGAAACACCCCCACGCTGTGCAGATGTCCCTGGGAGGGATAACCCTTGCGCTTCAATTAAGATCTTGTGAACCGGTCACAGCTTTGATAGACAGCAGAGGAAGCTCTCCCCGGGGGCTCAGTGGTAAACAATCCACCTACAACGCAGGAGACGCGGGTTCCATCCCTGGGTTGGGAAGAGCCACTGGAGAAGGGAATGATAATCCACTCTCACCCAATTTCCACTTTCGCCCAGAGGTTTCCCAAACTTTGCCGTGAGATGCTTTCACGTCGTGTGCAGGGAAGCTGGACGCACTTTCAGAACACTTTAGACGATTAAGATCGCGATCATTTAAGGGGGTGAACGGTGAATCACCCCAACAAGCGGCACCCTGAATCCAGGACTTCTTAGACACGGGAGGAGAGCCCTCAGGGAGGATGGACACACACCTGCCAGGCTGGTGAAAGACGAGGTGGGAGAAGGCAGAGTAGGAGATTTCTCCCCCCTCGAGTTAGAAAGTGAGCAGAGTAAGAGATCAAACACTCAGAGGGCCCTTCTGTCAGCCTCTCCCTGTTTTAATTAAGCAGCCGGTCCACACGCCCACCCTCCCTCCTGCGAACCTGCTTTGCCGAGAGCCGCCGCCCAGCAGGCCGCAGCTGAGCCTTCAGAAGCCAACAGCCTCCGGAAAGGCCAGCAGCCTCAGTGGGGGCTCACCCCTGCCACCCCCGCCTCCTGCACCAGGCAGAGCAACCGCAGGTGGGCCAGGAGCTGGGGGTCACCCCAGACCCTCCTCCACGCGTGGGGACCCCCACCCCACAGCAGCATCCCACCCACAGCGACCACCCGCAGTGGGAAGTGCATGGCCAGGGTGGAGGCGTCCAGCCTGCAGCTACATGCCTCCACACGGATGAAACTCACACTGAAAGTCCTGTGCTCAGCACCACGACGTGTGACGTGCCTGTGTTCTCTTCCCTGTTAATGCTGGGTGCGAACCTGTGCCCCCCACAGTGGAAGCGTGGCTTCCTAACCCTGGACCTCCAGGGAAGTCCTGCGGTATCTTCTTTAAGAAGCCAATCTGTAACTTATTTTTTTAAACGTGTATATATGACATTCTTTATTGTCCTTTTCCATGATGGTTTATCCCAGGATCAGAGTTCCCTGTGCTACACAGTAGGACCTGTTGTCAGTCCATCTTCGAGCCCTGACCTCCCCTCCAAGCCTCCCCCAACCCTCCTCCTTGGCACCCACGGCTGTTCCCGAGGCCAGGATTCTGGTTCCATCTCACAGATGAGTTCATCTTTGTCGTAGCTGAGATTCCTGTATAAAGAGGCGCTGGCCGGGTCTCCCGCCTCCTCGCCGCTCCTGGCTGGCGGCCCCGCACCCCTGCAGACCCTGCGTGTCCAGAACGTCTCCAGGTCCTCCCACCTCCAGGCCTTCATCTCCGCTCTTCGCTGAGCCCAGACACCGCCCTTCTGTCTGCCCGTGCTTCCCACAGTTGTGACACCTCGCTGAAGCCTTTCTTGAATTTCTCATGGTGCCCTGGGCCTCGGGCGAGCACCTCTCTTCACTGATCCCGTGAGGGGAGGTGGCCCCTCGGGGACCTGTGCCTCCTCCTGCCTGGCCAGCGGCCCACAGATCAGAGTGTTTCCGTCTGCATTTCTGCTCTGAAGAGAGTGGGCTGGAGAGGGCAGGCCGGAGGGCTCGGGGTTGGAGCAACCCAGCAGCAGGTCCGGTCCGAGGAAGGGCACCCCTTCTGGGCTTCATCTCTGAGTCGAGGAGCCACCACCTCCGTCTCCAGGTGGGAGCAGGCGTCATCTCGCAGGTGAGATGTTTCCAGAAACCCTTGGTGATGCCTTGACAAGCCTTCTCAGAAGAGAAGCGCAACCCCCTGGGCTTAATCCAGAAAGGCGGGGACGAGGGGGAGATAGGGTGACTTCGGGGAGGGGTGGTGGGAGGGAGGAGGCCTCGTTTCTAAAGCAACAACGCCTGGCCTTGCATTCAGAGCCCTCCCCACCCCATCCGGCTGACAACGCAGCCTTCGGTAAGGATGCCAGCGGTCCTTCAGGGGACAGAGGAAGACGGAGGGGAGAGCTCTGTCACCTGGGACAGGACCTGTCTCACCGCGTTTCGTGAGGTCCTGGTGGTTAATCTAAAGGAAGCACTTAGGGGCTTTCTTGGCGGCTCAGTGCTAAAGAATCCGCCCGCCACTGCAGGAGATTCCAGTCTGATGTCTGGTCCAGGAAGATCCCCTTTCCTGGGAGCACCTAAGCCTGTGGGTGCCACGACTGAGCCTGTGCTCCAGAGCCCCCGCATCTGGAGTCCGTGTTCCCGACAAGAGGAGCTGCCACAGTGGGAGCCTGTGCCGCAGGAGGAAGAGCAGCCCCACTCACCACAGAGGAAAGCCCTCACAGCAAGAGAGAGCCAGCACGGCCGGAAGTGAAGAAGTAGAAGGATATATGATATAATAAACAAATATAGAATATATATTAAATAAATAAAATTATATAATATATATTAATGAATAAATGAAATATATATATATATATAAGGGAAACCACTGAGAAAATGGCCTGGCACAGAATAAATGTGCTGTTTGTTTTATTTCATCATCGCATCAACTCCTCAAAGTGAGTATTATTCCCAGTTTACAGATAAGGAAACTAAAGCAGGAAAGAGAGAATTAACTCAAGGAGAATTAGCGTCAGATCAGTAAGGAACATTTAGTGACCGTCTGGCCTTCCCAGGTGGCACTAGTGGTAAAGAACCTGCCTGCCAATGTAGGAGACGCAGGAGGCGTGGGTTCGATCCCTGGGTCAAGAAGATCCCCTGAAGAAGGACATGGCAACCTGCTCCAGTGTTCTTGCCCGGAGAATCCCATGGACGGGGGGCCTGGCGGGCTGCAGTCCATGGAGTCACGAAGAGGCAGACGTGACCAAGCCCATAGACACACACTGAGCGTGTGGACGTCCCTGGCGGTCCGGTGGTTAAGACTCTGTGCTCCCACTGCATGGGGCCTGGGTTCCACCTCTGGTGGGGAAATACAGTCTTGCAAGCCACAGGGCCTGGCCAAAAAAAAGAAAAAAAGAAGGAATGCTTAGTAAACATCTATCTTGTGAAGAGCCCTGGGAGGGTTCCTAGGAGACTGAAAGGTCCCCACTGCCCCAAAGAGATTCTGTTTTCTACTGGACTGCTGACAAATGGAGGCTCCAGTCAAGACTAAAACATCCAGAGAAGGGCAGAGAAAACCCTGGAGGAAGGAAGGTGGAGAAGGAAGGGGTTTTAGACTGGTCAAGGAGAACTTGGCTGGAGGAACCACATCTGGGGAGTTCTAATTAGGGCTTGTGATTAGTGGAGAGAAAGCCATCAGCAGCTCAGAGGCAGGGAGATGATTTTCCTGTTCAGTCGCTCAGTCCTGTCTGACTCCTCACAATCCATGGACTGCAGCAAACCAGACTCCCCTGTCCACTGACTCTTGGAGTTTGTTCAAACTCATGTCCGTGCCATCCAACCGTCTCATCCTCGGTCGTCCCCTTCTCCTCCTTCCCTCAATCTTTCCCAGCATCAGGGTCTTTTTCAGTGAGTCAGCTCTTTGCATCAGATAACCAAAGTTTTGGAGTTTCAGCTTCAACATCAGTCCTTCCAATGAATATTCAGGTTGATTTCCTTTAGGACTGACTGGTTCGATCTCCTTTCTGTCCAAGGGACTCTCAAGAGTCTTCTACAGCACCACAATCTGAAAGCATCAGTTCTTCAGAGCTCAGCCTTCTTTATGGTCCAACTCTCATATCCATAGATGACTATGATAAAAACCATAGCTTTGACTAAACAGACCTTTGTTGGCAAAGTGATGTCTCTGCGTTTTAGATGCTTTAGTGAGGGTTAGATTTGCATCTGCCGCCCTAGGGCCCTGCACTGGAAGGTGCTGATTACAGAAAATAAAACCGCTGTGGGCCAGAGCAGGTCAAAGGACCCCTTGATCCTGGGCCTCAAAGGTAGACTTTTGATCTCCACCCCGCCAAGGAGGAAAAAGGGTATCCACCCCTCCACCATCGTCATTAAAGGTAAACAGTAAAAGCACAGTTACGAGACAGCGGCCCTCAACCTAGGAGCACATTAAATCCCCCGAGGGAGCCCCACCCCCACTTCAATTAAGTCTGAGTCCCTGGGGTGGTGCCCAAATGTCAGGCAGTTTTCAAGTCCCTGCAACTGCTGTATAGATGAGCACCAAAAGCAAGGCTGAAGCTCTGTTTCTTCAGCTTTTTTTTCTTTTTTCTTTTCTTTTTAATGGAAGTGGCCAGAGCCTCTCTCCAGGCGAAGAACAGAGAGCAGAGAAGAACTGGCTTCTCCTTGTGATCTTGGTCCAAACCCCTTTTTCTCTTGCTGAGGGATTCTCCCAGCAACCTCCAAGCAACCAGCTGAGAGATGCGGCCCTGTATTTTCGGCCCTCAGCCATAGAACAAAGAACTCTTTGAGCTTTAATAAGAGGCTGCTCAGCTGTCTGGCCCCTGGGCTCGGAAGATCTAGAGTGAGAGTCTGGCTGCCCCACCTGGAACAGAGCGCGCCTCGGAGCAGGGCTGGAGGACCCCAAAAGCAGCATCTCTCCTCCCAGCTCCTGCCCATTCTGCCCTGAGCCTTGAGAGAGGCCTCAGCAAAGCCAGGTGCTGCAGGATGTAACCGCCAACAAAGTTCGGGGTGCGCACAGGGTGCAAGAGGAGAGCAGAGAGCTGGCTTAAAACTCAACATTCAAAAACTAAGACCATGGCATCTGGTCACTTCATGGCAAATAGAAGGGGAAACAGTGGAGGCGGTTAGGAGAAGCACACTGACTGAAGCCGCCCACCCTGGCCAGGCACCATGGTAACTGTTTGCATGAGTTGTTTTATGACAGGAGATCCTGATAAGGAACACGGAACTAATAAGCCACCACCAACCGGAAGAGCTCGGGAAAGGTGGAAAGGAGACACCGTGTGTCCGTCCACTTCCCAGAATCCCTCTCGCCAGCATCCATCGTGGCTGAGCAATCTGTGACCACCAGGAAAGACTCTGAATTAGAATGATTGCCTAAGACCACCCGGAAACTAATCCCATCACCATAAAACCCGAGACTGTGAGCCACACAGCAGAGCAGTTCTCCTGGGTTCCCTTACCGTCCTGCTCTCCATCCGGATGCCCTTTCCCAATAAAATCTCTTGGTTTGTCAGCACATGTGTCTCCTTGGACAATTCATTTCTGAGTGTTAGACAAGAGCCCAGTTTCGGGCCCTGGAAGGGGTCCCCCTTCCTGCAACACAGTGACATTTTCTTTTCTTGGACTCCAAAATCACTGCAGACAGTGACTGCAGCCATGAAATTAGAAGACAAGTGCTTCTTGGAAGAAAATCTATGACAAACCTAGACAGTGTATTAAAAGCAAAGACATAATTTTGCCAAAAAAGGTCTGCAGAATCAAAGTTATGGTTTTTCCAGTAGTTATGTAGGGTGTGATAGTTGGACCCTAAAGAAGGCTGAGCACCGAGGATTTGATGCTTTTGGACTGTGGTGCTTGCAAAGACTCTTGAGAGTCCTTTGGACAGCAAGGAGATCCAACCAGTCAGTTCTAGAGGAAATCAACCCTGAATATTCATTGGAAGGACTGATGCTGAAGCTGAAGCTCTAATACTTTGGCCACCTGATGAGAAGAACTGACTCATTGGAAAAGCCCCTGATGCTGGAAAGATTGAGGGCAGGAGGAGAAGGGGACGACAGATGAGATGGTTGGATGGCATCACCGACTCAACAGACCTGAATTTGAGCAAACTCGGGGAGATAGTGAAGGACAGGGAAGTCCAGCGTGCTGCAGTCCACGGGGTTGCAAAGAGTTGGACATGACTGAGCAACTGAACAACAGTTAGGGGTACAAGGTATTAGGGTCTCAGGCAGCGAACCACAGCCCCCATCCATCCTGCTCCCACTGAAGGGAAACCAGCTTGAATTCGACTCCTTGGTGGGAATCTGTCAATGCAATATCTCCCAAGCCTTCTGCTCCCTGCTTTGTTCCTGGGAGAAGCAATTTCCAGCTCATCTAAAGTGGTCCTGACCCCCTGGTGTTGGGGGGTGGGAGGCTAGGAAGTGAGTGTTGGAAAGGGCTTGTGTCACATGAATGAGGCGGGGCCTGGAGGGGCATCCCCCCACCTTCTTCACTCTGGGAGGTGCTGAGTGGCGGTCAAGACCCAGTGGACCAGTCTGAGCCCGAGCGTGGGCCCTGCCAGTCGTCCTCAGCCCTGCCTTTCCACCGCTCACTCTCACCTGGGCCTCTGCCTCTGCCTTCCTGCACACCTGTGTCTCTTCGGGGCATCCTTCCGCTGGACTGGTCCTGCCTGAGGACCTCCCAGGCCCGAGTCCATTCATCTTACCCAGCATCTCACAGCCTTGGGTATAGCTGACCACAAGATGTAGCTGTGGCGATAGGGTTAAAGAGACGCTCTCTCAATAGATAGTAGATCGATATAGATCAGTTCGGTTCAGTTCAGTTGCTCAGTTGTGTCCAACTCTTTGCGACCCCATGAACTGCAGCACGCCAGGCCTCCCTGTCCATCACCAACTCCCGGAGTTCGCTCAAACTCACGTCAGTCGAGTCAGTGATGCCATCCAGCCATCTCATCCTCTGTCGTTCCCTTCTCCTCTTGCCCCCAATCCCTTCGAGCATCAGGGTCTTTTCCAATGAGACAACTCTTCGCATGAGGTGGCCAAAGTACTGGAGTTTCAGCTTTAGCATCATTCCTTCCAAAGAACACCCAGGACTGATCTCCTTTAGAATGGACTGGTTGGATCTCCTTGCAGTCCAAGGGATTCTCAAGAGTCTTCTCCAACACCACAGTTCAAAAGCATCAATTCTTCAGCACTGTTTCCCCATCTATTTACCATGATGTGATGGGATCGGATGCCATGATCTTAGTTTTCTGAATGTTGAGTTTTAAGCCAACTTTTTCACTCTCCACTTTCACTTTCATCAAGAGGCTTTTTAGTTCCTCTTCACTTTCTGCCATAAGGGTGGTGTCATCTGCATATCTGAGGTTATTGATATTTCTCCTGGCAATCTTGATTCCAGCTTGTGCTTCTTCCAGCCCAGCATTTCTCATGATATACTCTGCATATAAGTTAAATAAACAGGGTGACAATATACAGCCTGACGTACTCCCTTTCCTATTTGGAACCAGTCTGTTGTTCCATGTCCAGTTCTCATTAGATGATGACAGGTAAATGATAGATGGTAGATAGACAATAGATACTTGACATAAAGTGTAGATAGAGGGTAGATAATAGATGGTTAGATGACAGATGGACATCACATATTGCTTAACCCATGCTTGCTTTTTCTCTCCCATTTCTGCTACCTCCCTTGAGAGTTGACTTGGGAGGCTGGTGGGTCAGCAGTGACTGGAGAGAACAAGCCACTGGCCCAAGACCCAGTGGGAGCGGTCAACCCCAACCTTCCTGGACTGCTGTCCCTGGGGGGGAGAGACAGGGCTGCCCACTCTTCATCTTCCCGTAGAAGCGGCAGGACCAGAAGCTGGGCTGAGCAGCTCCAGAGATTTCGATGCCCCAGTTTTCCTACTGGCTGCTATAAGAAGGAGGAGGTCTTCCTTTTTCTCTGCCCTTTGAAGATCTGGGTTTGGTTTGCAAGGGAGGGGCTAGCCTGACTGTAGCCCTGGAGGAAAACACCGGCGGAGAAAATGGAGTGTCTTAAAGAGGCAGACAGAGGAAAAGAAAGAAATGCCTACCTTTATAATTTAATTTGGTAAGAGAAATGGAAAAATATTAGTGAATAGTTATAAGGCCAGGTAGGAAAGCATTTCTAAGTATACACATATTAAGAACATGTAATGGACAGAGTGAAAGATTCAAATTCTTTTTTAAATGTAAAATTCTCAGTGTGAAAGAAAATAATTTCTATCATTAAAAAGAAAAATATGTACAATTCTATAGGTTAAGAAAGAAAATATTTCAACATATATGACAAAGTAAATATCCTTCATATATAAAGAGCTCCTAAAAATGAATGAGGAAAAAATGAAAAATTCCAGTTAAAAAAAAGTTCAGTGCACAAGAACATATAATTTACAAATGAAGACATACAAGTGTAAAAAGTATATTCTATCAAGTAATAAAATAAATACAAACTAAAATAATAATGAAATTCTATTTTTTTTTCACTTAAATACTCAATGTTGTAAAGAATATGAAAACCAGGAACTCTGATTTGAAGCCACTGGGGACAGTTTGGCAATCTGAATTAAACTATTCACATTCCTTCACATAGCCACTCTCACTTTTAGGAATACCTCTTAAGAAAATAAAAAGAAAATCATTATGAAGATTCACATATGAAGATATTAACCATGGAGTTCTTCATGATAATTTTATTTATTTTTAAAAATTTTTATCAGAGTATTATTGATTAGTTTATTATTAGTTTATTTATTATATATTATTGACTAGTTTATTATTAGTATTATTGAGTTAGTTTCAGGTGTACAGCAAAGTGACTCGGTTATATTTATCCACATATCTGTTCTTAATAAGATTCTTTCCCCATATAGGTCTTTATAGAGTCCTGAGTAGAGTTTCCTGTGCTATATACAGTAGGTCCTTATTATTTATCTATTTTATATATCATGATGATTTTAAAATTAAGAACAACCTAAATGCCTGAAAATAGGAAATTAGTTTAATATCAGTTCAGTTGCTCAGTCGTGTCTGACTCTTTGCAACCCCATGGTCCGCAGCACATATAACGAGTTAAATATAGTTTAGCACAAAAATATTGGATAGAATACTATACGGTCAATAAAAACTGTGTCTTCAAAGAAAATTTAAGGACACACAAAGATGCTCACAGTCCCTTCGCTTCAGTCGTGTCCGACTCTGCAACCTCAGGGACTGTAGCTGGTCAGGCTCCTCTGTCCATGGAATTTCCCAGACAGGAATGCTGGACTGGGTTGCCATTTCCTTCTCCAGGGGATCTTCTCAACTCAGGGATCGAACCCTTGCCTCCAGTGTCTCATGCATTGGCAGGTGGCCTCTTTTCACCGAGCCACCAGGGAAGCCCAAGTCTCAATAAAATTGATTTAAAAAAATGACTCTGGACTTCCCTGGTATCTCAGTAGCTAGTACTCTGCACTTTGACCGCAAGGGGCACGGGTTCAATTCCTGGTCTGGGAACTAAGATCCCAATTGTGTTCAGCGTGGCCAGAAAATTAAAAAAAAAAAAGACTCTGAACACTACCTTGAAATACTTTTCTGTTGTTCTCATCCATTAGGTAACTAAAAGTGCATGGCTCTAACTGTAAATTATTCTGAGCAGATCTCTCTGTATTGAAGGTATTCTCCTTACTATGTGGGACCTGAGACTCAGCAGCACAGAGATCCCCTCGATCCTACACAACTGGGCCTCTTTCTCCTAACTCGAATGTCAGGAGGTGGAACCAGGAGGGAAGCAGGAACAAAGACATTTCCGGTCAATTGATAGTATTATAATACCCCATTATGACACCCACGCATGGACATGGACACGTGTTTATCTCCACAAATGCCATTCCTATGATGCCTGACATTAAGAAAACATATGCACGCGTTCATGCTCAGTCACGTCTGACTCTTTGCGACCCCTTGGACTGTAGCCCGCCAGGCTCCTCTGTCCATGGGATTTTCCAGGCAAGAATACTGGAGTGGGGTGCCATTTCCCCCTCCAGGGGATCTTCCCGACCCAAGGATTAAAATCACATCTCATGGGCAAGGAGGTTCTTTACCATTGTGCCACCTGGGAAACCCCATAAAAATGCATAATAAGTGTGCATACCCCTTGTCCCAAGCCTGCATTCTTTATGCTGTGACCTCTACATCCATGGATGCTTTCATGAAGCCGAAAGTCTCTTTAACCTCCTGTCGAAGGTGCCGCCTTTGGAATGGAGGCATGGTAAGAAGGTGGTTCTAGGAGGAGCATCTCAGAAACCCATTTGGGAGCCTTGAGGGGAAAGTAGAAAAGAGTGGCTTTATCGCACTGCCAGGCAAGGGGGCCACAGCGGTCCAGTACCCTCCACGTGTGTCTCCTGGTTCTGAAGCCCTTTTCCACGGTGTCCTGGGCCAGCTCACAGTGGCCTGGGAGAGCTGACCTCAGGTTTCAGCCTGAAGTTGGCTGTGAAGGGAGTGCTGCCACTACGGAAGTCAGCAAATGGCACAGATCAAGGCTTCCTCCCCAGACAGCTCATTGTTCAACACTTGCCAGCACACCACTGCCTCTGACTCAGAAAGAGATGCAATTCCCACTGAAAAGAGGATAGCGTGGGGTGTGAGCATGGACACTGAGGTTTGGAACTGATGCTTTTCATCTGAGGTCACAGAGACCACTGCAACTGCCCTGAAGATCCATCTTCCTGTAAGACGGGGGTTGGGGCGGGCTGGGAGAGGGGACCGGCTGACGTTCCGTAGAGTGGTTTAGCTTTTTAATTCTTACTGATGGCTGCCGCAGGTCTCGGGGCTGCGCACAAGGGCATTCTCTAGGAGTGGGGCTACTTTCTCGCTGCGGTGCATGGGCTTCTCATGGGGGCAGCTTCTTGTTGCCGCTTGCAGGCTCCGGAGTTCAGTGTGCAGTTTATCTCCCCGGCAGCACTCGGGTGTTCCTGGACCAAGGATCACACCCATGTCCCCTGTACTGACAGACAGGTTCTCAACCCGTGGACACCAGGGAAGTCCTCTGCGGTGGTGGTGGTGGTTTAGTCGCTAAGTCATGTCTGACTCTTGTGACCCATGGACTGCAGCCTGACAGGCTCTTCTGTCCATGGGATTTTCCAGGCAAGAATATTGGAGTGGGTTGCCATTTCCTTCTCCAGGGGATCTTACCACGTGAGGAATTGAACCTAGGTCTCCTGCATTGCAGGCAGATTCTTGACTGACTGAGCTAGTCCTCCGTAGTGGTTTAAAATTGTGCTTGGTAGCATAAGGGGCTTCTGATTAAGCAAAACCCCACATTTATTTCAGAAACCTGCTCTTCACGTTGGAATGAAGCTGGATGCAGCACAGAGCTGGGTGAGATCGTGGCTGTGACCTCAGAGCAAGGAAGAGAAAACCCCACTCGGGGAGGGTGCTGCCACAGCCTCAGTTGGGTGTGTTTTCCGATGGTTCACGATCTTGCCAAGAGTCCAGAAGATGGGATTGTTTGAGGGACCGCAAGGTGAGCGCCGGGCAGAGCCGAAGCGTCCTGAGGGGCTCCTGGTGCCAGGAAGGCAAGAAGCGCCCCTGTGAGCAGTCCCTGGTGGGGCATGTGTCTGCCCAGTGTCGGTTGTGGGCCTGGCCCTCGAGGGGAAGTTCCTTTCCCCCTGGGGGGCGGGGGGTGGGGGGCATGGGGGGAGGGCAGTGAGAAGATCAGGTGGGATCCCAAGCCCATTCAGTCCACATCAGCGGATGGGGCCTTGGGGGTGGGATCCTTCAGTCCTGAGGCTTAAAGCCCCTCTTATGCTATGCTATGCTATGCTAAGTCACTTCAGTCGTGTCCGACTCTGTGTGACCCCATAGACGGCAGCCCACCAGGCTCCACCGTCCCTGGGATTTTCCAGGCAAGAACACTGGAGTGGGTTGCCATTTCCTTCTCCAATGCATGAAAGTGAAAAGAGAAAGTGAAGTCGCTCAGTCATGTCTGACTCTTAGCGACCCCATGGACTGCAGCCTACCAGGCTCCTCCGTCCATGGGATTTTCCAGGCAAGAGTACTGGAGTGGGGTGCCATTGCAAGCCCCTCTTAGGAGGTATTTAATCACCTTGAAAATGTGACGTCTATTTTTTTCTCATCAAGGAGCAGTGTGGGCTTGGAAATCAGACCTGGAAAGCTGAAGGCCTTCTGCTGGCAACAGGTCTTCCCCCCATCACGCTGGGACACAAGCAAGAGCAGGTGGCGTGGAGACCCACCTGGGCCGGGGCTTGACTGCCCACTTTGGGGCACTGATGGAGTGGGGGCTGTGGGAGCGCACAGAGAGACGGAAATGGGCCTGTGAGGGACGGTAGGTGAAGGGGCGCCGGGGTCGAGCGGCCCAAACCCCGCGTGAGGACTAGTGGGGTGGGGGGAAGGAATGGGGGAGAGGAACGAGGAGGAGCTCAGAGGGGGAGGGGAGATGGGGGCGGGGAGCAGGCGGAAGGGAGGAGGGGAAGAGGGGGCGGACGGGGGGGAAAAGAGGTGCGGGGAGGAGGATTAGGGGGAGGAGGGGAAGAGGGGGCGGGCAGGGGAGGAGGTGCAGGGAGGAGGAAGCTGTGGCCCCGGGTTCTGCGTCTCTCCATCACCTGCTTGCCTGTCACCTGTCTTCCCAGCCTATACCAGAGCTAGCTTCTCTCCGGAAGACTGACCCCCGCCTTTGACGGGGGTTAGCCCCCACCTGGAAGACCCTAAGGCCCCCTTCGTCACCCCCCCACCCAGACCCTGGGCGCTCCCTTCTGCCCACCTGCGGGCCTTGCCCGGCTTGGCTCGTCCCAGGACCCCCTCCTGCTCTTCTCCTGGTGGACTCCTGGGGTCCAGGAAGGCTCAGCCCGCAGTGACCCTCCTCCGGGTCTCCGGAGGTCGGAGGTCGCCTCAATCAGCCAGCACCGCGTCTATCGAGTCAGAACCCATGCCTCCAGGGCAGGGACAGGGCCTTCAGGGACAGGCCCCCTCCCGCAGGAAGGCAGGGTCCTTCTCCGCAGGCGCTGCTGATGCTGGCCTGCAGCAAAGAGCCAGCGTGGCCTCAGGGCCCAAGAGCCTTGTTAGGAAAAGGCCCTCACACCCTCAGGCCTCTGGCCGCAAACGTCTAACCTGTGGAATTCTCCAGAACCGGAACTCAAGATTCTCTTTATCACAGCGTCCTGTTTCTCAAAGTGACTGGTTCCCTCCCCAGCCTCACTGGTTCCCTCCCCAGCCTCCCTCCCAAGGGGTGTGGGCTCCTGGTCTTGAGAACACATCTGCTCACTGCCCCCTGGATGGGAGCTGTGTTATTAGTCAGCATCCTTTGGGTTGAGTAAAACAAAACCCAAGTCAAATCGACTTAAGAGAGAAAAGAGACAGGATTTGCTGGCTCCCAGGGACCTGGAGCAGCTGGATGGAAGGATCCAGTGACGTCAGAGGTTGGCCAGTTTCCCCTCCGCCGCCAGCCCCTCCTTTTGAGGCTCTGAATTCTTCTGGCTTCAGCCCCAGTGGGCTCTCCTCGGTGAGGTCTCCTGAAGCTCGCGTTCTGTCCTTTCACTTGAGAGGCCCCAGCAGACAGGGAGCACCGTGCTCTCTGAATTCCTGGCCTGAGTCCCAAGGCTGACTCTCGCTGGGCCCACGCTAGTCTCACGCCCATCCCCAAACCAATCTTGATACCAGAGAGGGAAATGTATCACTTGGCCAGATCCTGTGCTGTTTGCGTGACCGAGGAGTGCTCCCCAAAGGAAAACCACGGTGCTGCTACCAGGAGACCCAGCAAGATCAGAGCCAGCTACAATGCCTGTGGGGATAGCTGACAGAAATAAACACTGGTGTCGTGTATGGAGACTCCGGAGCAGGTGGCTTGGAGCACTCTGTGCACTGGGGACCAGAGTGTGGAAATCAACCAGAGTCCGACACAAGAGATCATCAAGGATTGTATGGAGTGAGAGACTAGGGGCCAGGGACCCCAGCAAGCGGCGGTCAAATGAAGCAGGTATGGTCCCGAAGCAAGACCTCCGGACGGGTAAAGGGTGAGGCAGGCAGGCAGGACCACAAGCTCTTCCTTCAGGGCCGGAAGTGAATCCTGCAGTCCCTGGGCAGGTGGGGGTGGGGGCGGGGAGTGGGGGTCAGTAGGTTCTGCTGGGCTCGGCCTGCTGTGGCCTCGAATGGAAGGGACTGCCCTGCGGCCTCTCATTGGGAGAGGAGCTCCAGGTGGTGGAGTCCAGGCGGTCTGCACAGCAACCAGGCGGTCTGAAGAAATGGCCACGGAGCCTCCCCTGTGGTTCAGAAGTTAAAGAATCGGCCTGCAATGCAGGAGAAACGGTTTCAGACCCTGGGTCTGGAAGATCCCCTAGAGAAGGGTATGAGAACCCACTTATGTTCTGGCCTGGAGAATGCCGTGGACAGAGGAGCCTGGCAGGCTCCAGTCCATGGGGTCGCAGAGAGTTGGACACGACTGAGCAGCTAACACACACACACTGCTCGGAACACTAAAAGTCTTCACACATGTAGGAATTTATCCTCAGAAACAGATGCTCAGAATACTGAGCAAGAGAGTGTGCCATATACAGGAAAGAAATACACCGAAATATTATCAATTGGTATCTTGGGGCCGTGGGATTACACATGAATTGGGGGAGGGGCTTTTTATCATTCTATGTATTTTTCAAATTTTCTACCATGACTGTTTATTTCTCTGGTTAGAGGGGAAAAAAAAAAGGAAAAATCTCTGCAGCTCAGATCAAATAAGCTGACCTTTTACTCTGACCATCCGCGCGTCCGCTTAAGTCCCTTTCTCACAACTCCCTGTCCCTGCCCTGGGGACCCGGCTGTCCCTCCGTCTGGATAATTGGCCTCTGGCCCAGTGGGAAGCAGGTGGCCCCAGCAGCCCTGCCCCCTAAGGCGAGCGGAGGGGCTCTGCTCCTGCGGAGGGGCTCAGATGGACTGCAGCTGCGCCCCACCTCCAGCTCGGCCCGCCCCCTTCTCTCACCCTCGGGGCGTTTTTCAGGCGGGAGGAATAAACAACGAAGGCCCGTGGCCATCGCGGGCGTGCCAAGCAGTGGGTGTCATCTGGCGGCCCTTCAGGCCAAACCTTTTATGTTGACAAACCGCGTCGATCAGAGGACTAATTGCTTCTTGCTGTCTTCGGCCCGGCCAAGCGCTCCACAATGACTCACAAACCAACCACATAACTGGCGATCGCAAAAGACTTTACCCTCCTGGAAACAGACACTCGAGAGAGCGGCCACTGCCTGGTTGGGGCTGGGAGCTGAGGCTCATTTTACCAGTGCGGGTCCCTGCCAGGACAGAAACCTTCCCTCAGTGGCAGGAAGACTCCCCTCCTCCCATCTCTGGCTGCCTCCCCCAGCCGCCAGGTAGCTGATGGTTTCCCTTGGAAAACACTGTAGAATCCCCCAGGCCTGTGCCAAACTCAGAATTCCCTGGAGGAAGAGACTTGGGCAGCTCACACAGTCTAGGGTGCAGCCTCCAGACCGGAAGAGGACCATGGACATCACCTTCTCAACCTGGAAATCTTTAGAGACAGAAAATCCGTGATTTCTCCCAAGCGTTTTATATCCTGGTAGCCAAGCAGAGAGAATGACAAAGGCGAAGACACTGAGCAGATGAGCCCTTTTGGAGAAGTCAGGAGTCAGTGTGGATGGAGCCAGGGGCCTTATGCCCTCGGAACCGGGCCCTGGACAAGGTGGACACTTGTGTCTGTGGCGGGTCTCTGGCTAAAACCCCCAACACACACACACACACACACACACACACAGGATCTTTTCTTTTAAAAAATAAGAGCAACCAACAGCAGCAAAAAGCCCAGCGTTACCTAATTATTCAAATAGACAGGAATATTTTCTCTGGGGTAACTTCCAATTTCCTTCCTTTTGACAATATGATTATAATCCCAACATATCCTGGGGGTTGAAAAGAAGAAAACAGGGTCCTTTAGCAAATCCCCGGTCCATGAACCGCCCCTCCCCCAGGTGAGGGGCCTCAGAGAATCTCCAGGTGCTGTGGAAGGAGCAACCCCAACCTTTGTGGCGCCCGGGAGCAAGTGGTTTCGTGGAAGACGGCCTTTCCACGGACAGGGTAGGGGAATGGTTTCAGGACAACTCCAGTGCATCACGTGTACCATGCGCTTTATCTTTAATCTCATGCTGTCGCTGATCTGACAGGAGGTACTGATCTGCAGCCCAGAGGTTCGGGACC
Source organism: Tragelaphus eurycerus (assembly GCA_935064755.1). Classification (NCBI taxonomy): domain Eukaryota; kingdom Metazoa; phylum Chordata; class Mammalia; order Artiodactyla; family Bovidae; genus Tragelaphus; species Tragelaphus eurycerus. The sequence goes on along the minus strand of CAKXYN010000116.1, from coordinate 420,185 downwards.
CCTGGTGCAAGCTCAAACATAATAAAGACAAACCTTTGATGCACTGGGGCCACAGCAAGGCTCCGGCTGGAACGTCTCCGTCTCCCCAGCCAGTGCGGTGCCCCCTGCCTCTCCTGGTTCTGTGCCAGGCCAGGGAAGGGGGATGCCAGCGCCCAGAGGCTGCAGCAGGATGTGGGGGTGGGGTGGGGGCGGATTTCCCTAATACTAATCCAGCTGCAAGAGCCAGCCCAGGGTTACTCAGGCCCAGGGTCTGCGCACTCCTCTGATGAACTGGAGAGCGATCAATCAGAAAAGGGGGCCAGAGCTTCCAGAAGCACCCAGGAAATGAAGACAAGGTAGGTGACCCACTGGGCAACTGGCGCTTAGCGAGGGGAAATGGCGAAGGACCAGGGGATGCCCCTCCAGTGCCCTGGGCCTCCCTGAGGTGGCGTGTCCAGCGTGGGCAGCTGTGAATCACCAGCTCCCAGTGGAGACCCGGTGGGGCTGGAGGAGGAGGGTCTTGCATTTTACCTTTTTCTTTGGAAAATTCCAATAAAACCATAGACCCTCTCGTCGGAGGAAGGCACAGTGGATTCTGTAGACAAAGTCAAGGTTCAAGGATCCCAGAGGCCAGTCCCCCCCGCCGGTGCGGAGCCGACTGTCACAGTGAGAATAGCAGTGAGCCCGAGCGGCCATTTCGTCTGCTTTCTGCCTCGTGCGTGCTGCTGGGGAGCCTCCCGCCGAGGCGGTGGCTCTGGGACGTGGCTTCAGGTTCTTCTGAACCCCAAGCCCGTGTCGGAACTCATGATTCTTACAGGAGGAATCAAGAGGTCTCCCACCACACCACCAGCTTGAATCTCTTCATTCCTCATATTGGAAATGAAAGTCACTCAGTCATGTCCGACTCTTTGTGACCCCACAACCTACACAGTCCATGGAATTCTCCAGGCCAGAATACTGGAGTGGGTAGCCTTTCCCTTCTCTAGGGGATCTTCCCAACCCAGGGACTGAACCCGGGTCTCCTGCATTGCAGGTGGATTTTCAGATTGGAAAGAACCGTATGATTCTGGGAGTGGGTCTGGGGCACACCGGCTTGGAGCCCCCATCCAGTCAGGAGGGGAGGGCTCAGCCACCTGCATCCTGAGGACCAAGATCAGAGAGTCCTGCAGCCTGGACACGCTCACACTCTCACCAGCTGCCCAGGAGCGGCCCCATCACACCTCCGCGCGGGGGCTGCACTGTACAAGCCGGCCCGGCCCCCAGCGCCCCCGGGCTGGGACCCTGCCCTCCTCTGCCTGCTCTGCCCGCACCAGCTTCCAGCAGCAGCAGGAAGCCAGCCTGACCCTCCGCAGATCCACCTTGTGAGAAGTCACACCCAACTGCCGTCGAAGCTTTCTCTTCGTAAACTCATATCACATGGTATTTGTCTTTTTCTGATTTACTTTGCTTCGTAAGATCACCTCTAGGTCCTTCCTTGTTCCTGCAAATGACATGATTTCATCTTTGTGGCTGAGTAGTGTCCCCTTGTACGTGTGGACCACACCCTCACCCACCCCTCTCTCGATGGACATTTAGGCTGTTTCCATGTCGGCTACTGTGTATAGTGCTGCTGTAGAAGTTGGGGTGCATGGGTCTTTGGATCCTGGCTTTCTCAGGGTGTATGCCCAGGAGTGGAAGTCCTGGTTGTGTGAGAACTCTGGATTTCTGAGGACACTCCATACTGTCCCCACAGTGGCCATACCCACTCACATTCCACCAGCCCACAGTGTAGGAGGGGCCCTTTCCTTTACACTCTCTCCAGCATTTATTTGTTGACTTTTTTAAATTTAAAAAATACTTAAATTTTTATTTTCATGTATAGCTGATTTACAGCATTGTATTATCTCAGATGTTCAGCAGTGATTGTCATGTGTATATATATATATATATATGTATTTTTTTCAGATTTTTCTGTATTACAGGCTGTTACAGGATGCTGAGTGGACTGTGCTATAGTAGGTCCTTGCAAATGTTAGTTGCTCAGTCATGTCCGACTCTGCTACCCTATGGACTGTAGCCCACCAGTGCCCTCTGTCCATGGGATTCTCCAGGCCAGAATACTGGAGTGGGGGAGCCTTTCCCTTCTCCAGGGGATCTTCCTGACCCAGGGATCAAACCCAGGTCTCCAGCACTGCAGGCAGATTCTTTTCTGTCTGAGCCACCAGGGAAGCCCAACAGCAGGTCCTTGCTGCTTATCTACTTTGTATATAGTATGTGTATATGCTAACCCCAAACTCATTTACTCTCCCCTCCGCCCCCACATATTTCCCCCCTTACTTCAGAAAGGGTTCATCCTAGGACTCCTCTACATGGACTTGCTCTCAGGGATCTGAAATGTGGCCCAGCCCTGAGTGCTCTACACATGGGAAGGGGCTGTTTGTTGGGTGAAGAGCATCCGCCCCATGAACAGTGCGTGCTCCTCACCCGACCATCTGATCTACCCAGCTGGGGGAGGGTGGCTGATGGGCACTGGGATGGACGTGGTTCACTGACCCCAAGGCAGTCACGATCTGCTCACCATCTCCAGAGGTTGTCTGCCCCTGACACACCCAAGATGCAAGTGCTCCCGGAAGGACCCACAGCAGCCCCTCGTCACCTGTACCTACCTGGCCAGGTGGCAGACAGCTGCCTGGGAGGAAGAGGCTGATGAAGCAGGTGGTAGGCAGGGAGAACTTCAGAGATGCTGTCCACACCTGCTCCCACATGAGAAAACCCTCAGCCAGTCAGCAACCCAGTCACTTTGAAGAAATCATTTTCCAAAACACCAATTGGGTAAGAAGACCCCCAGCTCAGAGAGAACTGGATTCGAGCCAGGTGGGAAAAGTCAAGCAAAGGTTTGAATACAAAAGGGTGCCACAATGTATAGTAAAAGCAATACAATACTGTAAAGTTAAGCAAAAAAAAAAACAAAAAAAACCCAAAAGGGTGCCACTCTCCCAATTCCACCCTGCGAACTCAAAGATGAGGCTGATATGTTGAAAAATATAAAATTTTAATAAAGGCTACATCTCTTAATTACAATAATTATTGTACCAAGTAATTTTCCTTAAATGAACTCTTTATAATGCATAATTTACAGTATAAGAACAAAATGCCATGGCAAAAGTCATTGAGTACAAGACTTATAATAAAAAGGCATAAAATATATTTGTACATAAACCCCTTTCAAAAAACAAGGGAAAGCTGGAGCCCTCAATATAGGGCGACACACGGCGTGTGCACCGTGCAGGTACAGGTGCTGTACTGATTCAAGGTCAAGCTCCAGAGACAGCGGGTGAATGCTCTCTCCATACAACATATACAGACGCGGGGTCAGGGACATCGGCAGGCAGAACGCACAGATATGAGTTAACGTGAAAACCCCAGCGCCAACAGGAAGGTGTCTGCAGGGAGGCTGCTCGGGCCAGTCTTTCCAAAGCTGTTTGCTGCTTTGCAGGGCGGGGGTGAGGTGAGGAGTAGCTTCTAGAATGGCTGGGGTCCAGAGAATAATCTGTAAAAAATGCCAAGGACCGCTATTTCCATAAATCACAAGTTGAACCACACGGCTGCAGCAGGCGTCTACGGTGGGGTGGGGGGCTGGGCCTTGGTGGGGAGCCCCAGAAGTCACAGGATGGACTTCGGCCCCAGGGAGGCTCCGTCCCCCCACCACGATCATCCCATTGACAGGACCTCAACACTAGGCCTCCAGACCTATATGAAAAAACAGCAGCGTGGGGTGGGGGCGCGGGGGAGCGGAAAATGCACCAATTTCGGCGTGTGCCGGCAGCAGGCCACCTTGGACAGTCCGTCTTCACGCGGAGCTTAATTCTTGGTGACAGAGAACCACGAAAATCCCTCTCCCGCGTCCACGTGCGGGGAGCCTGTTCAATAAATACCAGCAGGGACTCCCGTCCAGGTGAGCCAGGGCTGGATTCACAGCCTGGGGGTCGCACAGGACACGCGGCAGCCTCTCGGGCACAGTCAGCATCGCCAGCGCCGAGTGGTCCCGCTTCTAACGAGCAGTTCCGGCTTTCCTCTCCGGGCGGAGCCGGTGGAGCCCCGAAGGCTGACCCCGCCCCCCTGAAGGCCCGCGGTGGCATCTTCACCGGGTTGCTCTTGCTTCGCAAGGCGGGGTAGGAGGGCTCAGTCGATCCTCTCCACCTTGCCCAGGATGCGGCCCTCGTACATGGGCAAGACCACCTCGTCGTCCCAGACCTCCTCAAACACGGCTCCACATGCGAACTCGTCGCTCGCCTTTTTGAAGTAATACCTTAAAGGGAAAACCCAACGTGCTTGGTGAAGTTGCACTTTCTACGAGTCTTGAGAAGTTTGTCAACAGGGGGGGGCACCAAGGGATCTCGAGAACGCTGCTGCATGGGGCTGGCAGGGATCTGGGATCTGCTGTGAGAGCCGCCGGGCTGGGTGAAGGGCAGAGCCAGGCGGGCGGCCTGGCGGCGGTGGGCCAGGCCCCTCCTCCCCACACCCCACCATAGCTGCCAACAGCGCCGAGGCTACAGCCTTCAGTCAAGGACTGATGAAGAGAGCTGCTTCTTTCTCCTCAGTTTTTTTTTATTTTGGGGTGGGGGGAGCAAAGCATGCTTGGAGTTCACCTGCAGGGGCAGCCTGAGGAGAGGGCCCCTCAAAGAGCCCCCAGACTCAGCCATCTGATTCTGTGAAGCCTGTGGGAGGCTGGTACCTGTGATCCTCCCCACGCACCAGTGCCTGTCCGGGCTCGGGCACAGCCGGAGGCAGGTTGGGCTGCTTCCGCTGTGGCCACCACAGGAGGCGGGCAGCTCCCTGCTTCATGGGGCCACCGAGACCCGCCCCCCCGCGACTCTCCCCTCTGCCCTGGGCCCTTGCTCCCCTGCCCCAGGGTCCAACGCCAAAAGCCCCTATCCTGTGTGGATGGAAAGGCCCTGGGTCCCACCCCGGCCTTCCTTCTTGAAGCCACTTGACGGCACCGGCGCAGATGACCAGCCCATCCCAGGAGGGCCACGTCTGAAATGTCTGCAGTCCCGCCCCGCCCGGCCCACCCACGCCCCCACCTGGACACCATGCCAAGTCCTCTGCCTTCCCTGGCCCCAGCCAGGGAGACCCCGCAGACGGACTAAACTTGCCCCTGAAGGCTGTCAGCTTCAGGCAGCAAAGGCCCCTGGGGGAGGGGAACAGCGTCTCAAACAATAATCGTGTAACTCCGTCTCAGGGATATGGGGGGGCCTGTTTTTATCTTTTCTCCTTAAAAAGCTTTCCCACAGCCCCCTGGCTTAGAGCTAAATGTCTCTGCTCTTCAGTGAAGGCAGGCCAAGTACTCGCAAAGCTGCTAAGGCTAGATACAGTGAGACAGCTGGAGGTACTCAAGGGGCTGGGCTGTGGGGGTCAGCGCTGGAGATGCCGGTCCTGGGTGGCCCGCAGAGACAGGGCACCGTGGATGGGGGTTGGGGGAGACAACAGCCTTGTTTCCCTGGAGAAGCTCTGACGCCCCTGGCACCCCAGGCCCACAGCCCTAGGGGTCAGCACCGAGCAGAGCGGGGTGGCTTCCTGGCCTCTCTGAGCAGAGGCTTGTGGTGACCATGTCCATAAGTGCAACCTCCTCCAGGAGCCCTGACCCCGAGACTTCAAAGGCGTAGCCCCTGGCTTCTCGCCACTGTGACCCCTTTCACTCCCTGCTTCCCGGGCATCTGGCGTCTGAGGGTGGCTCCCCTCCCGGCCCGGCCCTGCAGCCCGCGCCCCGGCCCGTCCTCGCTGGGATTTGCGGGGGCGGGGGGGGGGGTCGTCAAGGTGAGTGCAGCAGCACACGGGCTGAGAAGACCAGGGGCCAGGGGTCCAGCTCCGGCCCGGAAGGGCGGCAGGGAGGGGCCCCTCGCCACAGCCTGGTCCAATCAGCAAGGAATGTGCATGCAGAGTCCACGCGTCAGAGGAGGGCTGGGGCTCCAAAGCCCGGCTCACTGAGCGTGCCTCGGGACAGACAGGATCCGGGCCAGATGTGGCCGGAGTGCCCAAGTGGGAGCTGTCCTGCTCTGTGCTCTGGGCCCCCCAGAAGGTCACCTATGGTCCCACGCAAGGGCCAGCCGCACCAAAGCTGAGGTTCAGATGGGTCCCTGGAGGAGCACCTGTACTGCTGTGCTCGCCTGGATCTGTGCAAGAGAAGCCGGGCCTGTTCCCCCTTTGTTCATTTCCAGAACCGTCTCTGCCCAGGTGTGAACCAGGAGGGTCCCAGCCCTGCCCAAGGCCTGTGGTCCGCCACTGGCATGGTCCTGGCTCTGAGCCCTACTCCCTTCCCTGCAAACCAAGTCATTCCGGGCTGCAGGGGGCCTGCTCTGAAGGGCGGGGGTCTCAGGCCCTGGAGGTGGGCTCACCAGGTCCAGAGATGGTGTGCAGCCCGCAGGTCACTTGCTAAGGGATGCTGAAGTTCTCACACCCCCTTCCTCAGTGGGGAGGGGGGCACTGGGGTGGTAGCTTCTGTGCCCGAGCTGGGCTCCTCTCTGACCCGTGCCCCCCACTGCTCCCCACTCCGCGTCCCCGCCCTGCACACGGCACCCGGGACACAGCGGGACACGACCCACGTACTCCTCTGGGATGGAGGCAGCTGACAAGGCCAGCTGGGACTCTAGATGAACCAGACAAGGCGAGAGAAAAGTGACCTCATTGGACACCTGGGGCTGGCACACCAGGGCGGGGTCTGCACCGTGCAGGCGGGGCGAGGCCTGGGGAACGGCGGGGCATCTTCCCCAGGTCCAGGCAGGAAGACTGGGCAGCCCCGTGCCCCCACACCCACCCACAGGTCCTGTCCTCTGTCCGCTTCAGGCCACCCTGCCTCATACTACCCGGGACCCAGAGCTGAAGGGGCACGATGCCACCCGTCACGGCGGTGGTTTCCAACGGCCTTCCGTGTGGACAGCTCTCCCGGACCTGCCTGAGGGCCACCTTTCAGCCGCCTCATCAGTCTGTCTGACTCCTCTGCTTTCCCCACGTTCTCCTTTTCAGGCTCCTGCCTGGCTCTCCTGACAAAGCCAGCTGTCCCCTGGCTCCCGAGTCCCCTTCTCCTGCTAGAGAAAGCCCTGCCCGGCCCAGTGCTATCTCTGGGAGGGGCAGGGGTGGGGGAGTCGGAGGAAAGGAGACAGAGCAAAGCCCCAGGCAGCCCGCCCACTTGGCCCCTGCAGGTCTGGGGCCGAGAGGCGACCCTGGCTCTCAGTTCTGAGAACCGGCTCTGGAGCAGAGGGAAGCCCAGGACGCTCACCGGTAGTTTCCCTTTTTGCTGAGCTGCTCCTTAAAGTGGCCCAAGGTCAGGCTCTGGGCCTTCAGCATCCGCCGGTAGGGGATCTCCTCCCCGCAGAAGAAGTAAGTGACAACCAGCTCACTGGCCTGGAGCGCGTGCATCCCTGCCAGCTTCTTGGGCTCCTTGTGGCTGAAAACGAGATGGAAAAGCCACAAGTCCAGCATCTGAAAGCGGTCAGAGAGCACCCACACACCCAGAAGGTCTGAAAACTGTGTCTTCAGAGGTGAGGCTGCAGCTGTGTGTGCCGAGGGCACTGGGCAGGGGCCCTGCGTCAGGGGAGCCACCGCTGCTGGACACACGGTCCTCCCCCGGTCATCAGTGCAGGGCACACAGATGTGTGTGTGCCGCCCAATGGGAGGACAGAGCAATGTCCATTGTGGGGCATCCACAGGGAACTTGCCCCAAAAGACAGGAACCCTCCCAGAGTGACCAGGACACCACACTCGCTCCAATCAGGGTCTGTGGTTTCCGCCTCTACCCAGGGATGGCATGAACTTGGAACGCCAGGGCCCACGGTGGGGGTGTGTGGGGATCAGCCCTGTCACTGCAACTTCTGAGTTTTGCAGAATGACTAAAAAAAAAAAAAAGGCAATAGGCCCAGACAGCTGGTCAACTTAAGGTCAACCAATTAAAACGCTGTAGAGGTTTTTTTTCTCTCTTTGAACACTACTCATGATGGAGCAACTGAGAAAGGACAGGTGAGTGACTTCGACCATTTCAGATCTCAGCAGCTGACCACTTTCTTCACACCCCATCATGGAACGAAATGAAGCCTGACTTTCCTGTCCGGTCACAGGAGTGTAACTCGACAACAGGAACAGGGGCACTGGCTGGGAGATGCTTTTCCCGCCACCCCCAACCCCCAGCCCCCGCAAGAGAGCAAGGACAGGCCCTTCGTCTGTCTGTGCAACCAGGGAGAAGGGCCTTCCTGCTCAGTTCCACACAGACGTTTCCAACCTGCTAGCCTTCCAGGTGAACAGGAACAACTTTTCCATCTGCGTTTGGGTTTCTCTAACCAGAGGCTAAAGGCTTTGCTCTCAGCTTGCCACCTTGAGCCAACCACCACTTCACAAAGGAACACTTGCGTGTTACTACAAGTCACCACGCATTCCTCTGCATGAACAGGGGGTTTTCCAGACTCTGATCTATGGCACCATCTGGGTTTACTGTTACTTGTCTTGGATGTTAAAATCAAGATGATTTTATAGACTAAAAAGTTTTTAAGAAATCAAGATGATTTTATAGACTAAAAAAGTTTTTAAGAATTGCAACTCCTGACATGAATACCCAGAAAACACAAAGCCTCTGGGTGGACCTCAGCATCACCAGGCCAAGACACTCACTCTTCCAAAGCTGGGCTCGGGCTGGAGAAGGGTGTGGCGCCTGGCATCCCAGGGCCCGGGTGGCTCCTGTCCCTCTGCTGACCAGCCGCACAGCACCTGAGGATGGGAAAGGTTCAGAGGGAAGCCCCATCCCTGGGGCCAAGGGAAAACAGAGAACCAGCCTCCCCGGCCTCCAACTTCCCCCAGGGGCAGCCCCACCCTGGCCTTGTGTGGACAGGAGCTCCCAGGGCCTGGCCCAGCCGTGCTGAGCCCGGGGCCCCTGGGACTGCACACTGGGCACCCAGGCCAGGGGATGCAGACACTGGATCCCCAGCAGGTCACGGTGCCTCGAAGCTCATCTCACAGCCCCAGCCGACTAGGACATTCCTCGGGTAATGGGATTTGCAAGAAATTTCAGAGATTACTACTCTTCCTTGCAGGCATGACTGGCCAGACCCCAGTGAGCCTGTCAGAGCGGCTGGACCTCAAGGCAGGGGTCCTCCGGCCTGCCCCGCCCCTGACCGCTGCGGCTGGTCCACTCACCGCTGCTTTGGGGGTTTGGACACTTCGGCCAGCCGGCGGCACGCCTCCTCCAGCTGGGCCAGGGTGTTAGGCGGGGTCAGGGGAGGCACCACGGAGTCCTGGGTGCATGCCGGGTGGGCCCGGGGGACGGCGCGGGGGTGCCCAGTGCTGCCCCCCCACAGGTGGTGGCGGCCAGCCCGCTCGGCTGGGGATGCGCGGGCTGACTCCGTGGGGTAGACCCGCTTGGTGCTCTGGGCGCTGGAGGAGTAAGGTGGAGAGGGTAAGAAATGGGGTTAGAAAAACTGGAAAATGTGACTCCACCAGCGAGCTCTTTATCCTGCCTCCCGGAAAGCAAAAAAAAAAAAAAAGCTGGGCCATACCACCACCCGGCGTTGCCAGGATGTGGCACTTCTGCGGTCTCAGCGCAGCCGCTCGTGCTGGGAGGGCAGGGCCCACCGCCCTTTGGCTCAGGCTGTGCGGACAGTCCACCCCCACGCCCCGGGGCGGGCCATGCCGCAGCTCACCTGTGGGGCTTGGGCTTGCCCGGCCGCTCACTCTCCAGCACCCACTGCCACACGACCTGTGCCCTGTCTCCTTCCTCCCCAGGCGGCTGCAGGGACCCCACTCCACCGGGGGCCCCAGCTTCCCTGGCCGGTGCCATGCTTCGTCTTGGTGGGGCACTGCCCCGGCTGCCGATGGGGATAGAGGAGCGTGTCCATCTCAGTAACCCCGACCGCCTCTGCCGCACCGCCCCTCCCTGCCACCAAGTCAAGTCCCGTTGCCCCACCCTCACACAGGGTCACTCACCCAAGCTGGGCAGCCCCCGGGGGCTCGGGGACCCCGGGGTGGCTCTTGCACTTGGCGCAGCAGGAGTAGTCGGCGCCCCCGGGGACTGGGCAGGGGGCAGCGAGCCCGCAGGGCGGCCTCGGCCTCTGCCTCGTCCCTGGTCCGGGGGCCCGCGTGGTGGTGGATGTAGTGGTGGTGGACGTGCTTCGTGGCCTGCCTGCTCACGAAGCCCCTGGCCCCGAGGAGGGGGCAGCTGGCTGGGACGGCCGTGGGGGGCATGGGGCCCCCGGGAGGGGGCAGCGCACGCTGCGACTGCAGGTGGTGGCGGTGGTGGTGGTCAGGGGAGCGCGAGCGGGGGCTGTAGCGGCCCACGCCCGGGGACTGGCAGCCGGGGGTCTTGAGGACCCTAGACAGGTGGTCATCCAGGATGGTCTGTGGGTCCTCCTCGTAGCTGCTGGACGGCAGGAGGCAAAGCGGGTGTGGTGCGGGCCCTGCCTCCCGTGAGCCTGGCGCCAGCTCCACGCCCTCCTTCTCCTCATCCTGGAAGGGAAGGCAGCGTTGGTTGGGGGTCGCCCGGGTCAGCAGAAGCCCCTTCCCCCCTAATCTGGGGTGGGGGGGACGGCACGGCCTCCACCTCTTGGATCTGCTGCAGCCGTTCCTCCAGGCTGTGCCGCGTCTCCAGCTCCAGCTTCAGCTTCTCCAGCCGGGCGATGAGCTCCGCTGCGAAGGCGGCAGGCTCCACGGGGGTCATCTCCTTGGGCAGCCGGTGGGTTCTCTGCGGGGCGAGGGAAGGAGACGCGATCAGGGGGCTGCCTGGGCTGGGGAATGGGCGTCGGGATGCGGCCAGGTCCACAGCCGCGCGGAGACTGGGCAGCGCGGGGCCCGGGTGGTGTGGCCGCTTTATGCGCTGGCGCCATGGCCTCATGGAGAGCCATGGTCCCCGGCCGTGCGCCGTGGGCACAAGCAGTTGGTCGCACTCCGAGAAGCCGCATGAGCTCCCTCTGTAGTACAACCAGCCCATCAGTCCCTACTCTGAAGTTGAAAATCTTCAAAGACTGTTGTCGAACATCAAAAAAAAAAAAAAAAAAAAAAAAAGAGGCAGCTCTCTGCAATGGGGAGGGGAGAGCACAACTCAAGGAATAAAAAGTACGAGCCTAAACAGAAAGAGTGTTGGAAATGTGAAAAAATAAGATTGGAAGGGAGGTAGGGGGGAGCAAAAGGAAAAAAAAAAGGAGTCACAGGGCCCAGATCAGAAGCAGTGGTAATTTCTTCCCTGGCCGCACACTGGGCACCTTTGAGGTGGTGTTGTCTAACACTGTACTGACCCCCCTCGTTCTGGCCCACCCCTCCTCCCATCTCTTTGTACAGAAAATGAAGAAAGCTGCTGCAGGCTAGTAGCAGAACACTGCTGAGCTTGGCTGCCTGAAGCTGATCTATCAAGGGAAAAGGGAACATCTCCAAGTCAAGTACAGAATATAAAAAGGCACCAGGACACTGCCAAGAGCAGCTGACAGAGAACCCCCGCCGCCGGCCCTCTGTCCCCTCCTGTCGTCTTGAGGCCCCCACCCCGACCCCTGGTCCTTCTGCCTCCTCCCCTCACTTCCCTCCTGCTTTGGCCCTTTTCTTGGGTTGGGGGTGGGCAACAGAAAGCCAACCTGCAGAGGCCAGCATCTCCCCCCTCAGCAATGAACTGAGCCTCACCACGGCAACCGCAGAGCCACAGGACTGGGGAGGGGAGGGCCCATCTGGAGATGGCTGCTGTTCTCACCCAGGCTGGCTCCATGCAGCACCGCTGCCCCCCTGCCCCCTCAGCAAAGTGCTGCCTCCTGGAGGAGGCCGGTTTGTACTCCCCAAGACAAAAATCATGTAATTCACAAGCCTGGGCAACAGAACTTTTCTTAAACGCACAAAACTCCCCCTAGCACTCTGGCTCTACCAAATCAAAATATATACATCTCATCAATACTGTTGTATTGGAGTGAGGAGCCGGTGGTTGAGAAGGGAGGGGCTCTAGAGATCCCCAGAAAAGCCATCTTCATCGGCTATTTTCACAAATTTGAGTGCCCTGGACTGTTCCAGCAGCTTCGGCGAGAAGTTGCAACAGTGTACACACTAATGCAACATGTGACCAGCAATTCGACGAGCTCATTTTCTGCATGGGACACAACCAGTGGGCCAGCTGGGTTCTCTGTGGCTGGAAGGACTCTGAAACAGATGCTGCTCTGAACTGGGCTCTCTCTTCCCTTCCCCAGGGAGCAGTTGGACAGGGCAGGGTGGCCCCCTGCGTGCAGGGGCTGGGGGCTGGCTGCCCTCCAGGACCTGGAAATCGTCAGGAAGGTCCCCGAAAAACCCTCCACACCCCCGCTGGCCTCTCGTCTCAAGCACAGGAAAAAGCACTCATGAATCCTCAAACACTGACTGCAGATTCAACAGGCAGGCACTAAGCCATGTTCTGGGGCTGGAAACAGGAGGGACAACTGATCTCCAGGGCTTTGGAGCAGAAATGGCCGAGTTCAAAGAGGAACACTGAAGTGACAGAGGTTGGCTGGCAACACGAGGAGAGGGCCCCCGGATGTAACTGGCCCCGGCAGGAGGCAGACTCCGCCAGCCTCCTGGTTTAGTCAGTCAGTGAACAAGAGCTCAGGGAGACCTACGATGCGCCCAGCACGGGTCTGGTCTCTGTGGAGAAGGAGCTAACAGAGCGGCCCAACGCAAAGCGTACATCACCTTCCACCCTTTGGGGCCTGGTTTCTGGGAAGGAACCTCTTGGTTTCTTTGTCTTAGAGAACTCTTTCTTTGTTGAGAAAATGGACAGGGTCGCATAGGTCGTCATGAGGTCCTCTGCGCTGGGTTACACCCCGATGAACCCTGTCACACCTCTCAAGTGGGCCTTCCCTTCCTCCTGTTCTCGGAGCTGTCCGGCTTGGAGACTGCACTCCCAGGCCCCGCCTCCACGAGATACTGCCCCACGAGGCCCGGCCCCCGGAGAACCAACCCCCGCAACGCACAGGCGCACTCACTGGGGCCTCCGGCCCCGAGCCCCCGGCAGACCCCCCTCCCCCACGAGGCCCCGCCCCCGACAGACCCCACCCTGGCCAGACTGCCCCTCCCCCACCGCGCAGGTGCACTCACCGCGCCCCCAAGAGTCCCCTAGCAGACCCCCGAGGCCCCACCCCCAGCAGACTGCCCCCTCCCCCACCGCGCAGATGTACTCACCGGGCCCCATCCCCATGAGCCCCCACCCCTGCGAGGCCCCACCCCCACCGCGCAGGTGCACTCACCGGGGCCCCTCCGCCCCAGGATCCTCCTAGCAGACCCCCGAGGCCCCCACTGCGAAGGCACACTCACCGGGAGCCCCGCCCCCACGAGATCCCGCCCCCCAACCGCACAGGTGCACTCACCGGGCCCCTCCCCCACCGCGCAGGTGCACTCATGCCCCCCCCCCAGTACCCACCCCCCGAGGCCCCACCCCCAGCAGACTGCCCCGCCCCCCCACCGTGCAGGCGCACTCACCGCCCCCCGCCCCCACCGCACAGGTGCACTCACCGGGCCCCACCCCCCAGCAGACTGCCCCCCCACCCATGAGTACCCACCCCCCCACCGCGCAGGCGCACTCACCGGGAAGTGAGGTAGGGACACTTGACCGTTGGCCTTCACGCTCCGGTGCATCTCTCTTTGCAGCTGCTTCTTACTCCCCACGCGGTAGGGAGGGACGCCATCTCTAAAGGAGACGAAGGACAGGACCCACCGGCTCACAAGGACGCCTCAGCGCACACACCCTCCTGCGCTCCCACCGAGGACAGACGCCCCGCCCGCACCCCCGTCCCTGGGCGCCATGGTGGACCCTGAGGGGACGTCAAGCCAAGACCCAGGCGCCCTGCCCCTCAGGCCTCTCTGGAAGCAGCTCCAGTTCAGGGAAGAAGCGCCAGTTTGGAAAGAGCTCCCATCTGTGCTCTGGTCCTAGGAGTGGGCCCACGCGGAGGGAGCGTCCCCCAGCAGGACACTGAGACCCTCTGCCTCCTCCAGTGGTCTGCTGCCACCGCAGTGCACTACCCCGAGTCGGGCGGCCAGGGCCTTAAAGTACACCAGGCGGTGCTGAAAGGACGGGGAACAGACCCACATAAGACCAAGCCGGGCTGTGGAGGGGTGCAGAATTCTCTGAAGTCAGCCTCGGGTTGTTTCCGAATGTCTCCCTCCCATCAGTCACCAGCAGGCGTCCTTGGCCTCCTCCCTTCCCTCAGCTCCAAACCCTACTGCCCCCAACCACCGGACTCTCAGATCCATGACCAAGGTGGGCGTAAAAGAGAAAGCCCCTACCCCCGGGTGTTCTGCGTGATTCATCCAAATTAAGTGAGCACCTACTATGTGCCAGCGCTTATTCTAGCCTCCAGGCAAGACAGCAGTGAAGGGAGGGGACAAAATATGCAGATGACTCCCTGATAAAGCTTGTGTTCTAATGGAGTGGAATACATAGCAAGTGAAACATGAAAAGCAAAATTACGGTAAGTTCAGTGGTAAACAGTCTGCCCGCAGGGCAGGAGATGCAGGTTCTATCCCTGGGTCAGGAAGATCCCTTGGAGGAGAAAATGGCAACCACTCCAGCATTCTTGCCTGGGAAATCCCATGGACAGAAGAGCCTGGCGGGCATGCCACCCATGGAGCTGTGAAAGAGTCAGACATGACTTGGAAACTAAACAATACGGTAAGTGAGAAGGTGGTAGGTACTATGATGAGACGCACTGCGGGAATGGGGAGCGAGGACAGCTAGCAGGGTGCAGCTGCAGCTTTAAATGGGGCGGGGGCGGGGGGGGGGGGTTGTCAATGAAGTCCTGGCCACAAAGGTGATTTCTGAGCAAAGATAGGGAGGCAGTAGAGGCCCTTATGATTATATTTTTATTTATTTTTTAAAATTGAAGTAGAGTTGATTTACAATGTTGTGTTTATTTTTAATTTCTGGCCTCACCCTGTGGCATGGAGGAATCCCAGTTCCCTGACCAGGGACTGAACCCACACCCCTGGCACTGAAGGCAGAGTCTTAACCACTGGACCTCCAGGGGAAGTCCCCATCATTATATCTTTTGGAAAGCAAATGGAAGAGGTTTAAAAACAGCACCACCACATCCTCCTCCACTCCACCCAGTCTTCACTGAGAGCAGGACCTGGAGTTGCCAGGACGTTTTTAAAAGACTTTTGTTCTTGGAAGCTGTGGGATGGTCAAGGTGTGATTATATCCCCAATGCTCTTCCTTTCGGAAGCCACTTATTTACAAAAGCCTCGGGGTTCAGACGTTTGCATACTGAATCATCCTTCAAGGCAGCAAATGTTGGAATGAGCTGCTTGGCTGTTTCCCTTTCCCTGGCATTTTCTTCGTCATCAGGCCCCTAGCTTGTCAGTGGTGGGGGAGCATCAGTTGTGTCTAAGAAAGCCAATAGGTCTTGTATATATACTGTGGTATGACTCTGGCCCCAAGGACTGTAACCTGCCAGCTCTTCTGTCCATGGGATTTTCCAGGCAAGAATACTGGAGTGGTTGCCATTTCCTCCTCCAGGGGATCTTCCTGACCCAGGGATCCAACCCGCATCTCCTGTGTCTCCTGCGCTGCAAGCAGGTTCTTCATCACTAGCGCCCCCAGGAAGCCCGGGTGGTTACCCTGCCCCCACCTAAAATCCCCTGTGGGGTGGGGGGTCACAGTGGGGACCCACAGCTTGGGTCTCACGCTTGTCTGACCAACTCCTGCTGCCCCGGGACTGCAAGACAATGTCCACATCCTGCCAGAAACTCTCTTGGACACGCCAGGATCTCCCTGTGAGGCACATAGGGGCCCCACCCGCCCCTCCAAGGCTCTGACCTTGAGCGTCCTCTGGCAGCCTCTGCCCCTCACCCCTTGCCTCCCAAGATGAAAGCAGTGCTAAGGCTTGTATATGTTTTTTACTTTTTCCATATAAAAGAGGAGACAGAAAGGTGAACTGGGGAGGCAGCTGAGAAAGGGAGGTGGGGGAGCACGTCACGGGCCACTCGAAGGCAGAGGAACAAGTGAGTTCTGGAAACACCCATGTGATCAGCACCCAGCAGCCCCCTGCACCCAGGGAAGGTGGAGGGTCTGGCTGCCGGCGCGAAAACCTGTGGCCAGCAGAGAAAAGGGAGCTTCTAACCCAGCTCAGAGGCTTACCAGGCGCCTTCAGGGAAATGTGGCTTTAATCCACCCCTCTCCTCCCCAGAGCCAAGAATCTTCTTCCAAAACAGCCCCTCATTCCAGAGGGGGCCTCTTTTCTTTTCATCCAGGCTCTATAAAAGTCTGTGATCAGTTTCCTGGCTTCTCAGGACTGTGAGCTGATGTGCGCCCAAGTCTTGGTCCCTGAACAGTCTCCTTTAATTATAAACATTTTAGCTAACGAGCCTGCTGCCAGGCCCAGCTGTTTCTGGGGAGCACGGTTTTGAAGTGTGGCCTCCACTTAGCTGCCATTTAAGCCGAGCCAATTAGCTTAGCCTTTTGACTGGGCCGTGCCCGGCCTAACCTGAATGTCGCTTTCCGGCAGCTTTGAAATAGCGGGCTCACGTGCACACGTGTCCACTTGCATTTCCGTTTGGCCACTACTCCGAGGGCGGCCTCTGATCAGAGCCAACATCAAAGGGCTGGTTTGTAAGATAAGGCACTATGTGAAGTTCACGCGGACGCTTTCCCCGGGGACCAGAATAAGCCCATAAATAAGATAAAAGGAAATAAAAATAAATAAAATGACCTGGACCACCCTCTGCAAGAAACGCATCTTGGGCTGATTTTGTGATGCCCTGAGCAGACACTGACTTCAGAAGCAGCTCTGTGCAGAGAGAAGTCAGGGTGCCACCTCCACGCTGGCCTCCCGACTTTCACTTCCTAACAGAGAGGCCACACTTGAGCGGCAGGAACCTGCTGCTCCTGGTGTATCCAGCCCCCCCCGCCCCCCGCGCCCAGTCCTTCTGCCCAGGGACTGGGCTTGAGGACTTGGCTGGGAGTCTAACTTTCCAAAAAAAAGATTAAAAAAAGTCATTTCTTCTGAGAATGTAGGTTTTGGAACAACAGGCTCGTAAAACGGCCTTCTCAGAGGCCTGTGCGAAGACTCAAATCCCCAGCCATCTTTAATGGGACTTTCTGCTTAGCGGGAACCAGCAGTGGGCAGCAGGCCATGGCCTTCTGGCCCCCGAGGCTCCCTGAATACCCTCAGGGCAAGGCCGCCCAGCCCAGCTTCTTCCCAGCCTCAGGCAGAGGTCCCCAGACTTCACTGGTCTGTGGCAACTGAGACCAAGGCTTCCCCAGGCTTGTGTCTAATGACCTCCAGCCTTCTGCAGTCTATTGAAGGCGGCCCGTGTCCCCCGTCCCCCCACCCAAGCTGCACCCCTCCCCAGCCCCCAGCAGGGCGGCCAACCCCTTGCTGGCTATTGTGCCCTGGAGAAGCAGCCAGGGCCCTTTTCATGCTTTATGGGGGTCCTATTTACTCGTGCGAGGAGATTTCAAAAGGGCCTGCTGCCTCTCATCCCTGAGCTTCCCCAAGTGGACAATGGGCTGAAAGCGCCTCAGCTCAGCTTTTCATCCCCTGCGCTCTACCATGCCGGGCCGCAACTGGCCGAGCTGAAGAGGGTCGAATCCCAGCCGGGGATCCGCCCGGCACCGGGCCAGCGGCCAGAAAGTGCCTCACCCAGCGGGCTTTCCGTGTCTGCCAAGGCGATGGACCCAGGACCCCTAGGATATCCAAGCCCAGTCCCGCCCATCAGAGCAGCTCTCGTCCTGAGACCCTTTGTCCACCTCTGCGTGGGCAGCGGGAGGTGGCCCCACGCTGATGGGAACTGTGGGCCCAGGGGCATCAGCACGTGCAGCTGGGGACAGATGGCTGCATCCAGCCAGCTGCCCTCAAGGCTGGGCGGCCAGAGCCACACACTCCCCCATGCCCCTCGCACTGCCCTCAGGAAGGCAGGCTGCAGGGCGGGGGCCTCAGGGCCTCAGGCCCCCCACCCCTAGCCTTGGCATCCGGGTTTACTCATCCCCATTCAAGGGGGCCATGCTGAGGCGGGAGCAGACCCTGCCCTGAGGTCCTGCAGCCTGGGACCCAGGGCACCCACTGTGAGCACCCAGAGAGCGGCTGCTGCGCGAGGGGTCCGCCTCAGCCTCCCCACCCACCCGGACCTTCCTGGCCCACATGCTGACCCAGGACAGCTGACTTCTTCCTGCGCTCTGGGCGCCTTAAGTACACGGCGCTTTAGCTAAAGGTGGGGAGTGTAAGGGCTTTGAAGTCACCTCTGAGGATGCCTTCTTTCTGGGCAGGGTCTAAAGAAGAGGGGGAGGGCAGAGAGGGCAGGGGAGAAGTTAGACCTTCCCCCCACCCCAGCCCCAGGTCGTGAGGGCTTCCCTGGCGGCTCTGCCAGCGCAGAAGACCTGGGATCGATCCCTGGGTTGGGAAGATCCTCTGGAGAATGGAACAGGGACCCACTCCAGTATTCCTGCCTGGAGAAGTCCACAGAGGAGCCTGGTGGGCTACAGTCCACAGGGTCACAAAGTGTCAGACATGACCGAGCAACTAACGTTTCACTAAGTCATTAAAAAGAAAGCTGTGTGGTCACTAATAAATAAAGAGAGACTCAGGGTAGCTCAAAGATCTCCTTGTCAACTGGTCCTATTACTGCGGTTGTTCACGGCGGGAGCGGGAGCAGGCTGAGGGCAGGGGCCTGTGGGCTGGACCTCAGTTCTGTCTCTGACTGGAACAGTTACAGGAGCACCAGGCCTTCCTGCCCCGTCTGAGAGCCATGAGTGGCGGCCAGTTTTTCTGATTGGGTCTTGTGAGGCTCAGCCAGGTATGGGGCTACACCCAAGTTATCTCATCCCAAACCCAGAATAACACCTCGGTGACGCAGAGCAGGAGGCAAGCCAAAAATAATCTCTAAGAAAACTAAATAGAAGCCTCACAGTCTTAAGTCAACTATGTTTAACTAAGGAGATTCACTCAATACCCTCATTCAGACCCGGCTTACACTCCTGTTTTACACGTAACACTGACTCCCATGCAACCCACACTCTAGTTAGAACCAGAGGAAAAGCGGTGCTGAGCACACGAGCAGAGAAGGACGGCAGCAGCGCGGCCGAGAGGAGAGAGAAGTGTTTTCGGGGCGGGGGAGGCACCAGTGCCTCTAGGGGCAGAAAGTGTGAAAGTGGAAACGTCAGTCTCCTGGTCGTGTCTGACTCTGTGACCCCATGGACTACAGCCCACCAGGCTCCTCTGTCCATGGGAGTTCCCAGGCAAGAGTACTGGAGTGGGTTGCTGTTCCCTTCTCCCAGGGGATCTTCCTGACCTAGGGATCGAACCAGGTCTCCTGCATTGCAGGCGGATCCTTTACTGTCTGAGCCACCAGGGAAGCCTCCTGGGGGCAGAAAGCCGTATACAATGTTGAATTCTGTGAGATCATATTACAACGTGGTATGAAAACAGACCTTCAGATTAATTATCTGGACCAAGAAACAGAATACATCTTGTCTAATACTATTCAATAAGGAGAGAGCAAAAACACTGTTTTAAGAAATATGTATTTTCCAAGTACAGTAACTATGGAAGCCTCACCTCTGTAAAAGCCCTCATCTCTTCATGTTGGATGAACAACAGCTTCCCTCTCTCCATTTCACTCAAGCCAAAGAGCTATTCTTGTATTAAATCTCACCTTAAATGTCTCTCTCCTTTTACTAACGGGGAAATCTGAGGTGATACAATAAAAGCCACCAGGAAACTCAACAGTCAAGTCTCAAACCAACCCGTCCACTTTCCTTTGAATCGGCTCCGTGCCGCAGGCCGAGCAACAGACCTCTGGGCGATGGAAACCAGATCATTTCAGGCAAACTGGAAGAAGAGCCAGTAAGTCTTGGGAAGGCAGAAGGGACAGACTGGAAATACATGTGCCAGAGCGACTACAGCTCCAAGGGCTTGCCTGTAGAAAGCGGCCCCCTTAGCAGATTCTACTCCAGAACGTGTGAGGAAGACTCTCCAAAGACCATCTCCAGAGTGGTGGTTCCCAGCTGGGCTCCACCTCTGAGCCTCTTGAATCAGAATTGTTAAAGTTGGCAGGAGATGGGGATGTCTGGCCCATGCCGCCGCCCCACCCCCACACACCTGAGACTCACAGAGCATCCTTGTTCTCCATCCACAGAGGTCACCACTGCACGACCTCAAACAACCTCCAGCTCAAAGCATGACCCTGCCCATGGCCCACTGACCTCATCCGACCACCCTGATGGCTGGGACTGCCTTCAGGAGCCCCAGCTGTCCATTTGCAGAAGAGCCAGGATCCGAGACGACTCTGGAGAGAGCGCCCAGCGACAGAGCAGGCACCAGACCAGCACTTGCTGAACTGAGGGGGCATCTGAGGGGGCATCACACGCAGCGGCCTGGGGCGCACTCGGGCTTCTGGACTCCACTGTCACTGAGCCCCGACACGGCCTCCGGCGCCCCCTGCCTCCCACCTGTCCCTTCTGCAGACGCAACACCTGGATTCAAGACCCGCCAAGCTCTTCTGCCCACAGCGAAAGTGGGCGAAATGACAAGCAGAAGGGGGGTGTCTGCACTCAGGGAACCTACAGTCATTGCCCTTAACCGTCTACCTTAGGTCAGCTGTCTTCTGTGAAGGTACCTTCCGATCCCCATTCAAGGCTCTAAGCCTCCAGCCACCCAGGCTCCCGAGGGACCCTCCTGCACTAAGGCTGAGCCACGCCAGTGGCACACTCCCGTCCCAGCCGACAGACGCCCACATGGACACAGGTGGGCTTCACAACGCCAGCCGAGGACCCTGCCCCGCCGCTCCCGCGGGCCACACTGCCAGCCGGGCACGTGGTGGGAAAGCAGAAGGCACTTACACGCTACTGTCCGTCATGGACATGGAGTCGTCGGTCAGCGCGTCACTGGATATCTCGCTGTCGTTGGCGCTGGCGGCCGGCGCAAAGACGTAACCGGAGCCCACGTGGTACGGGTTCACGGGGTCGCTCCTCCTGAAGGACCTGCCGGGAAAGGCACAGTTGCGCATCCTGATTCTTGCCCCGACCTGGGGCGCCCGGGAGGCCCTGGGACAGTCCCCAGCCTGCTGCCCAGGGCCTGCTGATCCTCTGGGCAGTGAACAGGCCCACAGGGGGCCTGTGGAGCCACTGACCTGCCCTGGGGAGAGAGCAGGGGCTTCTCTGCGCCCGAGGTGGCTCAGAGGCCTCAAGGGACACTTCCAGAGGAGTCTGCTCCTGGAGGGGAGGCGAGCGGATGACAGAGGAGCGGGTCTGCGGACGGAGCATCCCCGCCCACAAAGGGAGGTGCCCTTACACACGCGACCTCATCTGATCCTCGAGGCCACCTGGGTGAAGAGGTCGTGTGCCCGTTTCACAGACGTGCCCGGGCGGCCCTGGATCACAGAACCGTAGCCAGTGGGTGTGGGACTCATCCGGACGACTCCCCCTCAGCCCGTTTCTCCGCTTCTTCACACAGGACTAGCCTCAGTGTCGAAAGACACTCCAGCGTGAGAGCCAGGACGACTGACCCGTGGTGCGTGCCCGGGCTCCCCGGTGGAGGAACTGGTAGGGTAGCGGGGATGCTCCCTGGGACAGGTGGGCCCGGTGACCCTGGATGGGACACGGGGGTGCGGGCCAGCGAAGTGAAGCGCAGCAGCAGGTCCTCCACCCTGGGGGTGGCGGGGTGGGGGAGAGGCCTGAGGCTTTCCCAGCAGCCACGGGATCCAGGGGGCCTGGGTCAGACTGAGGTGGGGGCGGGCAGGGAGCTGCTGCAGTTGGGCAGAAGAGCCCCGAGGAGGGTGGGCACCGGGGCTGGAATGAAGGTGTGTGTGGGGGGGGTCCTGCCTTCGGGACCTGCCCTCCAGCTGCAGCGACAAAGCAGACACGTGACACTCAGAGCTGTAACACTTTACAGCAGAATAGACCTTATAAATGATCTAACCCAACCCCTCAGTTTAAAGTGTTAATAAAAACCAAGAGCTACCACCAATGATGGGAACAGTCAACTCACTGGAAAAGACCCTGATGCTGGGAAAGATTGAGGGCAAAAGGAGAAGGGGGTGACAGAGGATGAGACAGTTGGATGGCATCAGCGACTCAATGGACAGGAGTTTGAGCAAAGACCAGGAGAGTGAAGGGCAGGGAAGCCTGGTATGCTGCAGTCCATGGGGCTGCAAAGAGCTGGACACGACTGAGTGACTGAACCAACACCACCTTCAGCTCAGGGCTCAGTGTGGGTGGGGTCCCATCTCCTCCCTGCCGCACCCCTGCCAGTACAGGAGGTGGTCAAGGACTGTCTGCCACCCAGTCACTGGCAAGGCCCCCCAGGGAGTGATGGAGCCCCCGGTGGGGGTGATGCACTGGGGGGTGGGCACGTGGAGCCCACATCAGGTCCTGGAGGAGCTGATGGCAGCAGAGATCCCCAATCTGCCGGTCTGAGTGAGGCCAGATCTCAGAGACATCAGGAGGCCAAACAGCGACCAGGAAGTGCTCGCAAGGAGTGTGGCGTGAGCCCACTGGACACCTTGGGCCAGGCCACCCTGCCCGGCCCCCTGCTCCGGCCTCGCCGGCCCACCTGTGAGGGTGTGGCCCCTCCCTCCTTGCCCCAGATTCTTGGTGCTGATGCCAGGAGGCCAGGGGATCCTCCATGACTTGGAACTGGTGCCCGTGTCTCCAGTGTGGCGTTTCCAGACAGCAGGGCAAGAGGAAGAGGGAGGAGGGGATCGCCCACGAGAGGCCCGTGGTCCTCCCAGAGCAGAGGCAGGTGAGGGGCGGCTGATGCGAGCACTCGCGAGGAGGCACACTCTGCGGTGTCTCCACTACGGGCGGGACAGGAGGGGAGTGGAAGAAAACGCTTCCCCGTGGTCAGGTGGCCCCAAGGAGCAGGTAGGGGCAGGTTATGGGGTCGCCCAAGATGTTAAAGTGGCCCAAAGCTCCGATCTCCTGGACAGGCCCCTGCCTCAAAGCAGGATGGAGCTTCCCAGGGGGCTCAGTGGTAAAGAATCTGCCTGCCAATGCAAGGTTTGATCCCTGGTTCGGGAAGATCCCCTCAAGGAGGAAATCACAACCCACTCCAGTGTTCTTGCCTGGGAAATCCCACAGACAGAGGAGCCTGGAGGGCTACAGTCCATGGGGTCGTGAAAGATTCGGATATGACTGAGCGACTGAGCAACAAGGATGGAGGAGATGACGGTCCTCAGGGGCTCCGTCACGTGGAACCGGGAAGCTCCCAGCCAGCTGGGTGTCCTGGGGTGTCACAGCCTCCACGGAAATGGGGTCCACCTCAAACAACGCGGTTCAGACACAGCCACTGGCCCGGGCCTGGAAACACCCTCCCAGGGCGCTGTTTACAGGGGTCCTGGTAACTCTTCAGAAAACCACCCACCGGCAAAAACATGGCATTCTCCGGCGGTGTTTATCAGGATGACTGCACAGCGCTGGTGTGTTTCCCTCGTGAAGGCCTGTCCTGTGTGTGCAGGTGACAAGCCCCTGAGAGCAGGGCCGGCCCATCTGCCTCCCCGGGGCCCACCCCCCAGCACTGCCCATAGTGTGGCTCGTGGCAGAAGCTCACAGCTTTGTCCACACTCCCCTTTTTAAGGACCTAGGACATGGTTGCTGAACGGGTTTTTCATCTAAGAGGTGTAACACAGAGATCAAAAAAAGCCCAGACAGCCTTAAATAGCCTCTGTGCCCCTGCCCATCCGGTGTTGCTATCTCTGTGGTCTTCACACATCCGCACTGCCAGGTGAGGGCTGCAACCACGCCGCAGGGACGGCGTGACTGAGACCCCCAAAGAGCAAGGTGCCTCCCGCAGATGCTGCGTGCGGACACCGCTCTGTGCTCCCGGCCAGACACCGGGGCCCCAAAATAAACTGGGCTCCCTCCCTTCCAACACAGAGGGCCACTGTGCCACCAGCAATTACACGTGGAATGTACTGCTCTTAGCTCAGTCCCTGCAGTGAAGTACAGGGATTTTCCTTCCGTCATCACAAGACGACTCAGAGGAAGGTGGAGAGTCCTAGGCAGAGACACAGACTTGATTTTTTCTTTTTTTTTTTTTTAAAAACCCAGAACTTTGTCAAGACCTCCACAAAGTTTGGAGAAAATGAATTAGAAATCCTTTCTTGTGATCGCTTAAAAAAAAAAAAAAAAAACTCAACCAGGCTACAGTAATTGTACCCAGATGCGGATTATTTCTTCAGGGCCACGGTGCTCCCAGTTGCTGCAAGCCCCTTCGATTCCTCCGGAGAGCAGAGGCTGGGACAGCGCTTGCGTTGGGCACCCCCAGGCCCGTGGCTTCAGGGCGCACAGGGCCTCAGCAGTCAGAGGGCAGAGGCCCCTGGGACCCTGCTCCGCATGCCCCCGGCCTGGTCTTATCTGTTATCTCCATGCAATCCTGGGGCCCCATCCCCACCCCCGACTCCAGGGCCAGCCCCATACACAGAGAGAGCAGACCCGGCCTTTGGGACCCCTTTCTGGGGCCCTTCTCAAAACAACGCACCTTCAAAGGCATTGGCTTCTAAGGCTGTGCGTTTGAGGCTCTTCTTTTCAGAAGCCCTCTAATGATTTCCTCACCAAGTCCCCGCCCAGAAGGGGGCCACTCCCTCCCGCAGCATCTTCTAAGGGAGGTGGGGATGGTGGAGGGCAAGGCCAGGTTCGCAGGCGGGGCGCACGGGGTGCGTGTCGGCACAGCGCCCCCCTCGGCGGGCTCCCAGCACAGCCTCCCTTGGGCGTCATGTTCTTCCCTGATGTTGAAGCCAAGTTGGACTCCAGGGGCTTCCACAGAAACGGGCCCCATCGGCGATGGCTGGGGGGACAGGAAGCACTGGGAGCTGGCAGGGGACACCTGCTGGGCCCCTGATGTACCGCGAGGCCGTGAGGCCGGGGAGCCAGTGACAGACGGGAGGCCACTGAGAGGGCGTCCCAGCGCCAGGCCAGCCCCCCACCACGCCGCCGTCCTCCAGGGAGGTAGGGAGCGTGTGTGCGTGTGCGTGCATGTCCCTCCTCTGAGGACCCTGTCTCCTCTTCTATGAGTCTGAGTCTGACCCTTCATGAACCATGGACTGTAGCCCTCCAGGCCCCTCTGTCCATGGAATTCTCCAGGAAAGAACACTGCAGAGGGTAACCATTCCATTCTCCAGGG
Source organism: Tragelaphus eurycerus (assembly GCA_935064755.1). NCBI lineage: Eukaryota > Metazoa > Chordata > Mammalia > Artiodactyla > Bovidae > Tragelaphus > Tragelaphus eurycerus. The sequence continues at coordinate 395,136 of CAKXYN010000116.1, read as the reverse complement.
GATCTTCACAACCCAGGGATAGAACTTTTTATTGTCTGAGCCACCACGGAAGCCCCTTTATATGAAACCCAACCAAATCAGTAAGACCCAACCAAGTCTTTGAAAATGAGGCTCCTCTGAGTGCCCAAGGTAAACTCAGGGCTTGGGGACCCGCTGGTGCCCTTGGCATCCAGCTGCCAAGCCTGCCCCTCAGCAGCTGGCGACAGGGAGCCCTCAGCAGGACTCGAGCTCTCTGTCTCCTTCATTTGACTAAATTGAGCTGGTCTGTAGGCCAGGGACCTGGCTTCATCAGTGGAGGGGAGGTTGACTTGAGCTGGAGGCGCTCCCTACATCCCAGGAACTAGCTGGGAACGCGGACACAAGTTCAACAAGTACAGGAGGTCGGGGCGGGGGAGGGGACACCTGAGACCAGTGGGCACAGAGTGAAGGGACAAAGCAGGTGATGACATAGTTACTCCAGCAGGGGATGGTAAGGAGAAATGTGGGAGACCCCTGTAAGTCAGTGATCCCTCAGAAAGGCAGAGTACGCTTGCTGAACAACAAATCACCAACAGAACCACTGGACATGCCCCCAAACAGTAAAGCAAGGTTGGCCTGAGCCCCACATCCTACTCGGTGAGCTCAGCGAGTTCACGAGCCCTAGGACAAGCTCTCTGCACAATAAAGACAGTCATTTGTGGACCTGCCTTGACCACACAGGGCCCATACAACTGCCTGCTCAAGCTGGAGGAGCTGAGGCTGGAAGCGCAGCGTCTGCTCCCCTCCCCACTTTCCGTGATCATAAAACTGTAGCCCAGTGAGTTCTTGGGCCATGGCAGCCCTTTGCCTGCCTGCTTGTAAACCTCACAAGCGTCCTATTCTAACAAGTCACTTCTTATCTGTCACATTGCATCTGAGTTCTTTTCTGCACTGAGACATAAAGGACTAAGGTACTGGAGCGCCTCAGAGCCCCCGAAAGGACACCAAACTGCTTCAGAAGCGCACAGTGAACGCGGGCTAAGACTCAAAGCTCACTCTTTGCAAGTGAGACCTGAACCTGGTTGCCCTTTTCACACAGCCAACGGTGAGCATGAGTAAATCAAGCTAATTATAATGCCTTATGTCTGTTCAAACCATGTCCCTTTACAAAGGGCCTTCCTGTACATCATTCTGATCCTAACAGCAACCTGTGACATCAGCAGAAGGGACAGTGCCCTCTCATGTGCAGGACACACAGGCTTCAGCAAGACTTCAGCCCAGGTGGGAAGAGGTGGTCAGGGCTGCACCTCAGGCCTGTGAACAGCTCGGGGCAGCTCCTAACACACCGCAAGCACCCTTGAGTATCTTGCACGTTAAAAAAAAGAAAAAATACTGGGGTAGGTCTTAATCCCTCTTTGACAATGCCCAGGTAAGATTTGCAGTCCAGGTAAGGTACCAGCCTCTCAACCCAACAGGGGGACAAAGTCAGGCAGGAATCTAGTAGGAAACCCAGGGGGCCAATGAAAAGGTGTCATTTACATATGAACAACACCCACCAATCCCAACCAAAGAAACACAAAGGAGGATGCTCGCCTGCAGACACCCCCTAAATCTGAATCCTGGTAGAAACACCCAGGCTGGGCCAGGAGGGGGCGGGTCCCGACTGCCCACCCACAAAGGGGAGGGTCCCGCCCCGGAGCCCGAATGGCTCCAAAACCAGCCAGGGCGCGGTTTACAAAGGTGGCGCTCTGGGCCCTGACCCCGGGGGGACACAGAAGCCCCACTGTCTCAAGGCCCCCAGAGAAGCCGCCTTACCACAGGCCTTAAGTAGCCTAGGCGACCGCTGCCAGCCTGGAGGGCATGGAGGCCAGCAGGGCTTCCCCAAGTATCTGCATAACGGAACGGGCAGGTGGCCTGGAGCTGCCAGCCCCAGAAGTCAGAGCCAGCATCTTTCTCCAAATAGCCCGAAACCATAGCTTAAAGATGCTCAAACAACTCTGTTCTGATGATCCTTGGAGCCCTTGCACAAGCCAGTCAGGTCCCACCGAAGGTGGTGGTGGACCAGATGTCCGCCCGGGAGACCAGCTCGCGGGGCCACAGGAGCGCCCCCTGGCGGTGCCAACGCCACCCTTCCCTCCTAGCCCGGCCACCCCAGGACCCCAGCTTCCTGGCTCAGACCCGGCTCCGCGCCCCTCCGCGGCCCGCCGGACCCTACAGAGGGAGGCAACCTCCAGAGACAGCAGCCAGGTCGCACGCCCCTTCCCACAGGGTCAGCGAGATAAGCTGCTCCAAGAGCGGCCCAGCGGCCGGCCCCTCCCCCGCATGCCATCAGCAACAACCTGGAACTCAGAGGCTCGTTCTCTTTGGATATTTGGAAGGGGGTAGAGAGAGAGAAACAGAAAAACTCATTCCAACAGGAGGTCTGAAGTTGCCTCCAAAGGTCAAGAATCTTAAGACTTGGCTGTTCTATAAAGAACTGCTTGTCCTCCAAGCCTCCAAGAGAGAAGGCAGTCCAGGGCCCAAGTCCTCTCCCGCCAGAACCTCCTCTCCATCAGCAGTGAGCGCCACAGGCACCAACCGGGCTCTGCCCCCCAGGGTGGCAAGCGGGCAGGTTCTAAAAGCACAGGGACCTTCACTGGGGAGTCACAGGTCCTTGCCTCCTCTGGAGGTTTCCTCGCAGGGTTCACATCTCGTTCCATAAAGAACCACAAGCCCAGTTGTTAAGCCAGCTCCTGGCTCTTAACATAAAAGTTCAAACGATCCCACTTACCCCCGTGGTCTTGGCACACACGCTACCGCCTGGGCCTCCAGCTCGACCTGTGGGCTCTGCAGCCCCATTTGCTCCTCGCCACTGAGTGACCCTTCCACACCGGCGCCTAGTGACTGACTGACTCCCCTCTCACTGCCCCTCTAAGACTGGTGCAGGATAAGGAGTAGCCACGCTGAGGCATCCTGTCTGCAGCCGGCACTGGGAGACTCCGGGTATTCAGCTGTGCGTGCATCCCTCTCCTCTCCTTTCAACAACAGAAAGCCAGATCAAAGTGTTCGTGGCCAGCGGTCTGAGTGCAAGACAGACCCCTGTCAGCCTCAGCAGCACATCTGACCATCCATCCATCCACCCTCCTTAACTCAAAACATCTGCAGAGCCCACTTCATCCCCCACCCCACCCCCGTCCCCCCCAGGGCTTACCTGTATCCGCTTTCGATGGTGTCCATGGCCCTCGCGCTGGCTGTGGCCCTCAGGGTCTTGCTGGACAAGCCCACCACAGTGGGGAGTTTGCACTTGAAGTCGGCACAAGTCCACTCCTCCTCCTCATTCAAGGTGGGGAGGTAGCCACACACAAGCCTGAGGCTGCCCAGGCCCCCCTGACTCAGGTAAGCTGGGTTCTCGCCCCCGCTCCCCACATACTCGAGGCATATGTCCGACGTCAGAAACGTCTGGTAGGCGCTCTCCTCCATCACGGCCTGGACCTCGGTCTGGGCCTGGTCGAACATTACCGAGTCGATCTGCTGCTTCTTGATGCTGTCCCGAATGTACGTCTTGGTGGCAGGTTTCAGCTGCTTGGAGACGATGCTGTTGTTCTCGATGTACCTTTTGTAGATCGCTTTGGCTACTCGTAAAGTTTTGGCATCCTTCAGGTTCATCTGCCGGAATCCATTGCAGGCGAACCAGAAGTCTAAAGTATCCACGCATTTCTCCCGCTCCAGGAAAGTCCGGAAGAGATAAGCACCGTCCTGATCGCCCAGCAAGGAGTGCAGAGACTTGGTCCACCTGGTCAGCGGGGAATCCGGGGACGCCCGGCCCTCCGGCTCCCCCAGCCCGCCCTCGTTCCGCCGGGCGCTGGGGGAGACGGGCGGGGCCTTGGCGGCCGGGCCCTTTCCCACGCCCGGCTGGCACGGTGGGGTCTCCCCCTTCTTCCCCGGGCACTGGGGGCCGCGGGGCATCCTCGCGGAAGCTGCTGCTGGGGTCTGGGAGCCGAGGCACCAGCACAGCACTGCTCATGGCGAGTGCCTTCTTCTCGCTGAGTTTAGGAATTTTTTTCTTCTTCCAGTTCCTCCCAGCAATCAGCGTGGTCTCTCTTTCTCTCTCAAGTCAGCAGGGACTCATCTGAGCCTCCTTTCTGGGAAGCAAAGGAAGGGGGTGGGGGAGGCAGAGAGAAAAGGGTATTGATATAATCAAAACCAGATCTACCCAACATCAAAGCAAGAAAGTAAACAGGCTTTTCAACTCCTCAAATTCAAATCAAGCAACCCAGCTATCTGCGAGGTGCTCATCTAAAGTATCAGACGCTGCTTTTTCAAAGGCGAAATCTGAGCTCCCCGCTTGGGGGCGGGGAAGGGGCGCGGGGAGGGTGGGAGGTGGGGCAGAGGGCCGGGGAGGTGAAAGACACCGGCTTCCAAAACCCCACCCGGCCCCGGCGCGCGCAGGGCAGCCCGGCGCGCCCCTCCCTCGCCGGGACAGCACCCACTCCAAAGACGCGCGCCCCGAGCCGCCCGGCGGTGCGCAGGTGAAACCAATTTCGGTGAATTTCCCGATTCAGCTCTCGGCACAGATACTCGAGCTCTAAACGTGCCCTTCCCCGGCATCTGGTTCCCATCCCCCCACCTACCCCTTTCCACTCCTTAAAAATTCAGAAGAGCCTCGGCCGAGCAAGCAGCCCGCCCAGCACAGGGCGGGATGGGCTCCCGGACTCCTCGCTGGAACACCCCCCCCCCCCCACGCCACCCCCAGATGGAAACGTTCGCTGCGCCCCGCCTCCCGCCAAGAATCCGGCTCAGTCTACACCTCGGTTTTCCCGGTTCCCCGAAACCAGAAATCCACTCACTCAGACAAGGCTTTGATCTCCCAACTTTGCCAGAGAGCGGAGAAGCCTCAGGACTCGCCGCCCCCTGCCCCCCGCCCCCCCGGAGCCGCAAACCCTACAAAACCGGATCAGAAACCGTCTCACGCTACCACCGCCTGTGCCAAGAATCCCAAACTCTGCTGACCTCAAGTCTCTTTTTTCCACAAGCAAAAAGTCTTATCTAACCAATAAACCAGCCGCTCACCCCAGCATGGGAAGGATCAAACTCGGGAGAGCGGAGGGGGAGGACTGGGCAGGGGGGTGGGCGCGACACCGAACCGGAGGCTGGGGGCCCTGGGTGGGCGCGCGGGACCTCAGGCCGCCGGTAGCGCCGCGCTGCTCAGGCGGAGGGGAAGGGGGCGGCCCCGTTACCTGGAAGACGAAGGGGGCCCGAGGGCCGGCTCTCATCGCTGTCGAGCGCCCCCCACCCCGGCTCGTCCCCCGGCCCCGGTCCACCCCGACCGTCCAGAGCCCCGGGAGGCGCTCGCAGCCCCGAGTCCGGGCGCGGGTCGGAGGCGCCCACAGAGAAGCCCGGAACGCGGCGGCCGGTCCAGCAATGGCGACGCGGAGGCTCGGCCTCTCCGCACGAGGGGCCGGGGCGGCCGGGGCGCGGGGCCGGCGGCAAGAAGGACTCGGGGAAAGCAGGCGCCCCGGGCTCGGGCCGCTCCGGCGCGCAGACTGAGCCTCGGCCGGCGATCGGGGCCCCTCTGCGCCGACCGGGGGCTGGAGGGGAGGAGGGGAGGGGAGGAGAGAGCGGCGAGAGGGGGCGGGGGGAGGGGAGGGGGCGCCGCCGCCCTTTCATCCCACCTCCCAAAGGCGCCCCGGCGCACTCTCGCACCCCGACTCCTACCCAGCGCCGCCCCGGCGCGACACCCCCGGGGGAGGGGGGGTCTGCCCCCGCTCCGCCCCCGTCGATCGTTCGAGTCTATCCGCCGGGCCCCCGCCACCCCGGCCGAGCCCCCCGGAGCGCCGGGCGCCGCGCCCGCCACCCCTCTGCGCGCCCGCCCGGAGCGCGCCCCGAAATAGCCGGCCTGCCCACTTCAAAGGGCCGCCCGGCACATCAAAGCGCGCGGGCCGCCCGCCGCCGCGGCCTCGCACTCACCAGGGGTCCGCGCGCGCGCTCCGCGCCCAGACCTCGCGGGCGCCCCGGGCAGGGCCCTGGCCCCGGCACCCAGATCGGCTCGCCGCCGCGGCCCCAGGCCCCCCGGGCCGGACCCGGCGTCGGGGAGCATGGGGAGGCGCGCGGCCGGGGAGGGAGTGCGGGGAGCCCGGCGGCGAGGGAGGCGGCGGCGGCGCGCCCGGCCGCCCCGCGTCTGCGGAAGATCCGAGTGGGCCTCGCCCCGCCGCGGCCGCCCTGACCCCCGGCCACGCCGGCCGGGCTTTCGACGCGGGCGCCGCTTCCAGCAGCCGCTCCGCGCACCCCACGTCCTCCCGGCGCTTCCAACAAAAACTGCGCCGCGGACCTCACTGTGCACTTCAAAGGCGCGGGCCGGCGCACGGTCCTGAAAGGGAGGTAAGCGCCCGGCGCGCCCGCGCCGCCCCCGGGCCCCCGCCGCCCCTCTGCGCGCCCGGCCGGCTCGCGGCCCCCTCCCCGGCCCCCCCCGCCCCCGGCCGGGCCGGAGCCCCTCCCGCCCCCGGCGCCCGCTACGCGGCCGGGCGCGCCCTCCGCCCCGGCCCGGGGGGCCCGCGGGGCAGCCGCTCGGCCGGGGCCGCTCCTCCGTCCCACCTTTCAGAGCTCAGCCGGCGGCGGGGGACCCGGGCGCCCGGGGCCCGGGGCGGCCCCGCGATTCATGGCTGCGAGCGCTTCTCTTCACTTCCCGGCGCCCGGCGGTACCGAGTTGCCAGGACCTGATCAAAGCGCCGCCAGCCCCGCGCTCCCGCCCCGCCGCCCTGATCCCGCCGCGCCAATCCCCGCCGCGCTCGGCCGGCCCGCGCCGCCCGCCTTAAAGGGGCCGCGCCCGGCCCGCCCCGCCGGGCCCCCGCGGCCGCCCGCGCCCGGCCCGAGTTCTGGTTCCGCCTCTCAAGTGCTCTGGCCTTTTAGCTCCGGCTTCCTCCGCCAGCCTGTCCCCGTCCTCCCCAGCTCGGGAAAGCAACAGTTTATTGTAGCATCCTGGCCATTCTGAGAACTGCAAGCTGGCAGATTTTTTTTTTTCTTTTCTGTCATCAAACACTTCTACCTCTGTACAAGTTTCCCTGGGAATTTGGGCTTAGAGGAGCTTGTAAAAAAATAAAAATAAGAGTGCTAGACCAGGGGTGGACGGTTAAGTGTCGCAGGAGGAACGCAGGCCTGCACCAGAAGTCGTGCGTGCTTGTGATAGGACCCCACGTGCCTGGGTCGGTGGGTGTGTGAAGATGGTGTGAATCTGCCTGCAGAGGCCTGGGGGCTGGAGGTGGGCCCAGACGCCTCCCTGGGAAGCCAGCCTCAACTCCCTGCAGATTTTAACCCCACATTCCCAACCTGGCCATCAGGACCCTCCCAGCGGGTACACCCCCATCCTTCGGTATCAGCTGCATCCCCCACTCTCCGGATGTTGCATATTAAACAGACACGGATGTCTTTCCCCCCATGGACTCTCAGTGCTAATGTAGTGAAAATTCCTCACCCCACCATCACCTCTCAGTACCTCCAACATCCACCCAACAACCATCTCGCTTAGAATAATGAGAAAATATACCACAAACCCAGAGCACTGTTTATTCACGCATCTATTGGATCTCTCAAATGATGAGCTAATAATTGATTTTTCCTCCTCTTAAAAAACACAAAGGTGGAGCCCAGACTTGCTGCAGAAGGGAGAGGAGAGCTTGGCATCCTCAGACCTCGAAGCACTGGCTTTCCACCTTTACTTTTTATTTACCTTCGTAGTGAATTGAATGGAGGGCAAAGCCTTCCCAATGCAGAGGGGCCCTGAACCTTCATCAGGCCTTTAGGACTTCAAAACACGCAAGAAACAGGTTTCTCTGACTGCGTTGGTTTCTGCAGGGAGAGAGGAAGAGGGGGCGTCCCGTGACCTGCTGTGCCGGCAGAGATGCTCCCAGGCTGTGACCAGGGCCCAGAGCTCCTGCAAGACTAGCCGCCAGGGCTTCGCCCTCCCCAAGACCTGCCTCTCTGTATCCACGCTCTACTCCTCGGGCTAACCTCCCAGGTGGCCAGGCTGGCATGAAGCCAGTGGTCCAAGACCAGGAAACACATGGCCACTTTGGGGTGGACCAGTGAACAAGAGTGGCCAGATGAGCTAGCTCTGGATTGGGACCTGCTGCTGCTGGGTGTGAGGACGCTGGAAGCCAGTCCTCATATCCCCAGCTTTCAGAACGCCGCACACCCCCTCACGGGACCGTAGGAGAGCCCAGAGCTGTCCCGGGGTTCCCAGGAGCCTTTCAGCCACAGAGGGTGTGAATCTAGGACCAGAAGTGTATACGGAAGGGGATGCGTTGCCATAAGCATCTACAATATAAACAACAGCAGCGTGTGTGTGTGTGTGTGCATGTGTGTGTGTGCAAAACATGTACACACACACACACACACACAATGTGGGGGAGGGGAGAGTGTAAACTCCAAAATCAAAATAAACAGAGATCAGGAAGAGGAGGCTCTAAAAGGCAGTGCGCACTCAGTGTTCGTGGGTGGCTCTCCTCCCCTCCAGCTGCCACCCCCTCCCACCCTGCACGGCCCCCTGGCCCCAACCATCCCAGGCTTGGCTTTCACCAAAGGGCTTGCCCTCTGTTCCCTGTGAGCCCAGGACTGGGCCACGGGAGCAAGGGCGGGTTCTGCTTGGCGCTCTCAGCAGTGAGCACTTGGAGAGCCCGGTTTCAGAACAGGTGCTCGGTCACCTTGGGCCGGCGCCTCCCTGCTCCCCCGCCCTGTCCCCTGGTGGTACATTTAGCTCTGGGACTGGGCCAAGGGCCCAGAAGCCAGGAGCCCCTCAAGCCCCCGGGTCCCCGACTACTTGATGATATTTCTGGAGGAGGAGCCAAAGTGCCCTGCTTCTCCCCAGCCCCTTTCTCAAGATAGCACAGTTTTCCATTTTCCCCTTCTCCCTGGCAGCCGCAGCATCATGTGACTGGTTGTAATCCTGCACGGTTGCCTGGAAACTGGAAAGCAAGGTGATGGATTTCTGCACATGCTCACTGCCCCTGCTTTGAAGACAAGCCCTATGGAGGATCAACAGCCCACTTAAGTGCGGACAAGTTTAATAAAGCAGAGAGTAATTCTTTTCTGGAATTAGGTACTGGGCTGAAATCCTAGAATCCCAGAAAATGCAGGGCTCCCGCGAGGCACCTGGCCAGATCTCCAATCTTGAGTCAGCCGGACAAAACCTCCTGGGGGGTGGAGAGGGGGAAGTCACACCAGCTGCGACTTCAGAGCAGCTCAGACCCACGACATTGCTCTCGAAGAGTCAGTGACCCTGTCTGTCTTTAATTTCTTTGGAAAACTGCCACCTTAGACAATGCAGCTCTGTGTGGGGAGGCGGTGGAGAGACACGCAGGTACTGTTCCCAGAGACTGCAGGTCACCCAGCTGCTCTGAGGCCCTGTGTTCACCTGTAAAGTGGAGGGGACACCCCTCCAAAGGCTGTTGTGAGGAGGCACCATGCTGGACACCCACGGCAGTCTCTGCAGTCCGTGTTTCCTCAATAGCCTGTTAGCTGTTCTGGGAAGTAACTCCCGTCTCTGGAGCAGTGATGCCCTCCAATTAGGGGCCACGCTTCTGGCCTAGGGGGCTGGGAACCGAGCAGGGGGCACCTGCAGAGGGGACCCCCAGCCCCTGCTGTCCTCCCGGGAGAGGGGCAGGGCTTGGCGCAAAGGGGTCTGTGCTGTCGGCTAGCTCTCAGAGGCCTCGTACCCAGGACCCCAGAGAAACAGCAGCAGCTGCGGGCTTCCCTGCTGGTTCAGTGGTTAGGGCTCTCTGTGTCCAATGCAGGGGTCACGTGTTCGATCCCTGGTTGGGGAACTAAGACCCTGTGGTGGCTTGGCAGTAAAGAGTCCGCCTGCAGTGCAGGAGACGCAGCTTCCATCCCTGGGCTGGGAGGATCCCCTGGAGGAGGAAATGGTAACCCACTCCAGTATACTTGCCTGGAGTATCCTAAGGACAGAGGAGCCTGGCAGGCTACAGTCTGTGGGGTCGCAAAGAGTCAGACGTGACTGAGCAACCAAACAATAATATATCTTTGGCAGCGTCTTCCAGTTGGGGGGGGGCCTTAAAGTGGGGTCTAATCTAACCCACCATTTAAGAGATGAGGAAAGCGAAGCAAAGAGGAAGGGAGATCTTCCCAGGGTTCCTTGGCCCACTCCCAAGCTGAGCTAGAACCCCCAAGTCCATCCCCTCTGCTCCACACTATGGTCAGCAGACCTGGGCAGTTCACCCTGGGCCCTTGGCTTCCATAACATGATGCATAAATATCATTTGATGAACAGAACTTTGTAAATCAACTATACTCCCAATAAAGTTAAAAGAAATAAATCGCCAGAGCTGAAGTGATAACCCCCCCCCCCAAAAAGGTGTCATCTGCATATCTGAAAGCCCCCCCCCAAAAAACAAAAAGTCATCAGCCATCTTAGTACAATTCTGAAGGTAATCAGATAAAGGTTAAATAAAGGAAGGCTGCTACTTTGCAACGTAAGAATAATTTGGAATGCGGTCCTAAACCATCATTGCTGGGCTTGAGCTGGAAATGCCAAGGAAGCACATTCGTTCGGCTCCAACCAATGGGCGGCCTTGACCCCAGGAGTGGGCTCCCTCCGCTGGCTTCCGGGCGATGCTGCCAAGCCTTCAGTGGTGATAGGTGTCTCTGTGGGGTGGGTGCAGCTGAGGGCGGGGTGGAGCCCCCAGAGTCTGGGAGGAGGAAGGGAGTGGGAAAAGGTGGGCTCTGCTTCCTCCACCTCAGGAGGGGCGGGGGTGGGAATGGCAAGGTGGGGATTTTCAAGCCACAGGCGAAAAAGTGAGGTCTTAGGTAGCCCAATCCCCAGCAGTTTGGAGGAGAAACCTATTTTTAATAAAACTGATCATCTTTATTCTCTTCAATTTAGAATGAAATTAAGTTAAACAGTCAATCCTGAAGGAAATCAACCCTGAATATGCACTGGAAGGGCTAATGCTGAAGCTGAAGCTCCAATACCTTGGCTACCTGATGCAGAGCCAGCTCACTGGAAAAGACCCTGATGCTGGGAAAGACTGAAGGCGGGAGGAGAAGGCGATGACAGAGATGGTTGGATGGCATCATTGACGTGATGGACCTGAGTAGAGCAAGCTCCAGGAGCTGGTGAAGGACAGGGAGCCCTGGCATGCTGCAGTCCATGGGGTCGCAAAGAGTCGGACCTGACTTAGCAACTAAATAACAGCAAAGCTAAACAATAATTTAGAACTTCCTAATCTGACCTGCCTTCAGGTGCTTTTAATATTTACTATAAATGGAGCTAGAAACTGCTGTCATGGCCGGCATCCCACCAGGAGTTTTCAGGGAAATGGGGTTTCAGGAGCTTGTCACCAGAAGAGACTGTTCATAGTCAAACAGATCCAGAAAGAGGTTCTGATTTTTGAAGTTCTCGCCCCCTGAGTGTCCAGCAGATACACACACACAAAGGCTGTTTTCAGAAAAGGAAGTGAAAGATAGATAGGAAAAAAAAAGTCCCTGAAGTCAGCATTCCAACTGGCAACACGTGAAACTCTGTAAATAAATAGGTCTGTGTTCCTGAGTGGTGGCCCTGCGCGGGCCTTCGTGTTTTCTGCCCCTGCAGTTTCATCCTGCTCCCTGTAAACAGCGGCTGGAAGGGGCAGTTGTCCTGAGCTTGGGATCAGGCCTCTTGTTGCTGCACGTCAGTGTCTCTTCATTTGTCCTCGGCGTCTCTGCCCGACGCTCGGTGCTCCCCGGCTCTGAAGGGCTGGCCACGTGGCCCGGGATGCTCGGCAGGGCCGCGGGCTGCTCCGGATACCTGGGAGGTTCCGGATTTGTTTCTGTAGAGGCTTCCCGACGTCAGGTCCTGGGCGATGCTCTGGCGAGGTTCTCATCCCGTCTCCTGAGCCTCAGAGCGCTGGCGCCAGAAGGCACTGCCTGCCGTCCTTCCAGAGGCATCTACAGCTGCAGGCCGCTCTGCAGACCCTCACTGTCCCCGCCCCCAGTGCTGGGCTCTCAGCAGGTGAGGGGTGTCCTGCCTGGGGAGTCCCGGGCCTTCCTGGGTGTGCGCCTGCAGCGCTCCTGTTCTCAAGTCCCGCTGGCTTCTTTGGGACAACCCTCTAACAGTGGCCGCCTCCCTTTCTGGGCTCCTCCCGGTCGGGTGTCTTCCTCTTTCTGTCCACAGCTCCGAGCCCATCTCTCCAGGGATCAGGGCTTCCCAGCCCTCCAGCCCCACCTCTTCACCAGCCTCCTTCATCCCCCCATCCTGGACCACTGGCCACAGATGGCTAGACTTTAACACCGTTCAAATGGAATCACCTTTGTCTCTTATAGAAGCCAGGCGGCCTCTGTCAGGCAGTGACCCCGCGTCCTCTGCCGCCTCCGAGCGAAACGTGGGCCAGTCCAAGCTCCTCTCTCTCATGTGTGCCCTCCCAGTGTCTAGCTCTGATGCTTCTGTTTCCTAAAATCTCCCCAAATCACCACCTTCTCCCGTATCTGCCTCTACCACACGCTCTGGCCCTTCTCTCTTGCCAGGAGCAGCAGCATGTCCTACCTAACTGTCTGCGGTTTCCAGTCCCTGCCTGGGGCCCTTAGGTGATGCTGCAAAGAGAGTGCGAGGCACTCTCCAGCTGACTGTGTCCTTCCCACCTTCAGATCCCCCCAACCTCGGCTGCACATGACCTTCGGTCAGGCCCAAAACCCTGTGCGAGGCGATGGGGTGGTCGGCCGGGCTGGCCTCCAGTTGCGTGTCCACCTCACATGGAGCTTCCATTCCCCTTCCTCACAGGAGTCCCCTGCCGGCCGGTCGCCCCTCCGGCTTCTTTAGGCCTGATCCCTCTTCCCCGGACTGGAGCACCTCCTCATGCTGTCAAGGTGCCAGTGGCAACCTGGAGCAGAACTCACCCTCACCTCCTCTGGGTCTGCCCACTCAGCCACAGACCCAGGACGCAGGGGCCATGCTCCAGCACACTTGCATCCCTCAGCCCAGCCCCTCCCAGGCACCAAGTCGGGACTTGATAAATGGCTGAACTGTGGACAGAGGTGGTAGTGAAGGAGGGAACTGGGGACCATCCGCCTGGACCGAGACGCCGGTCTCAGAAGCGCCCTCGCCAGGGTCCAGCCTTTAGTCCTGAGTCAGGACAGCTATTGATGAGATGAGGATGAGATGGTTGGACGGCATCACGGACTCAATGGACATGGGGTTTCAGTAAACTCCGGGAGTTGGTGATGGACAGGGAGGCCTGGCGTGCTGCAGTCCATGGGGTCACAAAGAGTTGGACGGACTGAGCGACTGAACGCCATCAACCGAGAGAGGATGTCCCCTGAACAGACGTGGAGAAATGACCTGCACATCAGGTATGCCTGTGTGCTTACCCAAAGGCTTCTTGGCAAAACACATTAGTATCCCGCCCAGAAATTAAAATGTGAGAACTGAACTTCACTCCTGTACTAATCTTCTCTTGATAACCACTTGCCCCATAACTTCAGCACAGAACAAGTCACACTAATGTACTGAAACTGTGAAGTTCGTCTTGGTAATACCAAGGAACCACCCCAATGTTTAGAAAACGCCGGAGAAACATTAAGTGGGACAAACACACTGTGTGCTGGCCAGCTCATCAGACAAGAAGACCCAGAGAAGATGCCACCAGCTTCAAAGAGGCGGAAGCCAGAGGACTGGCTCCCAGCTGATAATACTGCTGTTTCCCCTCCCGCAAAGGGAGTAAGTCTTTTTTGCAGAATTGACAAAATTTTTTTCAAGAAGATCAGAACGTTTCACATGAATCCATCAATTCACAAATCAGATAGTGATCAACACCTGGTGGCTTTATTTGGGGGCCAGAAAATTCAGCCACCGGAAGAGGGTGAGTGAGGGGCCCCACCCCTGTCCCCGCCTCTGTTCCAAGGTCAGGGGAGACCTGTGACCCCCGGGCCAGGTGTGGGGGCAGGTGTGAGACGGCTGCCCGCTGGGTAGGGAGGCGGGTGGAGGGGTGTGCCATCTTCCTAGGGGACTTTGGCCCCCGGAGGAACCTCCGGCTGCAGGACAGTTTCTAGAGGCCAAGACCACAAGGCCGGCCTGGGCGAGCTCCGCCGAGGGCGCAGTGGGCGTGGGGAGGCCCTTTTCCTCGGGGGCTGTGGGCTTCCTCAGGCCCGCAGCTGCTTTAGCCAAACTTGACTTTTCTGAGAGCGCCCTGGCCCTGGCCAGCCCACCCCGGGGGTCTGACCGTTTGGCCCACCAGGGGCGTCCTCGCCCCACCCCTTAGCTAGCCCGAGGGTGGCCGGACTCTGGATTTCCCTGAGAAAAGGTGTCAACATTCAACTCTACAAGACCATAGAGGGGCCTGCCTGCCCTTGGCAGGGAGCTGCCCCCAGAAGGGCCTGTCCTGGGGAGCCAGGACGGGAAGAGGGTGGGCATCGCCGGGCGCAGCACGAGAGGAAGGGAAGCAGCTCGGACCCAGCGCCGCGTTCCCGTACTTCGTGCAGCTGTCCGGCAGGAGAAGCCGGGGCACAACCAGGGGCTCCAGTCGCCTCAGAGGTGGGGAGCCTGCACCCTGCAGGCTCCCCAGGAGTGGGTGGACCCTGGGGCTCCCCAGGTGGCGCGAGTGGTAAAGAAGCTGCCCGTGCAGGACCCCAAAGAGACGTGGGCTCAGTCCCGGGCTCCGGAAGATCCCCTGGAGGTGGGCTCGTGCCTGGAGAAGCCGGTGGACAGAGGAGCCCAGCGGGCCACAGTCCTCGGGGGCGCAAAGAGTCAGACTCAGCAACTGAACAACAGCCCCAAAGCCGGGTCAGGAGGCGCATGTGCCCAGAGGCCGCTGGGCCCTCATTGGCTGTTTCGTCTCCATCCGCCGACCTGCCTGTCTGTTCTGCATGCGCTGTGCCCCGGGGCAGGGAAAAGGGGCCGTTCCTGGCCCCATACAATTTCACCTCCTGGTTTAGAAGTTGTTTCACCTATAAACATGCTCTTTGAGGTGGGCCTCACCCAGGGGCGCCCAAGGCAGGGGAAACTGGGGACACTCACACAAAGAAGCAGGGAGTCACGGCCTCCCGATTGCAGACTGCCGCTGCCGCCTTCGCAGGCGGCCAGTGCCGGCTGTGTCCGGCACATGAGGGCGCTGGGTCTGTCCAGGGCTGCTCACCAGGACGGCCTGACCTCCATGAGCCCCCAGAGTTGCAAACCGAGCCTCGCACGGCTCTCAAATCCAACGCAGTGGAATGAAGGGAGGACCAGAGCAGTCGGGGCAAGAAGCAGCAACACACACTGGACTCGGGAGTCAGGAAGGCAAATCCCATTTCAAATCCTGACCCACCACGGTGGAGCTGAGACCTTGAATAAGCCCCCTATCCGTCCGTCCGTCATCTATCTGTCCACCTATTAATGCTATCTGTCATCTATCTGCCTATCCATCCGTCGTCTGTCTATCCACCTATTAATATTATCTGTCATCTCTCCGCCTATCAGCCCGTCTATCTGTCTATCTGCGTGCTTAGTCGCTCAGTCCAGTCTGACTCTTTCCAACCCCATGGACTCTAGCCCGCCAGGCTCCTCTGTCCATGGGATTCTCCAGGCAGGAATACTGGAGTGGGTTGCCATGCCCTCCTCCAGGGGGTCTTCCCAACCCAGGGATCAAACCCACGTCTCCCACATTGTAGGCGGATTCTTTAATCTGAGCCACCAGGGAAGCCCCATCTGTCTCTCTGCTGCTGCTGCTGCTAAGTCGCTTCAGTCGTGTCCGACTCTGTGAGACCCCAGAGACAGCAGCCCACCAGCCTCCCCGTCCCTGGGATTCTCCAGGCAAGAACACTGGAGTGGGTTGCCATTTCCTTCTCCAATGCATGAAAGTGAAAAGTGAAAGTGAAGTCACTCAGTCATGTCCGACTCCTAGCGACCCCATGGACTGCAGCCCACCAGGCTCCTCCGTCCATGGGATTTTCCAGCCAAAAAGTACTGGAGAGGGGTGCCATCGCCTTCTCCTCCATCTCTATTATCTCTCTATTAATCTTCTGTCTGCAGTCTCCCTACTATCTGTCCATTCAGCATGTATGTACCTATCTTCTATCTATCACTCACCTGTCTAGCCATCCATCCATCGATCACGGATCCGTCTATCATCTCTCTATCCGTCTTTTCAAGGCCTCATTTTCCCGTCCACAGTGGAGCTAAGGACCGATAACCACCGTGGAAGCGACAGATTGCCAAGTTGCCCTTTCTGGTTTGTTGCCTGGCTCCAGTCCTGGGCACCGCACCGCCTCAGGATGTGTGAGAGCCAAGAAGAGGGACGCGAAGTGCCCATCACGGAGACCGCAGGGTGACCCAGAGCTGGGGCATCCTCTCCCCACTGGGGGTGTGAGGCCAGGGCACCGGTCCTGGGGGCCCGGGCAGGGTGACCACCCCGTGCAGTAAGCACAGGTGCCGCCGAGTCAGGCCTGGACCCCACGGGGCCACAGGGACCCCAGAGGCCCCAAGGCCTGTCCATCCTCCAAGCAGAGGCGGGGCTGTGCCCTCCTTGGCACCACCTCCCCTCGCAGAGGCGGCGGCGGCAGGACCTTCAGGCCGAGGGCAGTAACGGGGCCCTAAAGACGCCCGGCCGCCACAGACCAGAGACAGGTCCCGAGCCCCCTTCCTTTCTGGTGAAAGGCCTCAAGGGCTCGGGAGCCGCTGTGACTTCCGAGTCTGGTCCTTGCAACCGGGACGTTTGAGGCCTCAGCTCAGAGTCCTCAGACGGAGATGATCAGGGCAGGGCCAGAAAGACTGGGAGGGGCCATCCCACCCCAGGCAAGAGACAGTCCACAGGGAGAGATGCGGAGGAGGCACCCGGCAGCCCCTCTCCCCTTCAACCACTGCCTTTATCAGCCTACTTTACAGAACAGGTAACATGGCGGAACCTGCTACAGCAGAAAACACAAACTCAATCCCTCGTGCAATAGGTCTTAGAAATTTCAAGATGGTGACATGCGTGTGTGCTAACTCACTTCAGTCGTGTCTGACTCTGACTCCTTGGACCAGAGCCCTCCAGGCTCCTCTGTCTATGAGGATTCTCCAGGCAAGAAGACTGGAGTGGGTTGCCGTGCCCTCCTGCAGGGCATCCTACTGACCCAGGGACTGAACCAGCGTCTCCCGCACTGCAGGCAGATTCTTTACCACTAGCGCCCGTGAGCTTGCTTCCTCCTGCTGAAATGCAGTAGGAAGAAAAGGCCCGGGTGGGCGAAACAGGGAAGAGAGGAGGGAAGGGCCTCTGGCCCCCACTGGGGCAGCTGGGGGCAGATGGTGGGCCCCGGGCTGCTGGGAGGAGGACGAGGGAGGCCGGGCTGGGGTCGAACCCCAGTGCATCACTTGGAAGTTGTGGGGCCTCAGGCACAGGTTCTGTGGTTTCTGAGCCTCCACGTCCTCTACTATGACGTGGGGCTAAACCACCTTGTTCCCGGAAGGGCGAAGGGAGGAGATGGACATAGAAGTCCATGTAGACAGAAGGTGTGCGCCTCCCTCGACTTAGAATCAGGCTGTGCTCTCCCCCAGGAAAACGTCTGAGATGCTCCGGGGGAGCCTGCTGGAGCTGGGGATGCTGAGCGCAGGCCAGTCACCCCTGGCCAGGCAGGCGGCCAGCTTCCAGGCTCGTCCTTGAGTGGAGGGTTGCTCCCTCCGCAGACCGTGTCAGCAGGCAAGGCCACCCCAGCCCAGGGAAGGGTGATGGGCCGTGATCAGGTTTGGAAATGTGTGTCAAACCCAATTCCAACCAGATGCAGCTGGCCCGCTTCCAGGGGCCGCCTGCCATCCCAGGCCTGGCCAGGGGGAGGCCCATGCCCGGGCAGCCAGGCCTATTTGTTCCCCGAGTCCTTGGGTCCAAACTGACATGCTCACCTCCCTGTTCAGACGGTCTAGGCCACGAGGAGCTCAAGGACACAGCGAGCCCGGGCAGAGCCCACCTGCCCATCTTCTAGCCGGACGGGGGGGTGGGGGGAGCAGCTGGTGAGGAGAGGCAGTGCAGCCTCCCCACCCCCACCACGGGAAGCGCCCCCCGAGCCACAGATGGGCCCCCAGCAACCAGCCAGGAAGCCACGCTTTGCTAGGTTAAATATGGTGGCTGAGAAAAACCCAGGCCGCCGCCGCCGCCACCACCCAGAAACCAACCCAGCAAAGAGTGCAGCGTCCCAGCAAGAGTCGAGGGACAGGAAACCCAAATGTTCTGAGTTTAGCTGTTAAGCATAGTTTCCAGCGAGTGTGCTCATGTCTTGAAATGAAACAGATGAAAGCAACATGTGTCAATGGTTGTAGGAAGACAATAATGTCATCAACAGGAAACAGAGAAATCGAGCCCCAAAGCCTCAGCCCAGAGCTTAACTCTTCCCCGGCCCATCCCCAGAGCCTTCTGCGGGAGTCTGGGGGCCTTTCCCCAGGGCAGGGGCCCTGGGAGACCCCCTGCAAGGGTCATGAGTACCAGAGAAGGACTTGCTTTGGTTCGTAAGGGCTGATGGCCGTGGTGGGTGGGGGGACAGGAGCCCCCGACCCTGGAGCAGCCGGAGGGGGAGCCATGCGGCTTCGCTGTCCTGAGCGGCTGCAAATCTTTGGCTGTGGGGCCACGGCTATGAGGTCTTGGCCAGGGCAGGGCAGGCAGCTGGCAGAGGTGGCCCAGCCCAGCCAGCGTGTTGGCACTGCGGGGAGGGGGACCCCCGTGGGCCCCAGGAAGCGCTGACGTCTGCCTGGTGGCCAGAGGTGCAGGCAGAGCAAGTGAGGTCTGGGAGACCCCTTCTCACCCAGTCCCCCCACTCAAGACAGAGTAGATGAAGTACACCCACCCCACTAGCCAACCCTCAGAGAACAGGGGGGAAAACACCGACTCTGGCTCGGTGAGTGAAGAATCTGCCTGCAATGCAGGAGACGCGGGTTTGAGTCTTGTGTTGGGAAGATCCCCCTGGAGGAGGAAATGGCAGCCCACTCCAGTGTTCTTGGCTGGAGAATCCCGTGGATGGAGGAGCCTGGTGGGCTGCTGTCCTGTCCTGTGTTGCTGTGCTTAGTCCCTCAGTCGTAGAGTGAGGGGCTTAAGCAACAGATGCTTATTTTCTCACAGGACCAGAGGCTAGAAGCCCAAGATCAAGGTGCTGGAAAGTTTGGTTCCTGACTAGAACTTTCCTCCTGAGTTCTGTGTCCTCACATGGAAGACGGGGAGGGAGCTGGTCTCTTCCTTGTCTTAAAAGGGCACTAACACATCATGGAGCCCCACCCTCACGATCTCATCCAAACCTGATTGCCTCCTAAAGCACCCTCCACTCCAAATTCCATCATTTCAGGGTTTAGGGGTGCAGTTCATGAATTTGACAGGAGACAAGATTCAGTCCACAGCACTGACTGTGAAGGAGCGTCCAGGTCAGCCTGATCTACTTCTGCACATGGTGATCCCGTGCCACCCACCGTCTGAGGCTCAGGAGCTGTGTGGGTGATGGGCAGACCCCGGCTTTGTCTTCCAGGAGCCCTCAGTGAGTGAGAGACCAGCCCAGAGGTGGACAACATGGCACCAGCAGACTGAGGGTCTCAGCGGAGATGCCTGCAGGGTTCAGGCTGGGAATAGGGAAAGAGCACTGAGCCCACCCTGGACGCGACAACATGAGGAGGAGGGGGTCCCTGGGAGCGAGATGCAGCCTGCGGAGGGGCTGGGCCCCTGCAGGACCTCCCCTCGGGAGCCCAGGAGGTGGGAGGCCTGCGGCGGGGCGGGAGGGATGGCGCTGAGCTGGCATGGCTGGATCGAGGGAACCCAGTCCTCTGGCCTTGACTTTGCAGAGAAACTTTTTGTCATTTGGTGGGGAAGCAGTGTCACTGAGCTCTGCTCTAGGAAGTGCCTTCTGTGGATGGTCAGGGACTGGATTCCATGAGGGCTGGGCTTCCAGAAGCCGAGGGGAACCTGCTATAATCTAAGAGGTTGTCCTTGGTTAGATTGTTGCTGTTGTTCAGTTGCTAAGTTGTGTCCAGCTCTTTGAGACCCCACAGACTGCAGCACACCAGGCTTCCCTGTCCTATACCATCTCCCTGAGTTTGCTCAAACTCATGTCCATCGAGTCGAGTCCTTTAGGATGGACTGGTTGGATCTCCTTGCAGTCCAAGGGACTCTCAAGTGTTTTCTCCAACACCACAGTTCAAAAGCATCAATTCTTCGGTGCTCAGCCTTCATTATGGTCCAACTCTCATATTCATATATGACTACTGGAAAAACCATAGCTTTGACTATACAGACTTTTGTCAGCAAAGTGATGTCTCTGCTTTTTAATACACTATCTAGGTTTCTCATAGCTTTTCCTCTAAGGAGCAACCGTCTTTTAGTTTCATGGCTGCAGTCACCTTGGTTAGATATTCACACTTGATTTCAGCAACTGCGTTAGGCTGGACTTCCCTGAAGCAGATCTGAGATGGGTGTTCACGCGAACTATTAGGAAACAGTCTTAGGGACAAGGGAGCTGGGGTGTCCATGCCACCGCTGGCTCACGGCTGGGGACCACACACTCCAAGCCTGCAGGGTACCAGCAGCTTCCACCAGAGATGCAGGAGGGAAGGCAGAGGGTGAAGCAGGAAGCAGTGGGCACCGAGGCTGGAGAGCAGACACTGAGAGACTGCTGACTGTCCAGTTAGGACGCCACCAAGGACGCCCCTACAAACCACAGCACTGGCCTGGCCAGGAGTCAGGGCGTGCGAAGACGTTTTGGGGCTCAAATCAAGGATGTCATGGGAAGCCCAACACCCATATCCAGGATCACGAGAACTATGGCTGAGAGACCTCTTCCAGCCGTGGACGGACGGGACCCCCACAGAGCAAGGAGCGCTGGCCCCGTGTTGGGTCAGTGCTGACGACGAGCGCATCAGCGGCTGCGGTGGGCTTCGCAGCGAGGATCGGAGCCAGGCTCCTGCAGCCGGGAGCTGTCCCTGGGCTGCCGTTCAGTTGCTGAGTCGTTTCTGACTCTGTGCAACCCCAGCGTCTGCAGCCCGCCAGGGTCCTCTGTCCTCCACTGTCTCCTGAGTTTGCTCAGATTCATGGCTCCTGAGTTGGTGAGGCTATCTAAGCATCTTGTCCTCTGCTGCCCCCTTCTCTCTCCATGATCACAGCCTTGTTGTGCTGACAGGGGCTGCCGTGCAGGGCCACCCAAGACGGACAGGTCACAGTGGGGAGTCCTGACAAACCATGGTCCGCTGGAGGAGGGAAGGGCAACCCGTTGCAGTATTCTTGCCGAGAGAACCCCATGACGAGTATGAAAAGGCAGAGAGTCCCCACGCTGTGCTGACTCGTTAGCTGACTGCGGGGCGGGGTGGGTCCCATTCCCTGGTGACTCAGGGCCCTTTGGCCCCATCTGCCCCGCCCGTCTGCAAGGTTGTTCCGGAGGTAAAACCGGGACGCCAGCCTGGGGAATTCTCCAAGAACGTCAGGCATGTTTTGCTCCTGAAATGCTCAGCAGAGTCAGGCGGGGAAGGTGACTGGTACGGAGCGTCCCCTGTAGGCCCGCGGCTGCCTCTGGAGCTTTGAGCAAATGCAAAGGACAGCAAGGTGCCCAGGGCTGAACTTTGACCCCCAGGCGGGCACACTGACAGAGACTTTGGTGTGTCCCTACAAACTGCAGATACCGTGAAGGCACGTGATCTCCGCCCAGATGTGATTAATCACGGAGCATCTGAGTTACCTGCTGGGGCGGGAAGACAGATCACAGCCGGCCGTCAATGAGGCTATGACAAGCCTCCACCTGGGTTCTGCGCCGGCTCCCTCCCTTCCTCTTGGTCGGCCAGTCACTCTTTGCCTGGCTCTGCCCTGCCACTTGCCACTGGCCAGGCCAGCCACCCCACCCCCACCCGCCCCGGGACTCTGGAAAGTTCAGCCCTCAGAGTGACTTCCTGCCTGTTAGAAAGGGGCGGGGATGCCAGTTTCTTGGAGACTCAGCCCTGGGGGTGATGTTCCTTAGGGGCCGCCTCTCTGCCTGCCCTCAGCAGCCCCTCTTCACCCTCATCTCAGAGCAGGATGACTCCCTCTAAAGCATCAACCCCAGGGCCTCACGCTAAGCTGCTTCAGTTGTGTCCGACTGTTTCTGACCCCATGGACTGTAGCCTGCCAGGCTCCTCTGTCCATGGAATTTTCCAGGCAAGAGTGCTGGAGTGGGTTGCCATGTCCTCCTCCAGGGGATCTTCCTGACCCAGGGATGGAACCCCTGTATCTTATGTCTCCTGCATTGGCAGGCGGGTTCTTTACCGCTAGAGCCACCCAGGGCCCCGGGACCATCAACTGCTTGTCTTTAACCCTTAAAGTGCAAGAAAAAGAAAAGTCCCAGCTATGACTGTGACTCTGAGCTATAGGGGCACCATGGGGCCTTGCCGTGGGGCCCTCCTGGATACCTGTGTCCACACCCGAGTCCCCACCTGCCCAGCAGAGGAAGCCTCTGCTCAGAGCTCTGGACCTAAGCTCCCTGAGGGTGAGGATGGCATTGAGCCATTCACCCCGACCCATACACAAGGCAGGTGTCCGCCTCTCAGGGACCCCGTCACTCGTCCCTGGGCACGTGGAGGACCTAGGAGGCATGGGACATGTCCATGCTGACCAGTGACCTGAACACATGACTATCTGCCTTCCAAGTGTGGGTTCATTCCAACCACACACGTGTCTAAACGGAGACACTTGGGATCCGATGTCACGAATCTCAGACCTTGGCGATGCTCCCGTCCCCAGCCTCCAGCTTCACCCTGGCCTCGTGCTTCAGAGCCGAGGCCTCAAGGCCGTCACCCCAGGCACCTCTCACTGACCAGGGTTCTGAGTGAGAGAAATGGAGCTGTCCACAGGGCTCCTGGGCAGGAAGGTGGGGCCACGTGGAGGGTGTTCCCGGTACCTCCGGGTTGGTTTCTCTTTTCTACAGCAGTGTGTAGGCTGCAGTGTTTAATGTCTAAATGAGAGGATGATTTTTTAAAATGTTGGATCCTGGGAGAAATAATATATATGATTTTCTGCTACCAGGCTATGCTGAAAATTCATCACAGTTTTCCAAGAACCAACCCAAAGCAAAGAAAGGATGGAGCATCCCTGTTGGCATAATTTGGAGGGTGTGTCACCAAGGAGATGCTCCTGGGAACCAAGTGATGAAAGAGGCTGGGCCGGGCCTCGGCCTGCCCTTACCCATGGCAGGCGTTCTGCGAGGCGTGGATGCTACACGGGGCGGTGGACTGCAGAGGAGTGGGGGAACCCCAGCTCGCTTCTGCCCCCCGCCCCCGTTCTTCCACCTGGGGCCCAAGTATGCAGTTCCTTGGCGGGACCTGGTGGCCCTTTAGAGAGGGTAGTCACCACGTGTGCTTCCCGAGAGGTTTGTGGGTGGGCAGGCTGCTCCTGGGGGCCCTCTGGTCTCCACACACCTGGGCTACGTGCTCTGCACTCAGCGGCAGGCGCTGTGCCGGCCTCGGTGGTCGGGAAGCTGCTGGCCCTCTGGGGCCTTGGGGGGCTCTGTGTTGGGGGAGAGAGGGCGGGCAAAGCAGGGGCCTGCCGGCCGCCTCGCCGCCTCGCCGGGAAGGTGTTCTCGCCACCTCTGCGGCCCCAGCCTTGGCCTCGGGGTCAGAGCAAGAGGCCTGCCCCTCAGCTGCAGCTCTGCAGGCAGGGGGCCATCTCAGGGGCTTCTGCTGCCCTTCTGACGGCCCGAGGGGTCAGCCTGAAGCCGTGCCCAGGGAGCCTCACCCTGTCACAGTCCCTCCAGCCTGGAGATGGAGACGGAGCGGCTGGTCGGCCGGCACGGGGTTCGAAGGGGTCACAGGGACCCAGAGAGGAGGCTCCTCTGTCTAGGGTTTACTGAAGGCCATGCAGTGCGTTCGGGGTGGAAAGGAGGCCCCGAGAGGCCAGCAGAAAGGCTCCGGGGGGTCCCGGGGGGAATTTCCACTCTCTCTTCCCAGGCCTGGTCTGCCCCGGCACAGCCCTCCATGGGGATCAGAGCCGGGCCTCTGGTGGCTCTGTTTGTTCCAATGAGCTGGCGATTTCGGGGTGTCGCCTTGCTTTTCAGAACACTATCCTCTTTTCATACAAGAGTTGGCCTGGTCGTCATGGACACGGGTGTCTCCAAGGATGCAAGGACGCCCAGAGGCCCAGCCTAGGAGAGGGAGTGGGTGTGGGGGGCTCGAGGGCCCCCACCCCCGAGGCCCGTGAGGGTTGGATGATGCTTCCCCCACCCCCGCCGGTGCCCCAGACCCTCACACAGTGGATCTGGCTCCCGGGGAAGTGGGACCCTCAGCGTCTACAGAGTCTGCCCGGAGCAGCGGAAGAGGACGTCTTCCCAGTCCGGAGGACCCACTCTCTTCCTGTGTCTTCCTGTAATCTGACTCTTGATTGCCACCCTGAAGGGGGCCCGGGGACCTTTGATCTCCCCGCCCAGGGACGCTGGGCCTGTGGTCTGGCTGACGAGTTTGCGGGGAGCAGCAGTCGCCCAGTCCTGTGCGGGAGCCTCAGGCCCAAATTGATGTCAGGTTCCCGGCCGGGCGGAGTGTTACCTGGAGCTTTGAAGCTCGTAATGACTCCAGACCGTCTTCTCAAGTCAGCGGCTACAAATGTTAATAAAATTAAAGCCACCTGAGAGTTCAGCCTGGCGATCCTTTGAAAACAAGTCTGTGCCGGGTTATTACCTCCATTATCTAGTTGCCCACTCTCTTAGCTTGGGGTTAAACTCTTAACTCTTCCCTTTGAAGTCATTATCCTTTTATCTATGACTGGACCAAGGAATTTTAGGACAATAATCAATGGAAACTTCATAAGAATAGACGAGCAGGGAGGGGGGAAAGGTGTGAATATCCTTTTAACTGTTGGCCTGCTCCGAGGATGGGGTGGGGCAGGCGAGGGGCTGTGTCCCCAACTTGCAGGGGAAAAAGGAGTGGGATCCCACTCCAGCAACCCAGTGAGAAAGGTTCAGCTCTTCTGAGAAATGAAGAAAAGGGATAATTTGGGGGCGACAGAGGTGCAGCCTTCATCAAAGGGGAAGGGAAAGTAACGAAGCAAAAAGACACAATTAAAGAGCGGGTTTAATCAGGGCTTTGATGTGTCCCGGTGCCTGGCAGTCCTCCAGGAAGTGGCCTGTGAAGGGAGCTGACCCAGAGACTGTGGGCCGGGGGCTTCTCCACCAGGAGGAGAGCCAGGCTCACCCAGGTCCTCACAGCAGGACAAGAAATCACAACTGTCTTTTCTGCAAAAGTCCTTCTGGCCTCCCGGAGGCAGAAGCTCTTTCGGTATCATTATGCTGCCTCTCTCCCTGTTTAAAAAAAGAGACAGAGAGAGAGAGAGACAGACAGAGAGGGAGAGGCAGAGAGACGGAGGAGAAAAGAAAGACAAAAATAGGGGATGCTGACTAATGCTGGCAAGGTGTTTCATTTTCCTCTTCATTTAATCCCATTTGGGACACTTGTCTACACAGAAAAGATAAAAACGCTCAGGGGAAGAGCCCGTTGCTGAAGTTTCCCAAATGAAACATGCTGGATGCAGGAGCCGCCTCTCACCAGGAGCAGCTGCCCCACCTAGACGTTGCACACAAACGCACACACATGCCCACACGCATGTCTACACACGCACACAGACATGCACACACATGCAAACAGATATATATACACATGCAAACACACTTGCACACACACGCACACATGTACACACAGGCGCACACACACGCAGAACACCCCCCAAATGCATACACATGTGCACATACCCACCCACACGCAGCACACACCCACATGTGACGTGCACACATGCACACACATCCACACAGGCACACACACCCACATGTAGCACACACATGCGCACGCCAACATTTTGCCCTGTTACAGCTCCCCCCTCCTCATTACAGAAAGAAATCTCAAGCTGCTGAGCTGCACACACATCTGGAAAGCACCCTTGTCCACGAGCCGGGCCCTGTGGGTGATCTGGGGCCATGGCCGCCCCCGTCCCGGCAGAGCGTCCGGGGCTGAGGTGGGGCAGGGCAGACCACCAGGCCGGCCGGGGGCTCTCTGAACCCCGCTGAGGCTGCGCCTGGGGTTCTGAGTTTCAGGGAGGTGGTTGGGGGCCCCCGAGTCAGACCCAGGGAGCAACATCCGCACTTCTCGTGTTCTCGGGGAGAATGCGAGTCAGGCCCTCCTGACGGCAGGTGAGGGGCGCCCTGCGGCCTGCAGACCCCGACACTGTCGCAGACAAGTCCACTGGAAATGAGCCTGTCTTGAGCTTGCATTTCAAAAATGCCTCTGTCTTAGGTTTTTATTTCTTCTACTTATACAGAGACTCTGCGAGCACTCTGGGAAAGAAAGGCAGCAGGTATGCAAAGGAGAGAGGTTCACGTGAAGACACGAGAATGCTTTTTACACCTTCTTCCGAGACCGGCCCTTCTCTCCCAGGGACTGAACCCTTCTCTGAGAGAGGACACCCTTTAGCGCCCCAGCCCTCATTCTCTTAGGTCACTCTCCACAGCTTGGAGTAAAGGAGCCCAAGGGTCGCTCAGAAGCG
The DNA here is from genome assembly GCA_935064755.1 of Tragelaphus eurycerus. Lineage (NCBI taxonomy): Eukaryota > Metazoa > Chordata > Mammalia > Artiodactyla > Bovidae > Tragelaphus > Tragelaphus eurycerus. Next base: position 368,755 of record CAKXYN010000116.1, on the reverse strand, counting down.
CCAGCGGCTCTGGCTGTCCTAGCGTGATGGTGGGGTGGACAGCCGACCAGGGCCAGCCAGTGAGGGGTCACAGAAATGAGGGGTCCTCGGGGAGGGGAGAGCCCCGGCTCCATCTGTGTGAACGCACACACATTTCTGCGTGAGCAGAGGTGTGGCGTGTCCTGGGATGCGTGTACATCTGCTCCCCATTAGCGTGGATGCTAAAGTTAGCTTAACAAAAAACAAACTCCTTCAAATCAAGTGTAATTATTCTAGATACATAAAAGCTGCTTTCTAATATGATTTGTACAGACCCTGGAGGAACTTCTACTTGAATTGGAGGGTTTCATTTGCTTTTTTTTTTTGCCAGAACTACAACTGCTCAAATGTTTCTACTGTGAAGAAATAAAAGATGGAGCAAGCCCTGGAAGCCTGCACAGGCCCACATTAGGAACAGTAGTAATCTCGCCTCTCTGCAGGATTTTCCATTTCCTGGTGGTTTTCTAATCTTTGCACGTTGGAAAGTAAAGATGCTTGGGGTTGTTTATAATAAGAGGGGGGCAAAAACTTATGGTGGGTGTGGATTTTTTTTAAAAGCTTTAACATGCCCCAGGGTTATTTTAAAATACTTCTGAAAACATTCCCTTCAGTGTTCCCTCATCACAAAAGGAAGATTTGATAGGGAGTTCATTTCTAATTACCGGTTCTGAGAAAGTCTAATCCTGGCTTCTGATACGTAGATCTGTTGGGGAGAGGGTGCTGGGCAGGAATGGGCACTGGGGGGCTGGGGTCCCAGGAGCCCGGCTGGGGGACCTGGGGTCAGGGGTTAGCCTGATTCTTCACAGCTCTTCTCCGTCCCTTCTGCTGGGGTCTGCCGACAGTCCCCCTCTTACACCTTGCTACTTTATTAACGTGACGAACATTTCAGCAGCAGGAGGAAAACAGACGTTCATTACCAAGTGAAGCTAAACACGGATTCACCCAGGGCATTCTCTACAAGCTGCTGAGGGAGCCAAGCAAAGGGCCTTTCTTTCAAGCAGCTTTCAGAGGTGGGTGGCCGGAGCCATAATGAGAGTAGGTGCCAGGAGCAGGCCCTATTGGAGGTGGCTTTGCTGGAGGCCACGTTCTTCTAAATAAGCTTCCACCCACTTCTGGCCTCAAAGCAGAAACAGGCCTCAGTGTGACTATCGGAGGCTGTGTTTCAGGGTGCTGTAGCCGCACTTGATACACCCGCCGATTGTCTTCCAGTAATGTTCTGTGTGCAGAGACCCAGATAAGAACAGACAGGGTCCTGTGGCCCTGAGACTGAAGTTTCCCCAGGGCAGGGCCTGGTCCCCTCTGCACCCCCAGTCCTGGTGCGCTGTTGGCGGTAAGATGAGCCATTTTGGGTGGTCGTGGGCACACTTGGCCCGCTGCGGACTCAATGGGCCAGGAGAGGAGTGGGGCACAGAGGGCCACGGGGCCTCTGCTGTGCCAAGCTCGACCTGGCGGGGCTGCCAAGTCCACATGGGCGGGCTTATCCAAGGACGGGCAGCTGTGGGAGCCAGGCTAGGCCACCGCGTGATAAACAGGGGCATCACACCAGGACCACAGCCTTGTCTAACTCAATGAAACTAAGCCATGCCTGTGGGGCAACCCAAGATGGGCGGGTCATGGTGGAGAGATCTGACAGGATGTGGTCCACTGGAGAAGGGAATGGCAAACCACTTGAGTATTCTTGCCTTGAGAACACCGTGAACAGTATGAAAAGGCAAAATGATAGGATACTGAAAGAGAAACTCCCCAGGTCAGTAGGGGCCCAATATGCTACTGGAGATCAGTGGAGAAATAACTCCAGAAAGAATGAAGGGATGGAGCCAAAGCAAAAAGAAGACCCAGCTGTGGATGTGATGGGTGATAGAAGCAAGGTCCAATGCTGTAAAGAGCAATATTGCATAGGAACCTGGAATGTCAGGTCCATGAATCAAGGCAAATTGGAAATGGTAAAACAAGAGATGGCAAGAGTGAATGTCAACATTCTAGGAATCAGTGAACTCAAATGAACTGGAATGGGTGAATTTAAATCAGATGACCATTATATCTACTACTGCGGGCAGGAATCCCTCAGAAGAAATGGAGTGGCCATCATGGTCAACAAAAGAGTCTGAAATGCAGTACTTGGGTGCAATCTCAAAAACGACAGAATGATCTCTGTTCGTTTCCAAGGCAAACCATTCAATGTCACAATAATCCAAGTCTATGCCCCAACCAGTAATGCTGAAGAAGCTGAAGTTGAATGGTTCTATGAAGAACCTACAAGACCTTTTAGAACTAACACCCAAAAAAGATGTCTTTTTCATTATAGGGGACTGGAATGCAAAAGTAGGAAGTCAAGAAACACCTGGAGTAACAGGCAAATTTGACCTTGGAATACGGAATGAAGCAGGGCAAAGACTAATAGAGTTTTGCCAAGAAAATGCACTAGTCATAACAAATACCCTCTTCCAACCACACAAGAGAAAACTCTATACATGGACATCACCAGGTGGTCAACACCAAAATCAGATCAATTATATTCTTTGCAGCCAAAGATGGAGAAGCTCTATATAGTCGGCAAAAACAAGACCAGGAGCTGACTGTGGCTCAGACTGTGAACTCCTTATTGCCAAATTCAGACTTAAATTGAAGAAAGTAGGGAAAACCACTAGACCATTCAGGTATGACTTAAATCAAATCCCTTATGATTATACAGTGGAAGTGAGAAATAGATTTAAAGGCCTAGATCTGATAGAGTGCCTGAGGAACTATGGAATGAGGTTCATGACATTCTACAGGAGAAAGGGACCAAAACCATCCCCATGGAAAAGAAATGGAAAAAAGCAAAATGGCTGTCTGGGGAGGCCTTACAAATAGCTGTGGAAAGAAGAGAAGCAAAAAGCAAGGGAGAAAAGGAAAGATATAAACATCTGAATGCAGAGTTCCAAAGAATAGCAAGAAGTGATAAGAAAGCCTTCCTCAACGATCAATGCAAAGAAATAGAGGAAAACAACAGAATGGGAAAGACTAGGGATCTCTTCAAGAAAATCAGAGATACCAAAGGAACATTTCATGCAAAGATGGGCTTGATAAAGGACAGAAATGGTATGGACCTAACAGAAGCAGAAGATATTAAGAAGAGGTGGCAAGAATACACAGAAGAACTGTACAAAAAAGATCTTCATGACCCAGATAATCATGATGGTGTGATCACTCACCTAGAGCCAAACACCCTGGAATGTGAAGTTAAGTGGGCCTTAGAAAGCATCACTACGAACAAAGCTAGTGGAGGTGATGGAATTCCAGCTGAGCTATTCCATATCCTGAAAGATGATGCTGTGAAAATGCTGCACTCAATATGCCAGCAAATTTGGAAAACTCAGCAGTGGCCACAGGACTGGAAAAGGTCAGTTTTCATTCTAATCCCAAAGAAAGGCAATGCCAAAGTATGCTCAAACTACCGCACAATTGCTCTCACCTCACAGGCTAGTAAAGTAATGCTAAAAATTCTCCAAGCCAGGCTTCAGCAATATGTGAACCATGAACTTCCTGATGGTCAAGCTGGTTTTAGAAAAGGCAGAGGAACCAGAGATCAAATTGCCAACATCCGCTGGATCATGGAAAAAGCAAGAGAGTTCCAGAAAAACATCTATTTCTGCTTTGTTGACTATGCCAAAGCCTTTAACTGTGTGGATCACAAGAGACTGTGGAAAATTCTGAACGAGATGGGAATACCAGACCACCTGATCTGCCTCTTGAGAAATCTGTATGCAGGTCAGGAAGCAACAGTTAGAACTGGACATGGAACAACAAACTGGTTCCAAATAGAAAAAGGAGTATGTCAAGGCTGTATATTGTCACCCTGTTTATTTAACTTATATGCAGAGTACATCATGAGAAATGCTGGACTGGAAGAAACACAAGTTGGAATCAAGATTGCCGGGAGAAATATCAATAACCTCAGATATGCAGATGACACCACCCTTATGGCAGAAAGTGAAGAGGAACTAAAAAGTCTCTTGTTGAAAGTGAAAGTGGAGAGTGAAAAAGTTGGCTTAAAGCTCAACATTCAGAAAACGAAGATCATGGCATCCGGTCCCATCACTTCATGGGAAATAGATGGGGAAACAGTGGAAACAGTGTCAGAGTTTATTTTTCTGGGCTCCAAAATCACTGCAGATGGTGACTGCAGCCATGAAATTAAAAGACGCTTACTCCTTGGAAGGAAAGTTATGACCAACCTAGATAGCATATTTAAAAGCAGAGACATTACTTTGTCAACAAAGGTTCGTCTAGTCAAGGCTATGATTTTTCCTGTGGTCATGTATGGACATGAGAGCTGGACTGTGAAGAAGGCTGAGCGCTGAAGAATTGAAGCTTTTGAACTGTGGTGTTGGAGAAGACTCTTGAGTGTCCCTTGGACTGCAAAGAGATCCAACCAGTCCATTCTGAAGGAGATCAGCCCTGGGATTCCTTTGGAAGGAATGATGCTAAAGCTGAAACTCCAGTACTTTGGCCACCTTATGTGAAGAGCTGACTCACTGGAGAAGACTCTGATGCTGGGAGGGATTGGGGCAGGAGGAGAAGGGGATGACAGAGGATGAGATGGCTGGATGGCATCACTGACTCGATGGATATGAGTCTGAGTGAACTCCAGGAGTTGGTGATGGACAGGGAGGCCTGGCGTGCTGCGATTCATGGGGTCGCAAAGAGTTGGTTATGACTGAGTGACTGATTTGATCTGATCTGATCTGACTGGTCAGGCCTGGGAGTGCAACCTGCTCCTATTAGACAATGCTGCCATCAGGCCGAAGGACAGGGGAGCAGGTTCAGAGGGTGGGGCCCCTCGGCTCTGGGAGCTGCACAGAGGAGACGGAGGGGAGACGCCAGGCTCTCAAGCTGCTGGCAGAAGGCCGCTGCCCCCCACTCGGTGGAGCCTGGCCCGTGGGGTGGCTCTCCTCACCAGCACTTGTGACCCTCCCGCTCCCACCCACTCAGGTCATCCTGTCCGGGCTCCACGGCCTATGGCGAATGCGTGACGGACCAGGGTGACTGCGGGGAAAATGGGCCGGGCCGAGAGGAGATCAGATTCACTGCCATGATGCTGGATCAGAGTCGCGGGGTAGGGTGTGGGATCCCTTCCTACCAGGACGACAGCAGAGGATGTCAGAGGGAGATGGACTCACATTGCAGGGTCTCTGCCCACTGTCCCTCCCCTGCCTTTGCTCTAGGGAGGGGCCGGCATGCAGCTGACTTCATGCGGCCCTGCGCGTGTTTTCACGAGCCCTCACTGAACACCTGCCATGTGCTCGGGGCGCGTGGGGGACCAGTCCTCCCTGTCAGCAGGGCTGGGTTGCGGGCCCCACACAGATAGCAGTGTCCGCAAGCGCTCAGACCCTGACGACAGCAACATCAGTGCGGCCCTCCGTGTCCATTCAGGTTCCGAACTCGCAGGTCCCGTGGGCAGCTCTGGAAGCAGCCCTTGCATCTCTGTGCCCGTCTTGTGTCAGGGCCATTTGAGCAGCCCACTCGCACAGACCACTGGCCAGCCCCATGAAATTCTTAGTCTCTTAGTTTCTTCCAGTCTATCGCGAAGGGTTAGACCAGATCATCCACAGTCCACAGTCAGATTCTGAGCATCACGCTCCACGTGGAGAGCAGGGAGCCGCCCTCACTCTGGAAGAGGCGGTGCAGGTGGAGTGGCGGTCATGCCTGTGCTCACAATCGCAGCCGCCACATCAGTGCTTCACACACTCAGCTGTCTCCCTCATCAAAAGCCTGGGAGCTTCGGCAGGTTGGTTCCTTCCGCTTCTGGCAGGCTCCCCATTAGAACTGCTGGAGCTCGCAGGCCTGGGTGCCAGGAGTGTCCCCGACACCAAGGAAACAAAGGGGGACACGACAGTCAGTCCTCTCTTCTCTGAGCACCCCGCCAAGGGCGGGAGGGAGCCGGGCCATTTGGGGAAGAAGAATAGAGAGACACAGAGTGCCTTTTCCAGGACAGTCATCGATGGCAACCCTTCCCTCAAGCTCCAAGTCACCCTCAGGCTGGCTCCTCGTCGGAAGCTTCGTGGGCAGATCTTTAGAGGAGATGATCTGGCATGAGCCTTAGTGTCTTAACAGTTTTATAATTATTATCTCTCCGTTTATATGAGAATGTCTTCCCTGCCAACCTGATTTCCTGGTAGGTCTTCTGTTGTTTGGAAGAAAACAAACAGGGAGAGAGACCATTTGGAGCAGTCTGAAATCTCTTTAAGGGAAGAGAGATCATCCACTCAACCAAATGGGAGTCAACTCCCCTACAAACAACTTACAAAAACTGCTTTGGAGTATGACATTTTCAAAGCAAAATTCCTTTCTTTTTTCAAAAATACCACAAGCAATGCATTGAGTTCAGGGAATATTGGGCCAATCTACAATTTTTAGACTTAACCTTTCTTCTTCTTTTTTAATGTCTTGCAAAAACATGCTTGGAACTCTTCAGAAAAACCTTCTCAGCTTGCAAGTTTGACAGAGTCTTAACTGACAAAATTCTCGGTTCTTAGCCTCCTTGTGTCTTCCCTTGTCCTTTCCCTGGTTTAGGAGAAAAAAAGATCATTGCCCATTTGTTCACCAAACCTTTCACCAGGTTGGGAAGGGCCAGGCCCCGGCGCTGACTGCTGGCTTGTAGCGACCATACCTCCTAAGTAACTCATCGTTAATGCATAGCTTCTTGAACCAGTCAAAGTGAGAATCCCCAAAACTGTGCTTATGGTAGAAAAATGGTATCAATTGTACTCCTACCCCACCCAAGTCAGAGCACATCAGCATTGCAAAGTTAGTTCTGCCAAAGAAATGGGGAATCTATCTACAGAGCGGCACTGGCAGCTTGTCAGCATGAGAATCTTACTATTAAAAAGGTGTCCACTAGACACTTGTTAGAACGGGAGAGCTGGTGGTGCTCTGGGTATGACGTCCTTCAGGCTGAGAAAAAAATCACCATCTTGTTCTCTTTTTCCTGAAGCCAGAGAAGCCCTCCCAGCCCAGACAGCAGCCCCTAACGTGCTTTCTTTTTCCTGGCATGTGTTTTATTAACCATTTTCTCTGTTACTCGCTCTTGATGGCTCAGTGGGTAGCGTCATTTTTAGGAGGTGAACACGTCCTGGGAGATGCTGAGTGGCAGCAGAAATGCACACACACTCCCCGCCCAGCGCAGCAGGAAAAGCCCCTCTGTGGTCCTGCCTGGTGCATCCGCAGTGGGTTCCAGCCAGCCTGAAGCGCTCGGGCCTTATGACAACAGATCAGATCAGATCAGATCAGATCAGTCGCTCAGTCGTGTCCGACTCTTTGCGACCCCATGAACCGCAGCACGCCAGGCCTCCCTGTCCATCACCAGCTCCCGGAGGTCACTCAGACTCACACCCATCAAGTCAGTGATGCCATCCAGCCATCTCATCCTCTGTCGTCCCCTTCTCCTCCTGCCCTCAATCCCTCCCAGCATCAGTCTTCTCCAATGAGTCAACTCTTCGCATGAGGTGGCCAAAATACTGGAGTTTCAGCTTTAGCATCATTCTTTCCAAAGAAATCCCAGGGCTGATCTCCTTCAGAATGGACTGGTTGGATCTCCTTGCAGTCCAAGGGACTCTCAAGAGTCTTCTCCAACACCACAGTTCAAAAGCATCAATTCTTGGGCGCTCAGCCTTCTTCACATGCACTGTCAAAGAATGCAGCTGGCAACAGGCTGGCAGTTTGCGGAGTGATTAATATTTCGGTTTCCCAGCCAAGGCCAGGCGGCTGCTTACCACGTCTCTGCCCCCGTCCCGTGACAGGCTCCCAGCCTGCGACAGTATTGGGGGGGGGGGGTGCTGTCTCAGAGGCCACAGGAGCAGCCTGCATCACACCGTCTCAGGTACCAGCCTGGGCTTTGGTTCAGCCAGGTGACCCAAGTTCCCACCAGAGCCGCGCTACCATCCTGAGAGTGAAGTTGGAGGCCCATGTCCTTGTTGCGGTCAATTGGAGCCCTTCTCCGGGGCTGGTACCTCTCTGTACATCCAGGGCCCAGGTCGGTCTCATGATACTAGCGGTTTGTGAATTTTCCTTTGTTTTTAACAAATGAAAAACAAACAAAAGGCCCTTCAGCTGTCCACTAATTCAGCTGGCCAGCTGAATCCCCAAGGTCACGGCTTTGGGCCCAACGGGACCCAGCTCTGCAATTTCCTGGTGTTGTGAACCTGGGCAGGGCCCTGCCCCACTCGTCCCAGCTGAGGCTCAAGGACACCCCCAGATGCCCCCAGCACAGCTTCCCTTCCGTCTGCTAGCCTCACCCCTCCTTGAAGAAAAACAGGGGCCTGGGTGCTTGTCCTTCTGTGGTGCCCTGGATGAAGGTCTTCCAACTCTGTCCCCAAGGAATCTGTGGGCAGCATCTTCACTGCCGAGGGGCAAGACAGTGGGGGTTAAATCTCATGCCAAGGGGCTGGGGGTGGCTGCTCTCAGCCGCTCCCCTCTCATGGCTCTGGCAGACTCCACAAGGACACGTGTCACTGGTCACCAGGAGGTCACCACAATCCCCAGGGCACCAGGCGAGATGCTGCCACTGAGGGTGGCCCTCTGTATCGGCCACATGTGTTGTAGGTTCTGCTTTTTCAAGATGGAGCTGTGAAATGAAGTTTGAGAAGTCCAATTGATGTGCAATTAGAGAAATTTCATCTCACCCTCTTGTCTCTTTGGTCATTCACTTCAGTTAGGTTCAGTCACTCAGTCGTGTCCGACTCTTTGCGACCCCATGAATCTCAGCACGCCAGGCCTCCCTGTCCATCACCAACTCCCAGAGTTCACTCAGACTCATGTCCATCAAGTCAGTGATGCCATCCAGCCATCTCATTCTCTGTCATCCCCCTCTCCTCCTGCCCCCAATCCCTCCCAGGATCAGAGTCTTTTCCAATGAGTCTACTCTTCGCATGAGGTGGCCAAAGTACTGGAGTTTCAGCTTTAGCATCATTCCTTCCAAAGAAATCCCAGGGCTGATCTCCCTCAGAATGGACTGGATACATCTCCTTGCGGTCCAAGGGACTCTCAAGAGTCTTCCCCAAGACCACAGTTCAAAAGCATCAGTTCTTTGGTGCTCAGCCCTCTTCACAGTCCAACTCTCACATCCATACGTAACCACAGGAAAAATTATAGCCTTGACTAGACAGACCTTTGTTGGCAAAGTAATGTCTCTGCTTTTGAATATGCTATCTAGGTTGGTCATAACTTTCCTTCCAAGGAGTAAGTGTCTTTTAATTTCATGGCTGCAGTCACCATCTGCAGTGATTTTGGAGCCCCTAAAAATAAAGTCAGCCACTGTTTCCCCATCTATTTCCCATGAAGTGATGGGACCAGATGCCATGATCTTCGTTTTCTGAGTGTTGAGCTTTAAGCCACTCTCCACTTTCACTTTCATCAAGAGACTTTTTAGTTCCTCTTCACTTTCTGCCATAAGGGTGGTGTCATCTGCATATCTGAGGTTATTGATATTTCTCCCAGCAATCTTGATTCCAGCTTGTGTTTCTTCCAGTCCAGCGTTTCTCATGATGTACTCTGCATATAAGTTAAATAAACAGGGTGATAATATACAGCCTTTACATACTCCTTTTCCTATTTGGAACCAGTCTGTTGTTCCAGGACCAGTTCTAACTGTTGCTTCCTGACCTGCATACAGATTTCTCAAGAGGCAGGTCAAGTGGTCTGGCATTCCCATCTCTTTCAGAATTTTCCAGAGTTTCTTGTGATCCACACAGTCAAAGGCTTTGGCATAGTCAACAAAGCAGAAATAGATGTTTTTCTGGAACTCTCTTGCTTTTTCCATAATCCAGCGGATGTTCGCAATTTGATCTCTGGTTTCTCTGCCTTTTCTAAAACCATTAGGAAGACAAAAAAAGTTGGCAGTGTAATGGGATCCTTCTTCAAGTGAATGGGTTTATAAAGTTTCTGTCAAGTCTGGTGCAGGGTCCTCAGCAGGGATCCATGTCTGGGCCACGTGTTAGAACAACCCTGAGCCTTCTAAGCGTCAGTGGGCCCCAACCCCTGCCCGGGTGTTCTGTCAGACCCGTCTGCCTGGGCCCCAGATCTGGGCGTGTCTGGGAGAGCTTCTCAGATGATTCTGGTGTGTGACCCAGGTGAGGGCCACCGTCCACTCTTCCTGGCTCCGGGAGAGTCCTCTCCCACAGGCCGGGCTCGAGCGCCTGAGCCCCGGCATTGCTCCCCTGTGAAGGGCCCGGTGCCCTCCTCCTTTTCCGTGAAAGGCCCAGCGGCCACCTCCCTCCTGTGAGGCCCCGGCGGCCTCCTCCTCCTCCTGTGAGGGCCCGGCCGCCTCCTCCTCCTCCTCCTCCGCCTGTGAGGCCCGGGCGGCTTCCTCCTTCTCCGCCTGTGAGGCCCCGGCGGCCTCCTCCTCCTCCTCCTCCTGTGAGGGCCCGGCGGCCTCCTCCTCCTCCGTGTGAGAACCCGGCCTCCACCTCCTCCTCTGCCTGTGAAGGGGCCGGCGGCGTCCTCCTCCTCCTACGCCTGTGAGGGCCCCGCGGCCTCCTCCTCCTCCGCCTGTGAGGCCCCGGCGGCCTCCTCCCTCCTCCTGTGAGGCCCCGGCGGCCTCCTCCTCCTCCGCCTGTGAGGCCCCGGCGGCCTCCTCCTCCTCCTGTGAGGCCCCGGCGGCCTCCTCCTCCTCCTCCTCCGCCTGTGAGGCCCGGGCGGCTTCCTCCTTCTCCGCCTGTGAGGCGCCCAGCGGCCGCCGCCTCCTCCGCCTGTGAGGCGCCCTGCGGCCGCTTCCTCCTCCGCCTGTGAGGCGCCCTGCAGCCGCTTCCTCCTCCGCCTGTGAGGCGCCCGGCAGCCGCCACCACGTCCACCTATGAAGGGCCCGGCGGCCGCCTCCTCCCTCCGCCTGTGAGGCGTCCGGTGGCCTCCTCCTCCGCCTGTGAAGGGCCCGGCGGCCGCCGCCTCCTCCGCCTGTGAGGGCCGTGCGGCCGCCTCCTCCTCCGCCTGTGAGGCGCCCGGCGGCCGCCACCACATCCGCCTGTGAAGGGCCCGGCGGCCTTCTCCTCCTCCTGTGAAGAGCCCTGCGGCCGCCTCCTCCTCCGCCTGTGAGGCGCCCGGCGGCCGCCTTCTCCTCCACGTGTGAGAGGAGCTGAGGCAGCTCCGCCCCGGGAACAGTGAGGGTTCGGGGAGGAACGCCGGGTGCGGCGGCCCTCGGAACACGCTGAGTCGTACGCGGACTGAGCATTTGTGGTTCAAAGCTGGCCTGCTTCTTGATGGCCCAGGTCTCCCGAGGAACTGCTCGCACTCTCTTTACCCAACCTACGTGCGACCATGGGAGGGGTGAGAGCTTCTGGCTTTTTTGGAGGTGACCCTTTCCCCTGGGAGCCCTGAGGGTTCAAGAGCTGCGGCCCCAAGACAGGATCTGCTTATCAAGCCATCTTGGAGCATTTTATTTCAAGTGAAAACGGAGCTGGGACGTTCTGAAGACAAGGAGACCCAAACGTGGGGATGACGCTCTGCTTCCTTCTCTCGCGCAGGGTCTCCCGGGCGGCCCTGGGCCCAGTAACACGCCCCTCAGCCGCGCTTCCGTCCTCTTCAGATGGAAAATGGAACCGGCCACGGGGCGCGTCAGGGTCTCTCTGAAGGCCTCCGTTTTCATCAGGCCTCACGTGAGGCTCCCTGGCTGGATGTGGAGGAGCCTCTGGGTCTTCACTCTCCACGTGCTCAGCTCTAGTCGCCTGTGTCTAGAGATTCCGTCACAGCATCTTGAAGTGACAAAGCCTGTGAGACACCGATTGCACGAGGCAATCTCTCCGTCTCCCTCTTGCCTCCCCTGGTGCCCCTGTTGGAAGACTCGCGGGAGTGAGGCCCTGCTGTCCCCGGGGATGGGAGGTCTACTTCAGACACCTCAGGTAACGAGAAGGAAGTGAAGTCCAGAGAGAAAGGATTTCCTCCTTCCGGTTCAGCAAGGCCTGAGGGTTCAGGAGGCATCTTCCTCAGGGACCCCTCGGCCACTGCCCGGAGGGTGGACGGGGGAAGCCTGAGACCTGCAGGTGGTGCCGGGGTCCTGGCTCCCAGCCCCTCACGCCCCTCGCACGTCGCCCCAGAGCAGACGCTTGTGTGCCTCACTCTGGGGACTCTGGCAAGTGCTGCTCTTCTAGAAAGTGTCTTATCAGGTGGTTGATGAAATGAAGCTTCCATACCTGGGAGCACCTCTTCAGACAGACACCGTTGCCAGGACAACCAAGGGCTGGACGTTCTAGATCAGGAGGCATGCAGAGAAATTAGGAAATGGACATTGGCCGATCGTGACAACTGTAAGAAAAGAAAGCTTGATTCATCTCAGCAGAGTGGTCAGTGTGTCCCATGCTCCTGGTGTGTGTGGGTGGGGGGTGGGGAGGAGAGCAAACCAGGGGGAAGATGGGCTTTGAAACCAAAAGCCTGGGTTCTGGACGCAATCTGCTCACTGGGGAGCCGATCTGTGATCTCAGAATAATCACGTTTGATCTCAGAAAATCAGTCAAACACTAAATCATAAATTTTCCATTTTGAAGGTTTTTTCTTCATGGGTGGAGTTGGATGAGCTTTCTTAAACTGTGAGTTCAATGACATTGGACAGAAAAAGGTGTTTTCGTGTCAACATTTCTCATCACTGCAAGGGCCTTGGAACTGTGTTCAATATCTGGGTCATCTCTAGAGAATAGTAACGGGGGGTGTGAAGGGGTGAGTGCTCGGGGAGACGGGCTCTTTTGGTCCCTTTCATAACTTTTCTGTAGAATTCTAGGATGCTTCTGAGCAGGCTCATCAAACGTTCTTCTGTACATTGACATCAAACCAACAAGCTTGTTCCCAGAAGTGCTGAGCCCTGCTTTGGTGCTGTGGAGAAGCTTCCTGTTCTCAGGTGTTTAGCTGAGAGATGCCCAAAACACTGCTGGATTTGGGGCATATAAACTCACTGCCTCTGATGAGGGGCCTCAGACTTCTCCCTACTTTATAAATGAGCCTGTCACATTCTCTTATAACCTAGGAGCTGGCTCTATGTGTACTTCAGATGCTTTTTGTTTTTTCAAAACTGTGCTTACAACTAAATAAGAAATCTTCCTTTTGCTGAAATGCTTTATTTCTAAAATGTGGCCTCTCTCTCTGTCGATTCCAGAATCAACGTGTCACTTCTGCTTTTCTTACAAACAGTGAAACGTGGAGACATTTTATTAGTACTTGATGAATTTTTTAAAAGAAGTGTGGCAAAAAAGATCTTGTTTTTCCTAAGTTGCAAGTGGAGTCAGAAGAAACACTGGCAGCCTTGACCTTGAATGGGTAGACAGTCCATGCTGCTGCTCAGGCCATTGTCAGTCTGTGTTTGGATGGCTGGCGGTCTACTCAGGTGAAGAGAAGATGTCATGGCGGGGAGGGGACCCAGACAGGCTGCTCACAGCAGCTGCAGGTGGTGTTTCTCTGTCCAGATGGCCTCAGTGATTTCTGACTTGTGACTTCTGTATCTCAATCCCAGCACCTATTTGATACTCTCATAATTGTTTTTTCTTGTCTGTTTATCTTGATGGTGCGCCTAAGGCACACAGAGTTTAAGTGGTGAGCCTGAAGGCCATTTCAACCGTGCTAGACATTGAATTTGTCTATCAATATGAGCTCTTGTCTGAAGTTATCATGAATGATGCTTGCAACAATAAGATAGTTAATAACTTTTCTGAAGACACAGTAGAATTACACTTTCTCTTCTTTGTGGTCAGAAGGTATAATACAAAATTCAACTATTCTTAGAGGCACACTCACAGGTAAAACCATTACAACCAAGCAGGTATCAGAGTGCAAACTATAACTCTATAGCCTGGAACTACTTAGATGCTATTCCAGGGAAGTCATCCGACATCAGACTCTACTTACTTTTGGCCCAGAGACTCCTTCCAGAAGATGAGAGCTGCCCCAGGTTTACACGCGTTTCTGGGAACAGAGTGCCCCTCTCCAGCAGGAGTATGGCATGCGCTCAAGAATCGAGCTCCCGACAAGCTGCAGCGTTTCTCAGTCTGCCTCTAGCTGATGCTGTCAGAAGAGTGCCCCACTCCTAGGACACCAGCAGCAGGAAACCCCGAGTCACTGTCTACAACACCCTGTCAGCTCTGCAGTGGACAAGCCAAGTACTGACAAGCTTGAGAGCTGGGGCCAGGTGCCAGCTTCTCTTTCCTCTGTAGCCAAGGGGTCAGATCCTGTTGTTGATAGAATAGAGTCCAGGCCTCTCCTCATCCATGGAGGCAATGCAAAATAGTAGAAGGAGCAAAATCATAATGTTTCTGTTTAGCCGCTAAGTTGCATCTGACTCTTTGGGACCCCATGGACTGCAGCACCCCAGGCTCCTCTGTCCTAACCCAGGCTCCTCTGTCCTCCACTCTCTCTCTGAGTTTGCCCAAATTCGTGTCCATGAGTCAGTGCGGCTATCTACAATAAAAGTAGAGGAAGCAAAAGTGAGCGAATCAGGGAGACACGGGTCCTACTTTGTTTTCATGGGTATGAGAAACGTGGCCTTGAGCAATTTTCCAGATGTCTCTCTCCTTCAGTTTCCTTAGGTGCAGATAATGCTTAGCTCACGAAGTTACCAAGGACTGTGGGAAGATAGGAGGAGCCTTCATCTGTGGAATGTCTGTTGCGTGCTGGACTTTGTAAACGGATCACCTCAGTGAGTCTTCACACCACGGCCACCGTTTCCTCCATCTCGAAGGCCCTGCGCGCAAGAGCAGAGGCCTGGCCAGCACCGGGTGGTCAGCTCGCCCAGACGTCTGTACTCTGACTCCAGCACACCTGGGAAAGCTGCTCTCCAAGTGCTTCTCTCCGAGCTTGCTGTGATCTGGACCATCCGGTCCTTCCCCACATCTCTACTGACTGAAATCCGACTCCTGTTCCAATGACCAGCTTAAATGTCACCCTCTCCCATGGGACCACATTTCAAAATGCTACCACTTCCTTGGAGTTGCCATAAGACTTGGCATTTCCCCTGTACAAAGCTCTTGCCCTCCTCTTCTTTTTTTCTCCACGTGTGCCTCATTGCCCTTTGTGGATGACAAGCTTGTCACGGGCCGGGGCAGGTCCTGCTCGCCCCAGGTTCGTCCCTGGGGTCTGTGGGAGGTGTGAGCTGGGAGCAGACGGGGGCTGAGCTCGCGGTACAGTTCGCAGGGGGTGAAGCGGCTCCTCTGGCATCACGTGGAACCAGACAGACAGCAGTCCCAGTGCGGGAGGTGGGGCAGTTCACCCCCCTTGAGCGAGAAGGCAGATGGTGACAATTACGCGGTTCGGGAGAAACACCTAACAGCAGGGGCAGAGGGGGTCTACGTGGTTTGCAGCCTTAATTAGCCTGTTAAAAAATTCTGCAAGTAACATACCACTGAAAAAGAACATCTGTCTATCTATACATGTAAAACTGAATCACTTTGCTGTCCACCTGAAACATCAGAGATTCCCTGGTGGCTCAGTTGGTAAGAAAATTGCCCACAATGCAGGAGACCCAGGTTCAATCCCTGGTCAGGAAGATCTGGAGAAGGGACCAAGAATTTACTCCAGTATTCCTGCCTGGAGAATTCCATGGACAGAGGAGCCTGGCAGGCTACAGTCCATAGGTTGGAAAAGTTGGACACGCCTGAGTGACTAACACTTTCACTTTTATTGAAACATTGTAAATCAACTATACTTCAATTAAAAAATGAAAAATACTACAAGAAAAAAATGCATGGATAGGCCTTTGAAAGTGTATGGATTTACCATCACACACACACACACACACACACACACATGCTCTCTCTCCAAATAAGAACGTAGAAAACATTTTAAAAGAAAAAATTTCCCTTAAGTCCAATTTGTTTGCAATCCACGTGCCCAAATGCATCAATGAAACTGCTAAAGAAGAAAATCAGATAACAGAAGTGGGATCTTGGTCAGAGAAAGGGTCTCTGATGTTGGAAGAAATACCACTCTCAGCAGAAAACTGCTCCCAGATTATTAACATTGAGAAGGAGCCGGTGGGGACAGACAGGTGACCCCCCGGTACCATGCGGGAGCTGAGCGCCCGGCGTGGGTAAGTGTATCGTGGGCGCACTGACGGGTCCTGGGCCCGGGGATCGGTTCTCCACGCGGACTTCACACGGGACTGTGACCCACAGTAGCTGGGAAACATGAGCGTGTTCACAGGAGCCCAGGCTGGAGCAGAGTTCACGTGAACATGGAGAGAGCAAGCTCCGGGGCCGTGTCAGTAAGTGTCCCCCCAACCCCCGACCTGCGAGAAGCCAGCCTGGCAAACGAAGCTGTCTTCTGAGAAACCTCTGCTGATGCCAAGGCATTTTTGCAAAGATGCAAGGTTCTCAGGACCCTTGCTAGCCTATTAGGAGAACACTTCCTCTTCTGAAGGAAACGATGTTTCTATTTTTCTTTCCAGTGTTAAACAGGCCCTGCATGCAGGCCAGAGCTAAACGCCACTCAGACCAACAGTTCTGACTTTTTTCAAAACACATGCTGGTCACCAGTTTGGCTAAATTGTCCAGTGACCTGCAGCGGTCAGTGAGATGGGGAGAGTCAGACAGGGCGGGACCTCCCTCATGTCTGTGGGTGCTAGGCTGGGTTTTGCACGTTTATGGCTGCCCGCACCCCCCAGGTTCAGGCTGAGAGGAGTGATGCGGACCAGCTAGAAAGGGTGGGATGAGCAGAGATGACTTGGTGGGGGGCGAGAAGGCTGACGGGCGGCCAGGAGGCTGATTCGTTTGTTTATCCGGATGACTGAGCCCCACTTCCCTGAGCACTTCGTCAGTGTCTGTGGCTCAGGAAATGTTCCTTTGCAGGCTCATCATGTCCACATCCTTCCATGTGCCCGGTATTTCCACGAAAGAAGGAAAAACCAGGGTAAGCACAGGGTCTGTGTTTTCGTGGGCCTTATAATGATACACTAGCTGAGATAATTACAATAGGCCCTGCATTCCAAGCCCCAAACAGAGGAGAACTGGGAGAATCAGTCAACGCTGGTCACGACCATCTTCCCAAAGAGTCACAGAGGGAGACGGGGTCTCCCCAAATGTTTCTGACCCAAGCAGTGTCTCCAGACTACTCACGTAATCTGTGGCTAGAAATACGACCCAGATCAACAGGATTCTTGGACAGGAAGGAACTTTCAAGTCATCACCTAGGCCTGCATTTTTCTAATCAATGTTTCACAGAACTTTAAACAATAAAATATGTGGACTATGGAAAAATGCTTCCATGGATCCAAGCATTTTAGGAGATTCCAGGTGAAAGAGGTAGGGGGGTGGGCTTCTTCACCAAGGAGATGGTCATGGAATCTCTGACCTTGCCGGGGTCTCTGTCCTCTGCCTCTAGGGACAGAACCCGGCAGAAGCGAGGCTGTGCCCTTTCTGGGCCCAGGGTGCACACAGCTCTGGTGCTGTGGTGGTCTCCCGGGGCACGGGGTTGTCTTGAGGGCTCCTCACAGCTGCAGGAGAGTGACCCATCGAGGGCTGGAGCCTCCCACGGCTACGGCTCAGCCTACAGCTGACTGCACCTGCATGGGACCCCTGTGACCATGGCCTTGGCAAGCCAGGTTGACCCTCAGCAACCAGAGAGATGACGATGTCAGTGTTTCAGCCGCTGGGCCTGGCATGTGACAGACGGTCAGTAACTACTACATGGAAGCAGGAGTGACCGGCCAGTGCTGCAGACATGAACCTCGCAGAGGGGGCCGGAGCCTGAGATGTTTCCTGCATCTGACTGCTGAAGACCAGTCGTACAGATAGGGCTTGATGGAATGCTGGTTTGAGAGACCCTGAAGTAGAGGACGGAAATGGTGCCCAGTAGGAAATACTGGTCTAGTCGTGCCCATGACAGTGGGGCTTCCCAGGTGGCTCAGTGGTTAAGAACCTGCCTGCCAAAGCAGGAGACCTGGGTTCAATCCCTGGGTTGGGAAGATCCCCTGGAGGAGGAAGTGGCAACCCGCTCCAGTGTTCTTGCCTGGAGAATCCCACGGGCAGAGGAGCCTGGTGGGCTACAGTCCATGGCGTCACAAAGAATCAGATGCGACTGAGCATATACAACGTCAACACCCTTGGTGTTCTAGATTAGAGCAGTGAGGCCCAGTTGGTGAAGGGAGCTGCCTAAAGGAAATGGCTTATCTGTAGACCCTGACTAGGAACTAGCTCCTCTTTCTAGCTGGAGTGAAGGAGTGTGGGCAGAGTGGTTTCACTCACGGAGGCCCACTTAGCTAATAAATCTACCAGGCTTCTCACCAGGTAACCCTCTTGTTTTGCTCTGTGATAGAGTCTTTGTTTCCAGCGAGCTGTTCTCCATATGCTAAGTCACTTCAGTCGTGTCCGACTCCGTGCGACCCCATAGACGGTAGCCCACCAGGCTTCCCCCGTCCCTGGGATTCCCCAGGCAAGAACACTGGAGTGGGTTGCCATTTCCTTCTCCAATGCATGAAAGTGAAAAGAGAAAGTGAAGTCACTCAGTCATGTCCGACTCTCAGCGGGCCCATGGACTGCAGCCTACCAGGCTCCTCTGTCCGTGGGATTTTCCAGGCAAGAGTACTGGAGTGGGGTGCCATTGCCTTCTCCATAAGACTCTCTTAAACGGTAGACTCCCAAAGAGGGTATAAGAGTATCTGTTAGCCTCATGTCTAGACTAAGTTCAGTTCTAAAAACAACAGAATCTAAGGGAACATCTTGGGCCTTTGGCTTTAAAACATTTGCCTGGTGGAAATCCTTGCTTAAAACTGAAATGTCTGGAAGAAGGGACTTCAGCTGCGGTAGATACTGGTGAGGACCCAGATTTCAAAATGCCTCCAATGTTGCGTTTCAAGTTGCCTTTTTCTTCCTCTATGGAGAAATAATATGATCTGAGGGTTGATTCAGTTCTTAAAACTATAGTGAAGAATGTTAACACAGGTCAAAATCTGGGATCTTCAACTTTTACTTCTCAGATATGATTACAGCCCATGCCTCTACTTCCTAATCAAGCCTCCATATCTAAGAGGCACTTCAGCAGTTGAACAAAAGTTTCATCTAATTTTCTGCTTTTCCTACTTTGAATTGACCAACCATGTATCTCTTCCTGGCTTTATCAAAGGGGCTGCCAGGGTGGAAGCACAGCCAATTCTAAGCGAGTGGTAGTTCGCAGACTCAAAATTGATCATGCATTTTAGTCCCAGTAACTTGCAATTTCTACACCCTTTGATAACCCACTTTAAAGCGCAAACCGCCTTTAATGACAAGGCTTAAAAGAGACGACCTTTCTGAACAAAATATGAAAGCTGAGAGGAGACAGTTCTTTTAAGGCCACCGTGGATGAGGATGACCTTGTGTTCTGAAACCTTCCCCCCACATTTTTGATGTTTTTACCTTTCCTTTTTACTCTGGGAAAGAAAGCTAGGACAGCCCTGCCTTCTGCAGATGGGAATGTGCTTCAATGAGAAGACTGCTAATTGTCGGCTCCAGCTCGAGGCCCCTCTCTGCCCCTCTCTGCCGAGGCCTTTAACGAGGCTGTGCATGGGTGTGTGCCGTCCTGCTGAGCTGGCCGCCTTGCGCTGCTCCCAGACGAGGTTTGACCCTGGCCCTCTCCTGCGGGCCACAGTCGAGCCTCGTGCAGGCTAAGAAGCAAGCCCGTCTGCCCCCGCTGCCTCCCTCTCATCCCCCTTTTTCTCTGTGGTGCCCCTGGGTGGCTGCCGTCTCGGGAGCTGATTGTTGAGCAGGGACAGGGCCAAACCTGGGGTCACAGCCCTGAGCTGGCTCACTACGGGGGACACAGAGATGGGGGTCAAACAAAGCCTTGACACGTGCTGACGACCGAGGCCAGCGTTCACGTGAACCCTTCTCCAGCCGACCCCTTGTTGGACAGATGTGCTCACCAACGACACGGTGACCCCACAACTTTCCTCTGCTTGGTGTGGCCAGCCCGGCCTGTTGACGACGGCAGGTTGACGTCTTAGGGGCACAGGTGCCTGGCTCAGGTGCAGAGCCGCTAATAACTGCCAGAAATGCAGCTGAATCAGGTATTGGTGATGAACAGTTGATCTTCCACCAGAAATGATGACATCTCAGACGGCTTTACAATGAGGCGCACTGTCCCTAATGTATTCCCTGGGCACTCACTTCCTCTCCCAGTAACCACGGAAATACTGAGTGCCCCCCTCAGCGAGGAATTTGCATTGGGCTAAGCGCAGTCTTTCCCTCCCTGTATCAGAGAAAGTTCACAGGAACATTCGTGTCGGCCACCTAATTCCTGTCACACAGAACCCAACCGACCAGTGTTTCAGTCCGCTGACTCCCAGAGTGAAACAGGATCTGGGTAATGTCAAAGGTCCACCTGCGTTTGTAATTTCATAACCCTTGAAATAAGGAAAAGAAAGAATAGCAGGCAACTTTCCAAAACACCTACTGATATTTACTCATGGAGAACAAACACTCCGAGTGGGATCTGGGCTCGAGCATACAACACCATCAGCAAAGCGCTTTCACTTCAAGCTGCTAATAACGGTCCTGCCTGACGAAACCTGCTGCCTGCTGACCTGCTGTCCACGGTCCGGATAGAAAAACTAAACATCAGTCATGGCATCACGATGGCTCCCTTCTGGGCACTGAGCTGCAGTCTGGTACCGACTGCCTTCCCGTGTCAGGTCGTCGTCACAGCGCCCGACGCTATTTCGCTTTTTCCCAAACAGTCCTTAGGCCGGCGCCACCGTTTATTTTACAGGCAAGGAAAACCCTAGCGTCCAGAGCACAGAGACTTGCGTTCCTGGAGGAGGGGCCAGGGAACCTCGGCAGGCAGCAAGGTGCCCGCTGAGGCAGTTCAGCGCAAGAGCCGGAGGCCGCTCACAGCCCGCGGCCAGCAGGCAGCGGTCAGGCTGACCTGGGCCTGGCTTTGGATGCAGCTGTAAAATCTGCTGCTCCCCTTATCATCCCCACGTCTCAGTCACAGCACAAAATCGGTAATTAATCCTCAGGCAGCAGACGACGAGGATGGGCGTGGGAAAGAGAAAAGAATTTGAAAAACGGTAAATAAACGTCCTGCCCTGTCCTTTCGCAGTAAACCAGATGACTCCAGCCCCGCCCACGGCCCAGATTTTTCGAGCGGCTCAGAGGGCCCAAGGCACGCACCACAGCACAGCCAAGAGGACGCGCCCATCCTCTGCAGTTCAGCATTTCCTTGGCAAGGTGGGGCTGACCCTTGAGTACAGAGCTGCTTCTTGGGCTCTGGGTGGGCACTAAAACGCCAGATTCTTCCCACAGGCGGACCCGGCAAACTCATTCCACCATCACTTGCCAGGGTATTGAGCGGCCTCCCAACCCATCTCAACATTCAGAGGCTTCCGTAAGGAGCATCCATTGGGGTTATAATTAAACCACAGCCATCAAATCAGAGATCAAGCAGGTAACAGTGCGACCGCAGCCACCACACACGAGTCGTGCCCTACTCTGCCTCTAGAGGCCGGATGAGACTGGAGACCAGCATGACAGGGGCTTGGACTCATGTCAGTTGACTCAGCGATTTTTATTCTAAAGAAACACGCTACGTATGAATGTGAGCTTTGACCTGACATAAGATATTTTTTCCCCATAACCCAATTTGAGATGGTCAGTATTTTCCAGAGAAAAAATACCATGTCATCTTTAGTCTAGCATATGAGGTGCAATAAAAATGTAGAAATAAAATCGATAAGTACAAAATAATAGTTTAATAATATATGAACATGAAGATAATGCAAACACATTAAGAATACTGATATGCTACAAACGTGATCTGGAGCAGCGGCAATTGGTAAAATTCTATGCAAAGGCATCCATGAGGCATTGCAACGATTCATTTCTTTCTCCCAAACCAGCAATTCTCAGGACACACTCAAATGCACACGAATATGGAAAGTGGAAATAAAGGAACATTAAAAAAAAAAAAAATAGGCAGACACACAAAACCAGCCATTGCTGTACGAGTGATGGACGTTTTTATGATCTTAATTACATTTAAGTATCAAAAAATGCCACTGGTCTCACAGTTTACTGAAACAATATCCGAATCTTCAAACCTGCTGGAAGAAATCTGCGGTGCAGCTGGGATGGCTGGATCCACTGCTCTCTCCGGGGTGACGCGGGGGTCTCCACACAGTCACCTGAAAGGCACATCCCAGAGTTACGGCTTTCTTGGCGTCCCGGCCCATCCGAAGTCACATATGCTCTAATTCAGGAGGAGCTGGATGTGGGGTGGGAGGGCTGCTTGATGTCAAAACTTCATCAACACCCAGAAGAGATCAAGTCCTCTCTATACCAAGGAACAGAAGCTTTTGAAAAGTGAACGAGTCACGAAGTTTTCACTTTTTAAAAAAACGATTGAAGTCTAGCTGATTTACAATACTGTGTTAGTTTCAGCTGTATAGCACACTGATGTGTGTGTGTGCGCACGCGCGCTTTTCCTGATTCTCTCCCCTTAGAGGCCGTGGCGAGACACTGAACACAGCCCCCCGTGCGGTGCAGTAGGCCTGTCGTTTACTGTGGTCACGTATATGCCAGCGTCTCCAGAGTTTTTACTTTTAATTCAATGCCAAACGGCTCAGTTTTTCATTGAACAGGGGGAGGGCTCTTGGGGCAGGTAAATGCAACCCAGGTCAGCAACGTCTCAAGGACCTTTGACCAGAATGGTCTCCTGCGTCCCTGAAACGGGGGCCCTGGGGTCACTGAGCCTTTATCCCTGGGACCTGGAGCTCCTGTGTCTACGCTGAGCCCAAGGGACGTGGGCCCTGAAGCAGTGAGGGACCAGCACCGCGTCAGCCCACCATCTCAGGAGGGAGACCTGCTCCTTAAGCTGCAGCCGGGCTTGCAGAGCACATCCCGTCCTGACCCTGCCACAGCCCAGGCCCGTCAGGGGCCGCTGACCCTGGCTGATCGTGCTGATGGAGCATGAAGATGACGCTGGGGCTGGGGGAGGGCTCCTCCAGTACAGGCTCTTCACTAAAACTTAGTCTTTTTCTAACACTGGTAAGTTTGTGCCTTTTAATGAAGACTCTAGCTCCCGGGCAGGAGCCTCCCAGGTGAAACTCACTGACTGGTCAGGAGACCCGCGGGCGGCCGTACCTTCTGCTTTGGCAGGCGGTCAGCTCATCCTGGAGGACAGACGCCCGCTTCTGCAGGAAGTTAACCTGGAAAAAAGGCCCCAGGTGAGAGGAGGCGCGGGCGGTTTCCTCGGTGACACGGGAGGGTCGCTGACCCCTGGGTGAAACACAGGCCCCTGGGAATCTGATGCTGTGGCTCCACATTTGACCACATCCACCCCTCCCCGCCCAACCTCTGCCCCGGAAGCCATCAGAGGCTGCAGAGGCGGGTCCACAGTCCGCACTGCAGAGATGAGGGGGCCGGCCCGCCCTGGCGGCTTCGTCTCCGCCCTCCTCCATCACTGCTTTCCGCCCCACATCCTGATCGCTGGCCTTGACACAGGCCTCCTGCCCATGGCCCAGTCCCCAGCTCAGGGTCTCAGCCCCTGTCCACCTCGCCGCCTCTGCCTGCAAGCCGGTCAGCGGCCCCGCCTGTGTTCTCCTGCTCTGTTAGCACTGATCCAGCTGCCTGATCCAGCTGCCTGTGCAAGAGCCCTTCTGTGTGGGGCGGGTGGCGCTGGAGCACCTGTGTGCCCCCGTCTCCTTTTCAGGGCAGAGATGTGGCTGGCACCCCCGGCTGCTGACAGAAGGAACGAATGAGAGGGAAGCAAATCACCGCCTGCCGAGACTGCCGTCTGCCCCCGGGGACTCCCCGGGCTGCAGAGACCGTGCTCTGCTGTGCACTGTGCTTGGATCAGGCCAACTTGGGCTCAGTTCCTGGCGTGGCTCCCACGGCTCTAGAAAGTCCTTTTTGCTTCTGATGCTCACCTGTGAACTGGGGTGAACAACAGCCACTTGCCAAGGTCATGAGATGTCATGAAGCGACTGATTCTGGGGCACCGCCCGTGGCCTCTGCCCTGACAGTCCGCCAGTGGAGCCGGGGCGAGGGGCATGGGGACCTGAATTGCCCCCAGGCCTGCAGGGCGCGGCCGAGGGGTCCCGAAGTGCAAAGCTCTGGCTCTGCCGCTGCACGATTAAAGACACCTGTGTCAGGTGGAAACTCAAAGGCACTGTATACAACCACTTGAGTGGTTTTCTGATGACCGACACTGCTGATGAATGCAATCGGAGTTGGTGGCTTCCGATCACTTTGGAACTGTGTGCTCTCGCCCCTGGTCTGAACGGAAACCATGGTGACGGTGGCTCCTGAGCCACAGTTACGCAGGAGAGGCCAGCTGGCAAAGCAGAAAGCCTTCCTGCAGGAGCAGCATGCGGGGCTCAGCTCAAGGGGTGCGTGCCTCACCCTGGTCTCAAGTTTACGTGATGCTCTAGCGCGCCCCGGGACAGTTCACGAGGTCCACGGACGTCCACCTCCCTGCCCCCACCGTGCTTTGCGATCGGAATTCCAACAATTTTCACAAACACGGGCACCTGTGCTTTCAAACCGAATCTTCCCCCTGCCCGGCCTGGGACTCTGCTGTGCAGCTGCTGACTCGGGGCCCGCGTGCAGCTGACGGCCCTCACCTTCTGGTCAATGTCCAGTTTTAGGAGCTGAAGCGCTTCTGTTACAGTGACTGATCTGAATGACAACAGAAGCCGTGCAGGTGGACATCAGATTTCTGTCTTTCTAAAACAACAACTCCTCTGAAGGGGCTAGGACCCACACAGCCGGCCCCAAGGAGGGCTCCTACGCAGTTAAGGGAGAACTGCACCTGAAGAGAGGTTTCACGTAAAGATGACGTAACCCTCTCTAAGGGCTTCCCCGATGGCTCAGGGGGAAAGAATCCGCCTGCAACGCAGGCTACGCGGGTTTGATCCCTGGGTGGGGAAGATCCCCTGGAGGAGGGCAGGGCAACCCACTCCAGTGTTCTTGGCTGGAGAGTCCCATGGACAGAGGAGCCTGGAGGGCTGCAGTCCACGGGGTCGTAGAGTCGGACACGACTGAGCGACTGAGCGTGCGCGCAACCCCTTCTAGGTTAACCCTCTCCTGCCGTGTCTGTTTTTGTTGGTAGGCCTGAGTACAGCCAGACTCCTTAGCTCCAGAAGTGGGAGCTAACCGTACCACAAGGATGGATGTAACGGGCTTCTCATTTCAGGTAAGAGGCTTTTACTGAGGGAACAGAAAAGGCACGGCTGTCATGCACCATGCATCCGCCCCTCGTATGTAAACAGACAATGCGAGTGGCCTTAAACTGGGTTATCGGTTTTCTTTGTAAATACATGTATTGGGCACCTTCTCTGTGGCAGGCACTGTTCTTGGCACAGAAAGCAGAGAAATTTTTCTCTTGCAGAGCTTCTCCAGAAAAAAATAAAGTATGTTTTAAGTTTCTAAGTGTTTTAGAAATGGGAATATGTGAACTCTTTCTCATACTGAGTTAAAACATTTGATTTTTTAAAAAGTACCCATCTAAAAAAATATGTATCTATAAAATATATACGGTAATTTATAAAACGTGTTTTAGAGAAAACTTACGTAGGAAGTTTTTCGCACTCATTCTCAGCCACTAAGTCATGTTCGGGTCTTTGCGAGCCCATGGACTGCAGCCCACCAGGCTCCTCTGTCCATGAGATTCTCCAGGCCAGAATGCTGGAGTGGGTTGCCATTTTCTCCTCCAGGTGATCTTCCCAACTCAGGGATTGAACCTGAGTCTCCTGCACTGGCAGGTGGATTCTTTACCACTGAGCCACCAGGGAAGACCAGCAAGTTTTAGTATCAAAACTGAATTAGTATCAAAACTGAAGTCAATTTTATTTTTTATAAACTACCAAGAATTACATGTTTCAGCAGAAATCTTTAACCAAATTGTTTGAATACCATGTCATTACCCTGCTTTGATCTTATCTCTAATAATCATATAAAATACATCAGAATAAAAACACTTCTAACTGAGCCCTATTTTTTACTTCTTCACACATTCACATCATAAGAAGTTAGCAACGTGTTAAGTGATTGCATTTCAGGCCTTATACCAAGAATAAAAGGGCGAGTCTGTATTGGAATGTGGACTGTAAATAAAAGCGACCGTAACTGAACTTTTCAATATCAAGGATGCTTTCAAGAAAGTCTTATCAAGCAGAGAGTTCTTAAAATGGTCAGAAAGATTCTAAAACCTCCCCAGAACACAGAACACTTCACCCTGGGCCCAGGTTATTCCATGATGCCACACTGACTTCTGGCACCAGTTCAGAAGAAGCTTATTAATTAAAACGTACAGCCACCTGAGACCGCAGGACGCTTCTGACTTCTAGTCATTACCTGTGACTTTAGGGAGGAGATGGTGTCTTCAAGTTCTTGTCTTAGAGATGCCGGCATCAACCCTTTAAATTTTGTTTCATATTCTTGTCGTATGTAAGTTATCTAGAGTGAAAAAACAGCAATTTTTTTTAACCACAGAAATGACTGGTTTGAATTTAAGAAATCACAGAAAAATATCATTACAAAGTTAAGTTTGTTACATGAGGTCAGAAGCCAGACAGCTGGCATGAGATACAGGGAAACGCAGTCACAAACTGAAAAGGTGCCCAGTCGTCCTGGAGAGTCTGCGGGAGGCAGTCCCTGCAATGGCATTTTGTCTCACTGAAATCCTGGTTAGCACAGCTTTCAGCACTAAGTAAGGAAAACACTTGTCCTCTGCTCTCACGATGCACACATGATGCTAATCCTACATCCTCTTCTTGTTCGGGGAGTGGATGGTGGTCACGCTATGCTGTGTGTGAGGATGACCCATCGCACGTGGTCAGGTGGCTCAGACACTCCCCTGCGCTGTCTTGGTGCCTGGATGCTTGGTACCGTCATGTGATTATGAAGATACAAGGGAGGGAAAATCGGCACAGCCACGTCTCCAAGTGCCCCCGAACACGTAGACCAGGGCAGAGCACCCTCAGCACCACGAGTGTGTCTGAGTCGAGTTTCCCGCTGCCTCCAAATACATCCAGGTCTTAATCTGCTAACAGGTGGCCACTGGGCTTGTCAAGCTGCAAACAGGTACCAAAGGTGGAGGGAAGTCTGGGAGCCTGTGTCTGAGAAGGATGGAGAGGTGTGTCTGTTTGGAGGACAGTCTGGGAGCCTGTGTCTGAGCAGGATGGAGAGGCATGTCTGTGTGTGGACAGTGTGGGAGGCTGTGTCTGAGAAGGATGGAGAGGTGTGTCTGTTTGGAGGACAGTCTGGGAGCCTGCGTCTGCGAAGGATGGAGAGGCGTGTCTGTGTGTGGAGGACAGTGTGGGAGCCTGTGTCTGAGCAGGATGGAGAGGCGAGTCTGTGTGTGGAGGACAGTGTGGGAGCCTGTGTCTGAGCAGGATGGAGAGGCGAGTCTGTGTGTGGAGGACAGTGTGGGAGCCTGTGTCTGAGCAGGAGGGAGAGGCGAGTCTGTGTGTGGAGGACAGTCTGGGAGCCTGTGTCTGAGCAGGAGGGAGAGGCGTGTCTGTGTGTGGAGGACAGTCTGGGAGCCTGTGTCTGAGCAGGATGGAGAGGCGAGTCTGTGTGTGGAGGACAGTCTGGGAGCCTGTGTCTGAGCAGGATAGAGAGGTGTGTCTGTGTGTGGAGGACAGTCTGGAAGCCTGTGTCTGAGCAGGATGGAGAGGCGAGTCTGTGTGTGGAGGACAGTGTGGGAGCCTGTGTCTGAGCAGGATGGAGAGGTGAGTCTGTGTGTGGAGGACAGTGTGGTGGGAGCCTGTGTCTGAGCAGGATGGAGAGGCGAGTCTGTGTGTGGAGGACAGTGTGGTGGGAGCCTATGTCTGAGCAGGATGGAGAGGCGTGTCTGTGTGTGGAGGACAGTGTGGTGGGAGCCTGTGTCTGAGCAGGATGGAGAGGCGAGTCTGTGTGTGGAGGACAGTGTGGGAGCCTGTGTCTGAGCAGGAGGGAGAGGCGAGTCTGTGTGTGGAGGACAGTCTGGGAGCCTGTGTCTGAGCAGGAGGGAGAGGCGTGTCTGTGTGTGGAGGACAGTCTGGGAGCCTGTGTCTGAGCAGGATGGAGAGGCGAGTCTGTGTGTGGAGGACAGTCTGGGAGCCTGTGTCTGAGCAGGATAGAGAGGTGTGTCTGTGTGTGGAGGACAGTCTGGAAGCCTGTGTCTGAGCAGGATGGAGAGGCGAGTCTGTGTGTGGAGGACAGTGTGGGAGCCTGTGTCTGAGCAGGATGGAGAGGCAAGTCTGTGTGTGGAGGACAGTGTGGTGGGAGCCTGTGTCTGAGCAGGATGGAGAGGCGAGTCTGTGTGTGGAGGACAGTGTGGTGGGAGCCTATGTCTGAGCAGGATGGAGAGGCGTGTCTGTGTGTGGAGGACAGTGTGGTGGGAGCCTGTGTCTGAGCAGGATGGAGAGGCGAGTCTGTGTGTGGAGGACAGTGTGGTGGGAGCCTGTGTCTGAGCAGGATGGAGAGGCGTGTCTGTGTGTGGAGGACAGTGTGGTGGGAGCCTGTGTCTGAGCAGGATGGAGAGGCGTGTCTGTGTGTGGAGGACAGTGTGGTGGGAACCTGTGTCTGAGCAGGATGGAGAGGCGTGTCTCTGTGTGGAGGACAGTGTGGTGGGAACCTGTGTCTGAGCAGGATGGAGAGGCGTGTCTCTGTGTGGAGGACAGTGTGGTGGGAACCTGTGTCTGAGCAGGATGGAGAGGCGTGTCTGTGTGTGGAGGACAGTGTGGTGGGAACCTGTGTCTGAGCAGGATGGAGAGGCGTGTCTGTGTGTGGAGGACAGTGTGGGAGCCTGTGTCTGAGCAGGATGGAGAGGCGAGTCTGTGTGTGGAGGACAGTGTGGGAGCCTGTGTCTGAGCAGGATGGAGAGGCGAGTCTGTGTGTAGAGGACAGTGTGGTGGGAGCCTGTGTCTGAGCAGGATGGAGAGGCGAGTCTGTGTGTGGAGGACAGTCTGGGAGCCTGTGTCTGAGCAGGATGGAGAGGCGAGTCTGTGTGTGGAGGACAGACTGGGAGCCTGAGTCTGAGCAGGATGGAGAGGCGTGTCTGTGTGTGGAGGACAGTCTTGGAACCTGAGTCTGAGCAGGATGGAGAGGCATGTCTGTGTGTGGACAGTCTGGGAGCCTGTGTCTGAGCAGGATGGAGAGGCGTCTGTGTGTGAGTCTGAGTGCAATTGTCCTTCCTGCTGTCTTTCTCCAGCTCTGTCTATTCCTCTTTCTCCCAGTCTGAGATGCTGTGGAACTTGAAAATTTGTTGCATGTGTAGGGGACTTAACTGAATATTAAAGCTCAATTGCAGTGTACCCCACAGATGATTCTTGGACACACCTGGAAATAGGCAACTATGAAAGTGCAGCAGAGTTCAGTTAGACAAGTCAATGGACTTCTTGAGCATGTTAAAACTACTAGCCTTTAATTCCAAAAGTCTCTTACACTAGAGTAAATTAAGGAAGAAATGTGCTCTAATAGTTTATTTTATTTCCTACTCAAGTCCCATGGTAAGTGTTCTTGAATGTAATTTTTTAAATTTTTGGCAAAGTACTTTTTGAGGTATGATATAATCTTGTGATTTATATTCAATAGTAACATCTGTCAACTGACTTAAATGAAAGGCAAACACCAGGAAAAACACATGACTTGTAAGTCAGACCTTAGGGGCAGCCTCAGCAGGTCTCACAGGCTATAGTATATTGACTGTTTTTTTCTATCACTCAACACTGGCTCTGGAATTTTGAGCTACTACTCTTTTTTATTTTACAAAACAATTGTACGTATTTATTTTTGCCTGTGTTGGGTCTTCACTGCCGCGAGGGCATTCTGTAGTTGTGGCCAGCAGGGGCTACTCTGCAGGTGCGGTGTGTGGGCGTCGCATTGACTGGCTTCTCTTGCTGAGCAGGGGCTCTATGCACACGGGCTCCGCAGCTGAGGCTCCTGGGCTCTAGAGTAGTTCTGACCCACGGGCTTAGTTGCTCTGTGCTGTGCGGGATCTTCCCAGACCAGGGATTGGAGCTGTGTCTCCTTGCCCGGGGTTGGCAGGCAGACTCCCTACTGCTGAGCCACCGGGGAAGCCCCAACCGGCCGCCTTTAAAATTGCTTGTGTTTGCTCCAGTTTCTCTGCCCCTGCTTGTTTGCAGTGTCCGCCCACAACCTGTCCACGTGGAACATGTCTTGGCTGGGTGTGAAAACGATCCTGCCCAGTTTCTCTCTCAGAAAGATAGAGGCATATCAGTGTGTTCTTTAAATGCTTTGGCATTATGAAGAACTATTGGTTTCAAAGAACTGTAATTTGTCTGAACCTTTTCCCTGCTTCTTGGGTAATTTCCCATTTGGTCTATGTTCTAATTTGATTTTTGCTTATATTCTTTCTCTCTCAATCTAGCAAGGATCTTATGCTAATTCCTTTCTCTTAAAAAAAGTGAAAATTTCATTTTTGAATGGGACCAATATCTGAATGGGAGCGATTTTTCTGGATGTTGAGGTAGGGCAGTGAGCGGGGCAGCTGTGATTCACTGTTGCTTCTGCAGCACCTTTGACCAAACCTATCATTTCATCTCACCTCAAGGAGAGCATGGCAACCCACTCCAATATTCTTGGCTGGGAAAACCCATGGACAGAGAAGCCTGGTGGGCTGCAGTCCATGGGGTCTGAAAGAGTCAGAGACAACTGAGTGACTGAAAAACAGCAAAAGGCACCTTTGCCAACCTCTTAACATGGGCTAGAGTCCACAGGAAGCAGAACATACCCAAAGACACACAGCCAGGCTCCTGTGACCAGCACCACACCTGTGCCAGGTGAGACAGGAAGTGGGGGCCAGAGGGCAGTCCACCTTCAGGCTTTTAAGACAGGCTGGGATTCTGGTGACTTCCCCGGTGGTCCAGTGGTTTGGAATCTGCACTTTCACTGCTGAGGGTTTGATCCCCCGTAGGGGAACTAAGGTCCTGAATGCAAAAGTAGGAAGTCAAGAAACACCTAGGATAACAGGCAAGTTTGGTCCTGGAATACAGAATGAAGCAGGGCAGAGGCTAATAGAGTTTTACTAAGAAAATGCACTGGTCATAGCAAACACCCTCTTCCAACAACACAAGAGAAGACTCTACACATGGACATCATCAGATGGTCAACACTGAAATCAGATTGATTATATTCTTTGCAGCCAAAGATGGAGAAGCTCTATACAGTCAACAAAAACAAGACCAGGAGCTGACTGTGGCTCAGATCATGAACTCTTATTGCTAAATTCAGACTTAAACTGAAGAAAGTAGGGAAAACCACGAGACCATTCAGGTATAACCTAAATCAAATCCCCTTATGATTATACAGTTGAAGTGAGAAATAGATTTAAGGGCCTAGATCTGATAGATAGACTGCCTGAGGAACTATGGACGGAGGTTTGTGACATTGTACAGGAGACAGGGATCAAGACCATCCCCATGGAAAAGAAATGCAAAAAAGCAAAATGGCTGTCTGGGGAGGCCTTACAAATAGCTGTGAAAAGAAGAGAAGCAAAAAGCAAAGGAGAAAAGGAAAGATATAAGCATCTGAATGCAGAGTTCCAAAGAATAGCAAGAAGTGATAAGAAAGCCTTCCTCAGTGATCAATGCAAAGAAATAGAGGAAAACAACAGAATGGGAAAGACTAGGGATCTCTTCAAGAAAATTAGAGATACCAAGGGAACATTTCATGCAAAGATGAGCTCGATAAAGGACAGAAATGGTATGGACCTAACAGAGCAGAAGATATTAAGAAGAGGTGGCAAGAATACACAGAAGAACTGTACAAAAAAGAGCTTCATGACCCAGATAATCACAATGGTGTGATCAGTAACCTAGAGCCAGACATCCTGGAATGTGAAGTCAAGTGGGCCTTAGAAAGCATCACTACGAACAAAGCTAGTGGAGGTGATGGAATTCCAGCTGAGCTATTCCAAATCCTGAAAGATGATGCTGTGAAAGTGCTGCACTCAATATGCCAGCAAATTTGGAAAACTCAGCAGTGGCCACAGGACTAGAAAACGTCAGTTTTCATTCCAATCCCAAAGAAAGGCAAAGACAAAGAGTACTCAAACTACCGCACAATTGCACTCATCTCACATGCTAGTAAAGTTATGCTCAAAATTCTCCAAGCCAGGCTTCAGCAATATGTGAACCGTGAACTTCCTGATGTGCAAGCTGGTTTTAGAAAAGGCAGAGGAACCAGAGATCAAATTGCCAACATCCGCTGGATCATGGAGAAAGCAAGAGAGTTCCAGAAAAACATCTATTTCTGCTTTGTTGACTATGCCAAAGCCTTTGACTGTCACAATAAACTGTGGAAACTTCTGAAAGAGATGGGAATACCAGACCACCTGATCTGCCTCTTGAGAAATTTGTATGCAGGTCAGGAAGCAACAGTTAGAACTGGACATGGAACAACAGACTGGTTCCAAATAGGAAAAGGAGTACGTCAAGGCTGTATATTGTCACCCTGTTTATTTAACTTATATGCAGAGTACATCATGAGAAAGGCTGGACTGGAAGAAACACAAGTTGGAATCAAGATTGCCAGGAGAAATATCAATAACCTCAGATATGCAGATGACACCACCCTTATGGCAGAAAGTGAAGAGGAACTAAAAAGCCTCTTGATGAAAGTGAAAGAGGAGAGTGCAAAAGTTGGCTTAAAGCTCAACATTCAGAAAACAAAGATCATGGCATCCGGTCCCATCACTTCATGGGGAAATAGATGGGGAAACAGTGGAAACAGTGTCAGACTTTATTTTTCTGGGCTCCAAAATCACTGCAGATGGTGATTGCAGCCATGAAATTAAAAGACGCTTACTCCTTGGAAGGAAAGTTATGACCAACCTAGATAGCATATTCAAAAGCAGAGACATTACTTTGCCAACAAAGGTTCGTCTAGTCAAGGCTGTGGCTTTTCCTGTGGTCATGTATGGATGTGAGAGTTGGACTGTGAAGAAGGCTAAGCGCTGAAGAACTGATGCTTTTGAACTGTGGTGTTGGAGAAGACTCTTGAGAGTCCCTCGGGCTGCAAGGAGATCCTACCAGTCCATTCTGAAGGAGATCAGCCCTGGGATTTCTTTGGAAGGAATGATGCTAAGGCTGAAACTCCAGTACTTTGGCCACCTCATGCGAAGAGTAGACTCATTGGAAAAGACTCTGATGCTGGGAGGGATTGGGGGCAGGAGGAGAAGGGGATGACAGAGGATGAGATGGCTGGATGGCATCACTGACTCGATGTATGTGAATCTGGGTGAACTCCGGGAATTGGTGATGGACAGGGAGGCCTGGCATGCTGGGATTCATGGGGTCCCAAAGAGTTGGACACAACTGAGCGACTGAACTGAACTGGACTGAACTGTGGCCAATAAAAAAAAAAATAGAGGCTGCAGTTTGTGTTATTACAGATTGGATAAATCAGTACCTTGGCTTGGTCCATTTGGACAGACGTGAGAGTAGAATTTCTGTTAGGAACAGTCTGGTTAAACTCTCTTTAAAAGCCTTGCCTGTGCTGCTCCTGGTTCAGACAAAACCCACACAACCCTAAGACTCGGCAGAGAGAGGAGCTTGTGTGCTGGTCGAGCAGGAAGGAGGCGCCTTGTCTTCCTCATCGTCATTCTCACCAATGTGCTTCTCCACGAGTGTCTCTGCGCATTCTTCATAAAACTGTTGCCCACATCTTCTTTAAAACACACCAAGCCAACAAAGGTCAAATCAAGAGCAGGAAGATTTTGTTCGTATTAAAAATGTACTGAGATCTAGAAACATATTCAGAAGATGTCTGAGAAGAACTCATTGTGGA
Source organism: Tragelaphus eurycerus (assembly GCA_935064755.1). Taxonomy (NCBI): domain Eukaryota; kingdom Metazoa; phylum Chordata; class Mammalia; order Artiodactyla; family Bovidae; genus Tragelaphus; species Tragelaphus eurycerus. The sequence goes on along the minus strand of CAKXYN010000116.1, from coordinate 335,024 downwards.
GAGTAAAAAAGACAAAGAAGAAAGCCTCGTACCAGCGCTGGGGGCAGTGGGCTGCTCCGTCCTTGGCGGGTTTTTTTCTTGACTTCGGTGATGGAGGAACATCACTCTCTAAAGTTAGAAATAAAGACCCTGAACATCGAGAGCTGACGAGATGACTAACAAAGCTTCACGGGGTCCTCCTGCCTGTTCATCGGTCCTTATGGTCAAACACACTACGGTGAAAACTTTACTGCCTTATCTATATGTGAAGACAAACAGCAAGGGTCTTTTCTTCCTCGGATGGAGTTCTGAGGTGTGTGCTTGCTTTATTTGCGACCATCGGTGGCAGCTTTCAGGAGCATCTCTCTGGGCAGTTCCCTCCCTGCCCTGTATCTTGCCCGCGAATTTAACCCTGACCTTGGGCTTCCCTGCTAGCTCAGTGGTAAACAATCCACCTGCAATGCAGGAGAGCCCCGTTTGATTCATGGGTTGGGAAGATCCCCTGGAGAAGGGATAGGCTACCCACTCCAGTATTCTTGGGCTCCCCTTGTGGCTAAGCTGGTAAAGAATCCACCTGCAATGCGAGAGACCTGGCTTTGATCCCTGGGTTGGGAAGATTCCCCTGGAGAAGGGAAAGGCTATCCACTCCAGTCTTCTGGCCTGGAGAACTCCATGGACTGTACAGAACATGGGGTTGCAAAGAGCTGGATGTGACTGAGCAGCTTTCACTTTCACTTTGGCAGCAACAAGTCTGAGATTTTGGAATAAAGATACTATTTTAACCTGCATTATGGAACGCTTTCCCCGCCCCCAACTTTGAGAAAATCTTTCCATAATACCTCCTAGATTTCAGTGACTTCTGTTGCCACATCACAGGCTTTTCCATGCCCGCTCTGCTGGCCCCTGGCCCTCTGGCTCCCTGGCAAGGCGGGCCCTACCCCACTGCTGGGACAATAGGTAAGGACAGGAGGGACCTGGGGTCTGAGGCCCAGAATGTGGAAGCAGTTAGATTTTTCTCCTGAGCTTAGCCTTGTCTTCAGACCTTGGGACCTGGGAGGGGCCAGCTTCATTAACCCCGTTTAGGCAGCCTGGCATTGCCCACTGTTTGAGGTCCGGCCAGGATGGAGTGCGGGCTGTGACACAGGAGCTGCTGGGACAGGCGCTTCCTCTTCTGTGGTTTGAGCCTGGAAGTGCAGGCCAGGAGCTGCTCGCAGTTGTCCCGCAACCACGAGGAAGAAAACTTGCAGAGAACGGAGCCAACGATAAGGAAACAGCCTCAAAACAGAGCGCGAGCCCCTGGCTTCTGGTCACATAACTTGAGTAATTGGATTAGGCCTCCCTGGAAGCCAGCACTGCATCTCAGTTACACGGAACAAAACATTCTCATTGTTTAAACCAGTATGAGTTTCAAGCAGCTATTTCTACTGGATTATGTGAAAACTGCCAGGGCCTGGACTGTGCGCCTGACGATGAGCTGGCCCGGCCACCCAGCCGGGGACAAGCATGCCCGGTGATGACACGGCGCCAGCTGATGGCCCAGGGGGCGCAGCCTGACCAAGCCGCCGCCATCGCCAGCCTCCTTGCCCACGTAGTGTCCCTGCTCCTAGTAAGGGGGAGTGCTCCCCCAGCTCTCTTGCTGATTCAGCCAGACTGGACACACTCATCCCACTGGTCCTCTGGGCCCCCGTTGCAGGCTGCTTTCTTCACCAGAGGCTGCAGAGAGTGACACACACACACACACACACACACACACACACACACACACACACACACACACACAGTCTTGATGGAGTCAGCTACAAATTCCCACTGTGGCCTTGGCAGCCCCTCTCTGCTCCTGGCTTCTGTGGGCACCGTCGGGGCCTTGCCCACATGCCTTCACTGACGAGAGACCGTCGTGCCCAGCAGCCCACTCGCTGGTGGTCGGCCAGCGGCCTGCCCGGGACCCGCCTGACGGAGACGTGCACAGAAAATGCCCCTGGTTCACAGAGCTCAGGTGGAAGGCTGAGTGCTCTCATGGCTCCGGCTGCCGCAAGCAAGGTACCAACTGACGCCACGATTGAAGGGCGGATCCTCTCGCAGCAAGCCTTGCCCGATCTCCCCAAAACCACCAACTGGCTTCACGAGAGAAATCCCAGTGGTCGCCTGTTTTCACCCTAAAGCACTAGTGACAAACATTGGAACTTCAACCGACGGAGAGCGGCGCGCTCGTCCCCGAGCGCCCCCGAACCCCGACGGAGAGAGGCGCGCTCGTCCCCGAGCGCTCCCGAACGCCGACGGAGAGAGGCGCGCTCGTCCCCGAGCGCCCCCGAACCCCGACGGAGAGAGGCGCGCCCCCCAGAGAGAGAGGCGCGCTCGTCCCCGAGCGCCCCGAACCCCGACGGAGAGAGGCGCGCTCGTCCCCGAGCGCCCCCGAACGCCGACGGAGAGAGGCGCGCTCGTCCCCGAGCGCCCCCGAACCCCGACGGAGAGAGGCGCGCTCGTCCCCGAGCGCCCCCGAACCCCGACGGAGAGAGGCGCGCTCGTCCCCGAGCCCCCCGAACGCCGGGGGGGGGGGGGCGCCGTCCCCGAACCCCCGAACCCCGACGGAGAGAGGCGCGCTCGTCCCCGAGCGCCCCCGAACCCCGACGGAGAGGGGCGCGCTCGTCCCCGAGCGCCCCCGAACCCCGACGGAGAGAGGCGCTCGTCCCCGAGCGCTCCCGAACGCCGACGGAGAGAGGCGCGCTCGTCCCCGAGCGCCCCCGAACCCCGACGGAGAGAGGCGCGCGTCCCCGGCGCTCCCGAACCCCGACGGAGAGGCGCTCGTCCCCGAGCGCCCCCGAACGCCGACGGAGAGAGGCGCGCTCGTCCCCGAGCGCCCCCGAACCCCGACGGAGAGAGGCGCGCTCGTCCCCGAGCGCTCCCGAACGAGCAACGCTGAGGCTGCTCCAGGCTCTCGCTCCTCTGCACTTTTCTCCCCTCATCGCAGACTCACGTAAACCAAGCACAGCCAGTAATTCCTTCTCTGTGGATCCTCAGGGTGTTCTTTAACACGGGCACCTGGTCTGAGGGGAATGTCACGTGGAGTCAGAGGAGTGTCTGGGAAACACTTCACCTCTGGTCTTGCACCGCTGGCCCGGAAGCACCCAGAGCACACGGCTGGTTCCGGGCACTGGGGGCACGTGGGGAGGGCTGGGCTGCAGCTTCGGGGGGAACCTGCCTCCAGGAATGAGACGCTGGAGTCACTTCTTTGTACCGGTGTCATGACCTCTATAATACTTCTTAAACGGAGGACAAAGATGGGCCCACTGAGCCTTAACCGTGATTTAAATCCGACCTGACAGAACTGAAGCCCAGAAGCCCATGAGGCAAGTGGCTGAACAAGCTTAGGAGAACGCCCAGGGAGCTGCAGAGTGGCCACAGTTTCAGGGCAACGGGTGGGGGGAAAAGCAGTGTTTGCTGAGTTGGTATCTGTTACAGGATTGACTAAAACTGTGACTAAAATCACTGAGGATCTGGGTGGTCATTAATTCTAGGAACAGTTCAGTTCAGATGCTCAGTCATATCCAACTCTTTGCAATCCTATGGACCGCAGCTTCCCTATGGACGCCAGGCTTCCCTATCCATCACCAACTCCTGGAGTTACTCAAACTCATGTCCATTGAGGTGTTGCCATCCAACCATCTCATCCTCTGTCATCCCGTTCTCCTCCTGCCCTCAATCCTTCCCAGCATCAGGGTCTTTTCCAATGAGTAGGTTCTTTGAATCAGGTGGCCAAAGTATTGGAGTTTCAGCTTCAGCATCAGTCCTTCCAATGCATATTCAGGACTGATTTCCTTTAGGATTGACTAGTTGGATCTCCTTGCAGTCCAAGGGACTCACAAGACTCTTCGCCAACACCACAGTTCAAAAGCATCAATTCTTTGGCGCTCAGCCTTCATTATGGTTTAACTCTCACATCCATACATGACTACTGGAAAAACCATAGCTTTGACTAGACAGACCTTTGTTGGCAAAGTCATGTCTCTGCTTTGCAGCATGCTGTCTACGTTGGTAATAGCTTTTCTTCTAAGGAGCAAGCATCTTTTAATTTCATGGCTGCAGTCACCATCTGCAGTGATTTGGAGCCCAAGAAAATAAAGTCTGTTACTGTTTCCATTGTTTCCCCATCTGTTTGCCATGAAGTGATGGGACCGGATGCCATGATCTTCGTTTTCTGAATGCTGAGTTTTAAGCCAGCTTTTTCACCCTCCTCTTTCATCAAGAGCCTCTTTAGCTCCTCTTCGCTTTCTGCCATAAGGGTGGTATCACCTGCGTATCTGAGGTTATTGACATTTCAGGTCTGTGTTAAATTTCATCCATCCAAACAACATGGAAAGGGGATGAAGATGAACTCTGATATTTGAACACTGAGGATAAACCTGCAGAACCTCGAAGATGGAGGCAGCATCAGAGGCCACGTGGCCTGGCTCTCCAGGGTCTCACTCTGCCTGGGAAGGTCTGCCCGGCAGCTCCCTGCCTTTCCGACGGGGCCCTGCATCCAGGACACTTAGGGACGTCACTGTATTTCAATAAAATAAAAGTTGGTGACGAGCCCATTTAGGAAATTTTATTTTTGATTAGTAAACAGTTCTCACATTGGGCCTTGCTCTTGACCAGCTGGGGCCTCCAGGTGTGCGGAGGGTCCAACACGCACAGTAAGCACGACTCTAGGTCTGGAACCTCCTGCCCACACCCAGGGGCCCTTGTTGCCCCAGGGACTTGTATGTTAGCAGTTTTCTTCTCATAACTCTGATCCCCAACCTGGAAAACCCTCAGTTTGTAGTTAAGCACTCAGAGTCCACATAATTCATAACAACGAAGGCAAAGAAAACCCTAAAACTGCCCAACTGCATGTAGCTTTTGGGGAGCAGCATTCCTGGGATTTCAGAGGCTGACAAGGAATCAAGCGCCTCCGACACCGCCAGTCAGATCCAGGGCCCCGCCTCCTGGGCAGGCCGGCGGGGCGTCTTCCACTCTGCTGCTGCTGTTGGAATGTCACTCGTTCCCCTGCTCGGGGTCCACAGGGCACAGGCTGGCACTCGGCTGAGGACAGGCGTGGAGGCTCCCCCGGCTGCCCTCCAGCACGTGCGGGACCCAAGGGAATGACAGCGCTGTGTCACACGTGGGAGAGGCTCCCCGCGTGTGTGTACGTGTGTGTGTGTGTATATACCGGCATGCGTGTAGATGCACGTGTGTGTGTGTTCCTAGCACATGACACCCTCTGCCTCATGGGCATCTCCGTCCAGTGGGAAGGACAATCATGCACACAGGTAATTATAATGAAGGTGCGGGTCTAAACCCCACAGATTCTCCCTGTCATAGGAAGCAGAAACTCTCAGGAACCGGAAAGGGAGCCTGATGCTGTGGGTGGGAATGTAAACTCGCGCAGCTTCGGTGGAGGAGAGAGTGGAGGCTCCTCAGAAAACTGAAAATAGAGCTACCAAATGACCCTGAACCCCTCTCTTGGGCATATAACCAGGGAAAACCATCCTTGGAAAAGACACATGCACCCCAGTGTTCATAGCGGCACTATTTACAGGGCCAAGACATGGAAGCAGCCTCAGCGTCCACCGACAGATGACTGGATACGGAAGATGTGGTGCAGACACGCGGTGGGCTTCTACTCAGCCATAAAAAAGAATGAAACCATGAATAACACATTGCTCTGGTTGGGGCGGATATATGCAAACAAGTGTCCGTGTGTCTCAGAGCAACAGGGACAACTGATTAGAGAACATAAAGGGAAAACGTGCAAAGGCAAAACATGCCATGATATATTTGGGAATAAATCTAATAAGAATGTACACTGTCCATATAAGAAAATATTTCAATTGTACTGAAGATCAGAAGGAGACCTAATGAAATACAAACATTAATTAATAATTAATGCAAAGGCATTAATTCTTCAAAGACTGATTGGTGAAGTGCAGTAAGAGCGATTCTAACCAAACCCTCGGTGAGATTTTAAAACACGGAAGCTATTCTGAGACTCGTGTGAAAGTACTAATGCTCAAGAATAAGTAAGACAATCCTAAAACAATGACGAGAGAAGATGTTCTCTACAGATAACACAGGCTGCTACGCACTAGCCCTTGTGAGGGAATTACACGTAGTAACTGACAATCTTCTCAACAATTCTATGAGGTGGGTGTAATTATTAACCTTTTCAAGACAGGGAAACCTAGGCAAAAAAAGTAAGCTGATTTGTTGGATGTGGAAGTGGCAGAGCTGGGATTTGAACCCTGGCCCTGGAGTCCACGCCTCCGAGCACCGTACCCTGTGACTCATCTTGGCACAGGAAGCTGATGGTCAGGAAAGAATACAAAGTCCCAAGCAGATTCACATACAAATGGAAAATCTGATTGTTGACAAAGCAGCATTTCCAGTAAACAGGGGAAGAATATCTCGGTCCATAAATGGTTCCAATAAATGGGTATATTTTTGGAAATAAATTAAGATCCCTGTACCAGTTCTAGGGTTGCTGTAACAAACGACTACAAACGTAGCAGCTTGAAACAACACAAGCCCACCACCTCCCAGTTCCAGGAGAAGGCTGAGGGGCTCCTGGCCCCTCTGCTCTGGTCTTGTGAGGCAGAAAGGTGAGGGCCAGACTCTCACCTGGAGATGCTCTTTGAGGCCGTGGACAGAGTTCAGTTCCCTGCAGAGCGACGCCCCCGCCCTGCTGGGTGTCACCTGGGCCCTCCCTCAGGCCCCGCACCTCTCTGAGGCTCTCTGGCCCCACCCCGGTCACTGCCTTCTGCCTCCAGCCAGAGCGCCCTCTGCCCTTGATGTAGCCACGTGCTTAGACTGAGCTCACAGCCTGCTTGATCTGAGATACCGCCCCTGCTTCACGCTCACCAGTTCTTCACTTCAGCTGCCTCAGTAGACTCTCTTCTGCCATGGGATGGATATATTCACAGAGTCTACAGATGATAGAATGGACCTGTCCTTGGGGGAACATTGTATTATAATCCTCATACCATATGGTATATGACAATAAATTTGAGGTGGATTAAAGAGTCAAAATGCATAAAACAAAACTCTCATTAGTAATGGAAGAAAATAAAAGAGAATATGTTTTATAATCCTGGGGGAGGGAGGACCTTCCTAAGCAAGCTTAGAAATCATAAAGGAGAAAAACAGAGGATAATGTTCTCAAAAATTAAAATATTGGATAAAGAGATTAAAGGTAAGCAACTAGGAGAAAGCACTTGCAACGTATTTAACAAATCATTAATAGAGTTCATATGAAAATGAATTTCTACAGATCAAATTAGAAAATCAAGTCAATAGAAGAGATTAGCAATAATGTGATCGAGTAACTCATAGCAACATAAATGCAGATGGCCCCTGACTGATGATGGAACGACTCTCAGTTTTCTGTCTTACAGAGGTGTGAAGGTGATACACTTTCAGTGGAAACCATACTTTGGATTTTGGTCTTTTCCAGGACTAGTGATACAACCCCGTCACGATTCTGGGCAGCGGCTCCTGGTCAGTCATGTGATCACAAGGGTAAACAGCCAAGATTCTTATAACCTTTGTGTCCCAACAAACCATTCTGAAAGAATTTCACTTTCAGGGCAGTATTCAATAAATTGCACGAGATATTCAACACTATTATAAACTAGGCTTTGTGTTAGATGATTTCACCCAACTGGAGGCTAATAGCAGTGGCTTCGGTATATTAGATGAATTTTCAGCTTGTAGCGCTGTCAACTTCAATGGCTTCATCAGGGTGCAACCTCATCATAAGTCAAGGGAGCTCTGTGGTGGATTTCTTCTTCTAGTAATGACTCTCTACCAAGTCTGCTTCAAGCTCTCAGGGAACCAGGAGGGCAGGGAAGGGTTATGGGGCCAACCCGGAGAGGAGAGAAATGCAGAGAACTGAGGAGTCTGGCTTTGGGGACATTTGAACAGGTGCCTCGGCCAATTCTAGGTTGGCCGGTCAGAGCTTGAGAAGCTGAGTAGATCTTTCAACAGCTTCACAAAGAAGCCCGGGAGACATAAACGGCATCCAGGGCTCACTGCAGGGGAGTGCTCAGTAAGACCCGTGCTTCTGGGTGGAGCCCCTTGGGCTGCACCCTGGGAGTGGGAGTGAGCTGGACACAGACCACCCCTCCCCAGACGGAGGCCCACCTAAATGGACTACGGCTGTTCAAGATGGCAAGGGCACCACCTGCCTACTGAGAAGCAAATGTAAATTCTCTCCAGAGAAAATGACCATCATCTTAGGACTCCAATTATTCCTATGAAGTTCTATATAAAATATCTGGCACACGATCAAAAATAGTCAGGCTCATGAGAAATCAAGACCATGTGACCAGAAGCTGAGCGAAACAAACGCAGCGAAATGATAACTAGGTGAATCCGTGTAACGTTATCAGACCCAGACTTTAAAAGAACCAAAATAGACATGTTCAGCAAAGTTAGGGCAAGAGCGGTGACCTTCAGCACAGAACAGGAAACTAAACAGGGATCTAAGTAGAAACTGCAGCCCTGGAATATTCAACACTTAAAATTAAGAACGAGTGTAACCGCAGGTGAGACACAGCCAAGGAGAGACTCAGTGAAGAAGAGGCCGAATCCATATAGAAGTTAGGAAATGCAGTTAGAAGGGCAGGAGTATACCTATTTATATGTATATATAAAATTATAGTCTCAAACAGAGAAGAGAAAACCAGGCAGAAGTTAAAACAGAAATTCTGATACCACAGCCACTAAGCAAAGTACATCCATAAATAACTGAAAATCTTCCAACAAAAAAATCTTTAGGCCCAGATAGCTTAATCTACCAAACAAACATTTTCAGGATGAAATAATTATCAGTATTACACAAATTCGTCCAGAAAACAGATAAAGAGGGAACACTCCAGTTTGTCTTATGAGACCAGAAAACTTTGACACCAAAATCTAATAAGATCATCACAATAAAATTAAATTGTAGGATAATGTCATTCATAAGCATAGATATAAAAATTCTGAACAAAATATTAGTGAACCAAAATCCAGCAAAAGGTAAAAAGGAATAAGTCTTCATGATCAAATAAGGCTTATTCTAGAAGTGCAACATGGATTTAACATTAGAAAAATCTACGAAGTCCACTGCATTAGTAGAATAAAGGACAAAATTCATATAATTATCTCAAAAGATGGAAGGGAGGCATTTAAGAAACATCTGTTTATAATTTTAAAAAGAAAAGAGACTTTTGGTAACAACAGAAATTCCCTAAATGTGACAAAGGAAGTCTCTGCGAAAAGTCAGTGTCTTTCTCAGCACCAGCAACAAACTGAGAAAATTAAATTTTAAAAATAACGTCATTTAAAATAGCATCATAACACGTCAAATTGCTATTATTGTTGTTTAGTTGCTGAGTCATCTCTGACTTTTTTTGACCCCCTGGACTGTAGCCTGTCAGGCTCCTCTGTCCATGGGACTCTCCAGGCAAGAGTACTAGAGTGGGTTGTCATTTCCTCCTCCAGGGGATCTTCCCAACTCAGGGACTGAACCCGAGTCTCCTGCATTGCAGGCGGATTCTTTACTGTCTGAGCCACCAGGGAAGCCCAATTCTGTATATAAATCCAAAAGGTGATTTACAAGGAAAGCATGTTCAAGTGGTCTTTTAAACTTCTGAATTTTCCCCTGTATTAAAAAAAAAAAAATCAGCCTTCCTTCCTTATTCCTAACGTAGACTGAGACACATCTTATGTCTCTGACTCACCTCTGCTCTGGCATTCGCAATTTCCATTGCTTCTACCTCAAAACAGCCCTTCCTCAACAGGAGAAGGAGATCTTTTCTGGCTGGACCACAGTAGAAAAGGAATTGCAAGTAAGGCTTACACTATTTGACACTTTTCTGAATGTGACGAGCACAATAAACAGTCATCAAATACTTATCTCTCCTGACCATGCTGACTCACTCTCTCTTACCATCCCTGTGTTTTATCTCTGCTTTTTCTTCCTCAGTTCCATGAATTCAGGGCTTAGTAACTGCCAGTGAAGTATGCCTTGACAGGATAGGGCCCAGGAACCCAGCCTTCTTACTTTCCTGGGAGACGATACTCCATCCCCCAGGGTAACACGTGATCATGGTCCTCGTCCACCAAATCTATAAGGTGGGACACAGCTGAAGTTGGTTTTTAGCTTTTGTTCCTCCTTTTTTGAGAGACCCTTAGACAGTAAGATGAAGCCAGTGAATCCTAAAGGAAATCCACCCTGAACATTCACTGGAAGGACTGAGGCTGAAGCTCCAACACTGTGGCCACTTGATGTGAAGAGCCGACTCACTGGAAAAGACCATGATGCTGGGAAAGACTGAAGGCAGGAGGAGAAGGGACGACAGAGGATGAGACGGTTAGATGGCATCTGTGACTAGTGGACGTGAGTTTGAGCAAGCTCCGGGAGATAGTGAAGGGCAGGGAAGCCTGGTGTGCTGCAGTTCATGGGGTCACAAAGAGTCGGACATGACTGAGTGACTGAAAAAGAACAATTATTTACTCATTTGCATCCATTATTTTTGGATTTTAGAAACTAATTTTAAAAAAGACTAAAATTAAAGACAAAACTACCTTAAAAAAAGAAATCAAACCAAAAAAAGTGAGAATGCGTGATCACATCCCTTCCCCACGGGCGGCAGGGAACGAGACCCAGCCCCGGGCGCTTAGCGTGGCTTTGAACCTGGCAGCCCAGGTCAGAGTTCAGAGCCCGTGTGTCCCGCGGCTGGACCCCGGCTTCATCCCCCGTCCGCGTTTGATGACCCGCAGCCACTTCAGCAGCGCAGAGGATGCGTTCCAGAGCACTGCAGTGATGCAGGGGGTGCGGTGTTGGCACGTGGCTTTGGGACGTCCGCGGAGCAGGAGATTGAAACCACACAGCGGGGGCACGCGGGGACCTGCCTCCCACCCCTCGAGTGAAGGCCAACACGGAGGACTCTCAGGAGAGCAGTGATGGAGCGTGGAGCCCACTCACCCACTGGAGCTGCTCTGAGTTGCCACGGAAACAGCTCTATGGTTGCTGTGCACGGCTTCCGGTGGTGGTTTTGGGTGCAAGTGGGCTGACTTGCTTTGCTACAGAAATCTCCCAGAATAACGATTTACAAGGCATGGTTTGATGAAATGCACGCTTCAAGTGTTTTTCAGAAAACAGGGGCAAGAATTCAAACTCTCATTGAGAATAAGATGTGGCCAAAGTTAAATGTGGTTCTGTCTCTCATAACAGCTTACATTTTACAACAATGTATCATAGCCGCTGTCTTGGGAACAAAGGAATCAGCCTGAATTTTGTAAATAAACTGTGGTTATTAAAGCTACTTGAAAGAAGCCAGAGTAATAACCATTAAACACGAAAAGTCAGTAAAAGTCTTTGAACGGTATTTCTGTTGCAATTATTATTCCCATTTTAATAATGTGCTTAGGGATAAAACACAGTTGTGAGCTGTTGGGACTTCTGAATAGATTGCACTGCAGATCTGTTAGCCCATAGCAGCCAAGACTGTGAAGTTTTAAAATCCATTATGGAAAATGGGAATTAAAGGCTTGGAAATCTATAAAAGACAGAGCTGGTCTTCCTCTTGACGACTGCCATGATTCTGGCCTAACTGACCCTCTGTCTGCACCCCATGTCTGTCTGTGAGGCTGTCCGTGACCACAGGCTTGCTGGTGGCCCCTGGCGTTGACGGGGCTTTAAGTGCCGGCCAGTGACGGCTTTACCACGCTGACGCTGGTCCTCCCAACGCTCACCTTCTCCCTCCCGGGTCACTGGGCCCCACGGGAGGCCCACACTCTCTTCAGGAATAAATGATAATGTGGTAACGGTGCTACGGCAGAAAGGAGCTGGATTCAGCTCTTGTCACCTCGCATTTCACCTTCTGCTGCTGGAGGGATCTCTCTAAGGACGCAATCATGAAACACTATGCAGTTAAACAAAAACGTCCTCTGCAGCTGAGAACTGCCTTCTGAGCAGTGGCGGAGTCCCCACCCTGAACCCGGGGCGGGCACCACGTCCCAGCAGAGCACAGAGCAGGCAGAGACGTGGGCTTGCTGCTGTCACTGCTTCTCAATGGATGAAACGAGAGTAGCTGACATCCTGTCTCTGCTCCTCACTGACGGGACCCTCGCCCAGGAGGCTCCCCACCGCCCCCGGGCACCTGGAACCTGTTCTCCGCAGGCCCCTCATCCTGGCCAGTGTCTTTCCTTCTGCGGATGCCCGCCTCACGGGCCCTTCTCCTAGCTGAAGAGTTGTAACCACACATGCTCCGTCCGCGTTCCCTGGCTCCTGACCTGTTTCACACGCATCCTGCCGCGATGTCCACATGGACCCCGTGGGAAGGTGTGGCTACTGACCTTCTTGGAGCCTGATGTCTGGGCCAATTAGGGCCTGGACAGGCCACGTGACCCATTGTGACCGGGGTGGACCCTCCCCTGCTGGCCATGCTCGTCCTGAAGCCTCCCCCGGTCCCTTACCATGGGCCTTAATGGGGGTCTCGGGACCCCCTCTGTCCCCCTCCCCAGATGCACATGATCAGCCACGAGACTGGCCATTAGACTCAGCAGGTTTCGTCCTGGATGAACCGATGAGTCTCGGCCTTGACTGCTGTGAGGCTGGGACTGAACTGTGGACTGTGCCCAGCACTTCACGACACACTTCAGAACAATCTACGCACGCTCTAGACCTTAGGGCCTGGACACACCCGAGAGGAATGAGACCGGCCAGCTGCTGAAACATGCCAGCCAGAGAACCAGCGAGGCCCCTGGACGGCCTGGGGTCTGAGCTGAGGACCTGGCCACGGGCTCTGGAGGTCCTGCCCTGGGGGAGTCTCCCCCACGGTTGGGGAGACGGCGGGCAGGGCCAGGGTGGCAACCTCCTGCCTTGTGGACCTGAGCCTCACAGCCCCTTAGGAGGAAAAGCACATCGTCAAACACCAGCCTGGAGTCCGCACCCTACACCGCCTCTGCTCGACTGCACTCGGAGCTCCTCGAGGGCGGAGGAGAACCCGCATGTCCAGGCTTCTTCTCGGTTCCCATCGTGGGCCAGCACCTCACACTGCCCCGGAGTGACCCATGCAGGAAAGAAAGGATGATCCTTTGTGAAAAGCACAGCGTTGCATCTTATTGATTGGATCTCCAAGTACTAGTTCTCACAGATTTATTTAAAAGAATCTTCTGGGAACCTGAGTGATCCAGGTTCACACGTTTGAGGCTGCAAATACCTGGTTCAAAGCAGGGGCTTCGTTACACGTACGGCACCGTCTACATTATGTTTGAGGTCTGAGGCTGACGTTGTGTAGTGCCCCTGTGATAAACAGACCCTGGCTTTGCAGTCTTAAGAACACTAGTAAAATTTTAGACTATTTCTTTTCTTCCCTTATTTTCCATAATTTAGTGAATTACTTTGACAAAGGCTTGCAAATCGCCTGGTCTCACTGTGAATAATGAGACCCTGTTGTTCCCAAAAAGGAGACTTGGTTTCACACACAGGCTGAGCCTGAGTGACGTCCAGCATGGATCCAGTTCACAGTGTGGTCAGTCCGATGGACGATGACACTGGGGTGGGTGGCCCGCCTCCGTCACGGGAGGTCACGGGCTCCCCGAGGACTCAGTCTCCTCACACAGTGAGGTCTGCTTGGAGCCGCGGCCTCCCCTCCGCTGCTGGGACTCTAGGGTGCTTGCTCAGACCTTACCGGGAATCAGACATTACTAACTCCTGGTGTGGAGAGGAACGACGGTTTTTAAAATTGCTTTCCTGTTGCTGTTTTCAGTCACTAAGTCGTGTCCAGCTCTCTGTGACCCCATGGACGCAGCACATCAGGAAGCCTTGTCCTTCCCTCTCCCCAGGGGTTTGCTCAAATTCATGTCCACTGAATCGGTGACGCCATCCAACCATCCCATCCTTTGTCGCCCCCTTTTCCTTTTGCCTTCAATCTTTCCCAGCATCAGGGTCTTTTCCAATATGTCGGCTCTTTGCATCAGGTGGTCAAAGTACTGGAGCTTCAGCTTCAGCAATGGGTTGTTCCAATGAATATGCAGGGTTGATTTTCTTTAGGATTGACTGGTTTGATCTTGCAGTCCAAGGGACTCTCAAGAGTCTTCTCCAACACCACAGTTCAAAAGCATCAATTCTTCGGCGCTCAGCTTTGTTTATGATCCAACTCTCATATTCATACATGACCACTGGAAAAACCATTTCGACTAGACAGACCTTTGTCAGCAAAGTGATGTTTCTGCTTTTTAATATGCTATCTAGATTTGTCATAGCTTTTCTTCCAAGCAGCAAGCATCTTTTAATTTCGTGGCTGCAGTCAGTGTCCAGAGCAATTCTGGAGCCCAAGAAAATAAAGTCTATCCCTGTTTCCACTTTTTTCACGTCTGTTTGCCGTGAAGTGATGGGACTGGATGCTATGATCTTAGTTTTCTGAATGTTGAGTTTTAAGCCAGCTTTTTCACTCTCCTCTTTCACCTTCATCAGAAGCTTTTTAGTTCCTCTTTGCTTTCTGCCGTTAAAGTGGTATCATCTGCATATCTGAGGCTGTTGCTATTTCTACTGGAAATCTTGATTCCAGCTTGTTACTTCCTTATGTAGGCATTAAAGGAAAGATATGTTTCTGTCCACTGCAGTATTCTTGCCGGGGAAATTCCATACACAGAGGAGCCTGGTTGGCTACAGTACGTGGGGGTGCAGAGAGTCGGACACAACTTAGTGAGTAAACAACAGTAATAACAACCCGTTTCTGTAAGGCTGGCTTAGACAGAAAATCGGTCTTTTCTAGTTACATTGCCCGTTTCTGTAAGGCTGGCTTAGACAGAAAATCGGTCTTTTCTAGTTACATTGCCTGTTTCTGTAAGGCTGGCTTAGACAGAAAATCGGTCTTTTCTAGTTACATTGCCCGTTTCTGTAAGGCTGGCTTAGACAGAAAATTGGTCTTTTCTAGTTACATTGCCCGTTTCTGTAAGGCTGGCTTAGACAGAAAATTGGTCTTTTCTAGTTACATTACCTGTTTCTGTAAGGCTGGCTTAGACAGAAAATTGGTCTTTTCTAGTTACATTGCCCGTTTCTGTAAGGCTGGCTTAGACAGAAAATCGGTCTTTTCTAGTTACATTACCCGTTTCTGTAAGGCTGGCTTAGACAGAAAATTGTTGTTTTCTAGTTACATTGGTGTTATCTTGATGCCACTTAAGGGGCAAATTAACCCTCTGCAGCCACGGGTTCCCGGGCACTTGGGGACCGACATGCCAAGGGTGAGGAGCTGGAGGAGAGGCCGATGCCGGCAAGGTGGGCGGGGGGCAGCTGAGGTGCCAGCCATCAAGACCGGAGGAGAAGCAGCTTTCTGTGCTTAAGTAAAAACACACCTTTCAGAATGCCTCATTCAGTTTTTTTCTTTTTATAGAATTAAAACACACAAATTTTTCTTAAATGAAAAACAGAAACAGCTTAAATTTTTTTTTAAAGCAAGTTAAAAAAAGATACCCAGGAAATTATCCTGTAATTCTGCCAGTCTCTGCTAAGTCGCCTCAGTCGTGTCCGACTCTGTGCGACCCCACAGACGGCAGCCCACCAGGCTCCCCGTCCCTTATGCAGCTGGTATCAAGGTAATAACATTTGGTTGAAAAGAAAGAAGAAAAATTTCAAGAGGCTGTTCTGCACACATTTTGGTTGATTGGCTGATGTCAGGTTGACTACTGTTATTTTGCAATTGCTTTGACAGATGCAAAACAGAAAATCGCAAACAATTTTGACACTTTAAATACCTTAAATGCCCTCAGTGAGCACACACATAATGAGACCCTGAAGACTGTAAGTTACGACACTTGTAATTGTTTTTGACTACTGCTATTAGTGCCGTGAAAGGAAAGGTCAGATTCAGATAAAATAGAAGTTAAATCAGATTAAACAGATGAACTGAAGGGGTGCCCCGATGTGCTCTTCAGTTCTACTGAAACAACTGCTAAGCTACACCCAGGATCTTGTGGAAAGAACCCAGCATTTCGTGGCTGCAAAGATTATGAAATATTCAGCTTTACCCAGGGGTATTTCCTGACGTTTCTTTGGTAAACTGGAGTCTAATAGAAGATATCAGGAATTAGTATAAGAAACAGTTTAGAAGCCTATTGTCACTACAAAGATGAAAGCAACTTTGATGATCAAAAAGAAGTCAATAAAATAAGACTGAAGTGGTTCCTGAACCCTTGCCTATTGTTCATCTGGGATTTCTTAATTTCCCTACTCTCCATCTATTATGAGGTTTTCTGTGTGAAGTCCTGCCATGAATTAGAGTGATGTCAACAGAGTTTTACCTTGAGTCATATTTTATCACAAACTGGAGGAGGCCCAGTCCTTCAGGGAACACGCTTCCTGCTCTTAAGAAGCTTGTCATCTTCTCCTAGTTCCAGACACCCCAGCTGGCCGGGGTGGGGGCCCAGCTGACCTCAGCGACAGTGGGACCTGGGCCAGCCCCCCAAGGCCATGCTGCCTCCCGGGTGGGTTTTCACCTGCGGCCATGCTGGCTCTGCTTTCCGGCCACAGGGAGCTAACCGCCTGTTCCAGCTGTCTGGGGTGGTGGTTTTTCCCCTGCCAGCCTTAATAAACTTTCCCTGTCACTGCTGTGTCGATTTTTAAACTAGAAATGCTGTAACTTAAAAACTGTCATGACAGGAGCAAAGGTTTGGAATTCAGATCAACCAGGGTGTGACCCCCACCCATACTATTTTGCAGCTGGGTGACCTTGGGCAAGTCCCTGAGCCTCTCTGAGCTGCAGTGCACCAGCAGGGAAATGGAGTGTAATGCTGGCCTTAAATGGTGATTATCAGGATAAACAAAGTTGTGCACCATTTCTTGTGTGGGGTCTCTCATCTTGTAGGCCTTTGGTAAATACAGTTACAACTCACTTTTCATCCTAGAATCATATTTTGTGATCCTATTGCCTGTCCAGCATGGACCCTATACAAGACATATCCTACACAGACATAACACAGATGCCCACGACACGTCCACAATACACTTATGATGCAGGTGAGCATTAGACAATGGGAATGAATTCCGGGAGGTCAAGTCCATTTGGTAAGTATTAATATTACTACGCAGCATCAATCAGATACTCACACCTGCCACTCTCTGCAGTCCCCCACCTGGGGGTCAGGCTCCCCTGCTGGCTCGGTGGCAAAGAATCCACCTGCCAGTGCGGGAGACGAAGGTTCGACTGCAGGGTGGGGAAGATCCCCTGGAGAAGGAAATGGCTACACACTCCAGGACTCTCGCCTGGGAAACCCCATGGACAGAGGAGCCTGAGGACAGTCCATGGGCAGCAAGGGTCGGACACGACTGCGTGCATGACCTGGGGTCCCGTTTGCCAACAACTCCAAGGGTGACGTAGGTCTCTGCATTCGCCTTACGTCAGGGCTACTCTTCAGAGAGTCAAGATGACCGACCCGGCATTCCTGTGCTGAATGGACCATAGGAAACAGCATCGCATACATTGGCGGTCCTGAGAAGGACATCTGCAATGCTGCACGTTAAGGGTGAGGGCGACGCATTTATTAAAAGTTTCATTAAGACTCGTGATATGTATTGATACTCCGTCGGCTTTTTAGTTGAAAATTAGTAAAATTTAAAAGACTTCGACGAAAAAGACTCTTTCATTTGAAAATAAAATTGGTCATTAGCTATTGTCATAGCTGGATAATCGTGGTTACACTAGATTTGTTTCATGAACATAATGTAAGAAAGGAAAAAATTAAAATTCAAGAGAAAACGTGATTCCTGTCTCTCAGTACGATGGTGTCCCTTTATCCTAACAAGCAGACCTTGTCGGCTACATCCCCAACACAGGCGTCCCCTCCTCCGGGTCCAGGTTGCCCCCTCCCTCCTGTAATTCCATCCCCGCCAGGTGGACCCTGATTGGTCCGGGCCAGTTTGACCCCTCTGTCCTCTCACCAGGGATTGGATGGTCTCAGCTGATCATGTGGCCTGTTCTGGCCAATGAGATGATAAGAGTGGTCTTGCGGGTGGGGGTTGCTCCAGGGAAAGGCGCCCTCACTGCTCAGAACAGGACCCCAGACATGAGCAGCCCCCTCTGCCTCTGGGTGTCCCCAGGCCTGCTCAGGATGCTGGGGACTGTGGCCGCCGTCGAGCTGGTTTACGATGAAACCAGCACGGGACACAGAGATGCGGGAATGAGGGGCGCGGAGCCGGCGGCAGGGCTTCTGCCCGCAGACCGCGTGTGACAGACCCTGTGGCTGTCCACGTGCTGCAGGGCCCGAGCATTCTGCCACTGGAGGCACAGCATCCCAGCGGACACAGGACGACCACCATCCCCAAGCCCCTGGACCTGGAGAAAGTCAACAAGTGAACCGGCCGTGTGGGCAAGTACCTGCTCCTGCGACTCCAGTTCCTTGTGCTGCAGCTTCTTCTCTATGGATCGCACTTGTTTTGAGCGGTTTTCCAATTCCTCTTGTAAAGCCTGAAAAGGCATAAGACAAATACAAAAATATTAAAAATTAGCACCCTTGGGGGTGCTAAAAATTACCACCTAAGCTGGTGTCAAAAGGGCCTCAGATCTCAAGTCTATTACAGTTGTTCCAAATAGTTCAGGCAGAAAAAAGCCCAGCCTTTCAGCATTGGGCCCAGATGTTTCCTACTTTAGCAATAACTAGTGTTAAAAATTCCAAACTTACAAAACAGACACATTAGCAGGTGTCCATTCATCTTATAAAAATATCTCCTCTGTTCCCAGCACAGATGCACAGCATGTGATAAAGCGTAAAACGACTGCTAATTAAAGGAGTTCGACCAGTACACCTGTGAGGGGCCCTTACACTCTGAGCAGTGCTGTGGCCGCAGGAACTGAGATCCTGGGCAGGCACAACGCTCTCCAGCACTGTGCTGTGGTGATCTGAGTTAGTTACGGTGACCTGAAAGGCATTTCTCTATTAAGCCACTGAGGATAGCACTGCATCTGAAGAACCTGTAAGAAGCAGACAGAGGGGAACGCTTTCAGTTGCCAAGTAGCCATTCAGGTTGCTCTGGGGCAATCCTGGAATGACAAGGTTCAATAAAGAACGCTGTATCAACTACTATATTAAGTAAAGAGGTGAACTAGAAAAGAAACAGGATCCATTCGAACAATCCCATCTGATGACAGATACAATACATGGGGAATGATGGCCCGCGGAGCGCAAGGGATGGGACGGGAAGACGCTGAATGAATTCTCAAAATAAAATTCATTCGGGGAAGACGCCCGTGTCTCTGCTCTAGATTAAGAGCTGTGATAGGTCCTTCAGATGAAGCAGTGAAAGAAAACAGACGACACAACTGCCTGCTCTCACCAGCTCTCACTAGCTCCCCGGTGCACCGGGGGACAGACAGTCGCAAACAGTGAGTGTATAATACATGTCGGTGACGAGCACGGAAGCAAAACAGTGCAGCCAAGGGGGCTCCTGGAGGGTTATGAGGATCGCTTCAGCTGCTGCAAAGATGAGACTGAAGAGGGGTCCAGGCAAAGCAGAGAAGCAGGGTCTAGGCTGCTAAGACACACGGGAAAGAATGCTGGGGACTGGACCGGGGTGGTGTCAGGGCCCCAATCCACTTGAGGACCCGGCTTGCAGCCCTGAGACGTGGATGCAGAGTGAAAAATAAAGAGACGATGACTCTGGGGTTGTGGCTGGAGCAGGACGGAGGCAAGGGAGGGAGCGGCATTGCAGGGAGGCCCAGGGCTCGGCCTGGGGCGGAGGAGCGGGACGCACGGCCCACCCTGACCGAGACGCTGGGGCAGGGGAAGGGCCGCAGTCCAGGCAACACGAGCCGGTTCACGTCCAGCAACAGTCCCCTCAGTGCAACTCCAGTCTTCTCTCCACGGAGACAGAGCCGCTGGTTCTGGGCCGCCTTCTGGTGTTCCAGATTCACTGGAGCATCTGGTGGGTGCTATGTGGTCACTCCCCATGTGGAAAAAAGTGCTTATCGTGTGCTTCTAGTTTCAGGGGGGTCCACATGTTGCCTGAAGCCTGTCTATGGACGAACCCCAGGCTAAGAACCTCTATTTAAAACACAATAAGGGGGAAAAAAAGAGAGTTAGGGGGACTCCCTGGTGGCGCAGTAGTTGAGAATCTGCCAGCCAATGCAGGCTTCTTGGGTTTGACCCCTGGTCCGGGGAGATGCCACGTGCCAGGGGACAACTTCCGGTGCACCACAGCTGCTGGAGCCCGAGCACCTAGAGCCTGTGCTCTGCAACGAGAAGCCCGAGCAAGCAACGGAGGGCAGCCCCCGTCTCCACACCTGGAGAAAGCCCGAGCACAGCAGTGAGGGCCCAGCACAGCCAAAGAAAAAGAGACAGAATGTTTAAAAAGAGTGTAATGGTTTGACTGAGGAGAGAATGAGAATGAGGACAGAAGCTTTAGGGGCTTTTTGATATTATACTGGAATATAAAATCCACCCTTCAGCCAAGACTGACAATGAGCTTCAAACTCTATTTTTGTTTATATTAATGACTGTATTATTGTGGGCTGTTTCCAGAAGGATGACTGCAGTTGTTCCTATGCTTTTTGACCAAGTAGCAATTTTTTTCTTTTGATAATTTTGTACCAGTGCATAGGATCTTGTTGGCATCTCTTACAGCCTAACCGAGGAGAGGAGTGAACGTGGGGCTGGGAGGAGACTGGCCTGCTTTCTGCCGTGCTCTCTCCTGCTCTCCATCCTCACACTGCAGTCAGAGTGACCCCACGCCCCCAAATCCAATCACGTCGTCCCCCTGCTGCAATGCTCAGACACCAACACAGTACCCCCCAGGTATGGCTCAGACTCCTGACCTGGGTCCTCGGGGACCCGGGTCTCCAGGCTCTGACCACCCTGGGCCGAGGGAGCCTCCATGTCCTGCAGATTTTGTGGCCATGATCAATGACCACGTGCCACTGTCGCCTGCATGGACTTTATTTTTCAGCCTCCTGGCAATCCTGTGTAGCAGGCGGTTTCTCACCCACGTTAGGGAGGACTGAACCGAGACCCACAGAGGGGAGAGAGCCCCCTCAGGTCTATCCACAGGCCAGAAGTAAGGCCCCAGGCTGGGACTGCAACACACTGACCCACCCCGAGTTCAGCGTTCGCGCTTCTCCCCACGGCCCTTCACCTGTCGCCCCTGTCTTCTTGCCTTTGCCTGGAATCCGCTCTGCTCTTAGTGTAACCTCACCGACCTGTCCCAGGAGCAAAGCCTGGACACTGCGCGGCCGTGACCTGTGTGAGGCTGTGACGCGTCCGTCCGGGGCTCAAGGGGCTCTGTCTCTGTGTCTGTGTGAGGCCAGGACCCCTGCAGCCCAGGGCACTCTCCCCGTCACGTTTCCAGCCTGGAGCCAGGCCTGGTGTGTGCTAGCACCAGGCCCACGGTTGGGTAGGAGCTAACACACATCTCAACTGTTTCCCCAAAGAAATTACTTTAACCATGGGGTCATCCAACTGTCGTCCACACAGCACAGTAACCGAACGGTCATCAAGTTTCTCAAGATACAGAATGTACAAGCATACCGTCCAAAGTTCTCTCTCTATACACATGCCTGAAACATGTATATACATATGACATTATTATTTGTAATGACATATTGTCTGGTTTCTGCCACAATAAAAAACTACACTCTTTTGTTTCTTGGTTTATTTCAAAGAAAAAAAAATACAGGAGATGCGCATGTCCTTTGTCTTTTAAGCAGAAAACTGTCACCCCCGCAGTCTCATCTCCATCCTGCCCTTCCCCAGCAGAGCCCCGGGCACAGCCCCCTCGAGGGTCCCCGTCCCCACCCCAATCTCTCAGCCCTTAGTCCTTCCTCCTATCCCCGCCCTCCACGAGGGAGCAGGCAGAACCAGTAGTGTCCCAGCACCGGGGGCAGAGACTCCTTGACAAGAGTTCAAGGTGCTGCAGGACCTTCCTGGAGACCGTCACGTGGGGAGGGGGCTTGGGCAGGGGGCGGGGCCTGAGCAGGAGGCGTGGTCTGGGCGGGGGAGGGGCCTGAGCAGGGGCGGGGCCTGAGCCGGGGCGGGGGAGGGATCTGAGTAGGGGGTTGGGGGGGGGGGGCTCCAGGGCTCAGGCCCATGCAGACAGGATGCTCCAGTGGGGAATCATGAAAGGAGCGGAGGTCAAAGCCTGACCCTGCGTGATGCCCACACTAGGAGTAGGCAGAGGGCGAGGAGGCCAGAGGCCGGGGGGATCGCGGTGCTGGAGGAGGAAACGAGTCCAGGGGGTCTGATGAGAGAGTCCCCGCGAGGACAGGGGACAGCGCCAGACCTGTCCTTTCTCCGCTTTCACACAGTGAAGAAGAGACTGCTAACCTACTATGTCTCAGCAATGCTAAAAAAACAGAAGGGAAGTTACATTTGCTTTTCAAACAGCTCCGCTTTTCAGTTTGCTCATAGTTAACTAAATGGTTCACGTGATGTTTCTAGGGCTAATCAGAGCAGGCAACATGGCTAGAAATTCCTTTTTATTACCTAATAAAAATCAGTTTAAAAAGCTGAAGAGCAACGGAGTAGTAGTCCACTTTCCAAAAAGTTAAAGTGCATCAAACGAAAGGAAGAGGACAGTTTATACTGACAGCTGCTCCTGATGTCATATTCTAAACAATTATTAGGTCACGAGCTCTTCACCCCCAGAATGGACACAGGCCTCTCTGAGGGTGACAACTACTGAGTAAGCACTGCTGCTAAGTCGCTTCAGTTGTGTCCGACTCTGTGAGACCCCATAGACGGCAGCCCACCAGGCTCCCCCCGTCCCTGGGATTCTCCAGGCAAGAACACTGGAGTGGGTTGCCATTTCCTTCTCCAATGCATGAAAGTGAAAAGTGAAAGTGAAGTCGCTCAGTCGTGCCCGACTCTTAGCAACCCCATGGACTGCAGCCCACCAGGCTCCTCCATCCATGGGATTTTCCAGGCAAGAGTACTGGAGTGGGGTGCCACTGCCTTCTCCGACTGAGTAAGCACTACCGGGGACCTTTCTTCTCAGCTGTGGCATCTTCACTGGAATGCCTTACAGTCTGACGTTTGACACACATCTATGAACACAACTTTTACTTTGTTCCTGAAAAGCCCAAGATCATCAAAGAATGGAGTGTCCAACATTGGTTCAAAAATCTAAAACAAGTCCCACTTGAAAGGCCACGCTACATGTCCTGCAGACGTGCTGCTCACCTCTGCTGGGTGCCCTGGCCTCGTGACCGAAGGGCGGCTCTCCCAATGAGACCTGCCATTAGACGCCAGGTGATGGGGCTGGCAGTGGGCGCCACCCGTGGCCGACGGTCCCAGAGCTCTGTGTGGACCGCTGACAAAGAATGGGCTTTTCCGGAAGAAAACCTACAGCTCTATGAGAACGAGAGGAGACCACACTCTGCGAAAGGGAGCGGCTACAAGACGATCTCACTTATTTGTTTAAAATATGAAAATCGAGCTCATTAGAGTGTAAAAGGTCCACAGGCCACGGACTCCTCAGGCAGCTCATGTTCCCAGAGGAGGCACCCGTCAGCGTCCCAGGGCTCTGCTGTTCATTCAGGGGGAAAAGGAGTCAATGCTATTTTCATAAAACTTATAAACAGGCTTCAAAGTCAGCTGCTCAACTTTAGCCACACATTACGGGCTTCTGTGGTCTTCCTAAAACCCCAAGTGTCCCTCCTAGTTCTGAGTCAGTTAAACAAACATGAAATGATGGCAGACACACACTTTTTAATAATGGACACATGAAATGCAAGTCCATTTGAGTAAGAAGTGGTTAAAAAGTTATGTAATAAAGGAAAATTTCCCTGGAAAGGAGAGATTCTGGGCTGTGGGGACACAAAAGCCACAATCCCAGTGTTTCCAGGGTGAAGGGTGTCCAGAAGCGCTGGGCCTCAGATCAGCACAGGTCTTTGGAGAGGTTTCTGACCTTGGCTTTGGCCAGACTCCATCAGGCCCTCATCCAGAGCGGGGTGGGGTGGGCGTCCAGTGACGTCGGAGCTGCAGCCTCACTGCCCCGGCCCAGAAGGCTGCCCGGCCGAGCCGCAAACCGGTCTCTCACCCCAGGACGCCTGGCCTGCAGCCTCTCACCAGACAATACGATCCCAAACTCCCCACCTTCCCATCTTTACTGAGACCCTGGGCTGTGAGAAGCATGTAAACATCCACTGGCAAACGGAGGCAGAACCAGAAACGCAGACATCACCCTGCTCCTGGGTCACACATCCCGCAGGCTGTGCCCCAGTCTTCAGGAGCATGAGCTGGTTCCCACTCCCAGAGATCCAGTGTGTCCTGAGTACCTTCCGCCCCATTCCGTGCGCTCTGTCTCGGCAAACACCTGTGTCCGGCCTTGTCGGTCGTCCTGAGGCTGCCGGCATGTCTCCTGGGCCTGCCGACCATTGACCGTCGAGGGGCGAGGCTAACGGGCTCCTCCCCGAGTTCTGGCTCACAGAACGCACTCTCTGGGGGCCACACCTTGAGTGGCACAGCATTCTCCCGTTTACAGGGACTGGAGCAGATGTGAGCACAAAAGACCAGGGGACGGTCCATCCTGTTAAATATTCAGCTGGGGACTTTGGGTTAAGTCAGCGGTGGGGAATCAAGGAGCTGGACGAGACATGCAGGGGGCCTCGCCAGCAGCAACTCCGAGCGGCGAGGAGATGAACACGGAGAAAAGCAGAGCTTGGCAGGAAGGCCCAGCCCAGGAGAGGTCAGCCCTGCAAACAAAGGTGAAGCCGGGCGGTGGGGCGCTGCTCGCTGGTCTCCCTACCTGTGTCTCTGAGAGTTTCCATAATAAAGAGAAAAAGGAATGTTTAAAGCTTTTTCTAATTAAGACATATGAAGACACCATATCCTTCCTTTCATGAGGTTTGAATTCACTATTTTACTTCAGAAGACGCATGGTTCACATGTCCTCCACCGGCAGGAGGGATGGGGCAGGACTTCCCGCATCATGCGTATTCTGGAAGACGACTGGGGTGCCCAGATTCTGACCTAAGGAGAAGGTGATTGGACGGGAAGGCTTATTTCTGCTTTTATTGAGACACATGCGGTAGGATTCCAGGGTTCTAAAACATGGTGCTGGTCTGTTTTCTATTTAAAACCAGTAATATGACTTGAAAGTTTGTCTCACAAAGTATCTGTCCGCTGACTGGTTTATCCATCAGACAGAGGGGACACCTGACCTGTGACTCGGTGAAGAGACAGGTTATAACAGTAAGAAGAGGAGAGCCCTTCATGAAACCTCACTGCCTTCGTAACAACGCCCACACCTGTCTAAGGTAAGGAGACTTCAGTTTACAATGGTGCCGACAGTATTTCTGATGAGTGGGCTTTCTTTGAGAGGAAGAGTGATGCAGAAACAGCAAATGTTTCCCTTTGTACTACTCCTAACTGAAAGTTAAGGGAAAATTAAGTAAAACTATAAAATCTCATCATTTTGGTGTCAGATTTGTACTTATTTTTCTTGTTTTCACATCTTAAACATCTGGGATCCAGCAAGAAGACATGTCCTGTCCCCGAGACAGGGAGACAATCTGGGGTTAACACCAGAGTGGAGAGTGATGTGTGTTCTGGGTGGTCTCACTGGCTATTTACACAGGCCACTATTCCTTTTTTTTTTTTTTTTTTTTTTTAGTGGGCTAAATCTACTACAAAAGCAGCAAGTCCTCTTCACCTGAAATGCCAGTCAAGATTTCTTTTAAAGTGATTTCTTCAGAACTCCTCAGAATAACAAAACCATGAAGAGGTCTTATCCGTGGTTGTGCAGAACCAAGAACAGGTTTGAACTACAGAGCTAGTTACTGAAACAGACCACAGTCACTGCCAAGGCCACTCACGTATTCAAAACACAGTACAGTGTTCTTTAAGGCTTGCATTCAGGTTTGTTTGGTTTCCCTGTTGGTTCATTGGTAAAGAATCCGCTTGCCAATGCAGGAGACACAAGAGACATGGGTTCAATCCCTAAATTGCAAAGATCCCCTGGAGAAGGAAGTGGCAGCCCACTCCAGTACTCTTGCCTGGGAAATCCCATGGACAGAGGGGCCTAGGGTGCTAGTCTGTGGGGTCGCGAAGAATCGGACACTGCTGAGCCATTTAGCACCCACATACACATTCAGGTTTTTAACTTTTTCACATTCCATGCAAGTAACTTCTTTTTCTCATTCCTTTAACCCTCATAATTCAGTATCTTGTGATATTATATGAAGAAAAGGAGTTTTAACCCAATATGTGGGATATTCTTCACATGAGGCAAAGCTCCCTCTGGGTGAACACTCTTCAGCTGCCGCAGCGCCTCATGGGTGAGAGCTCACACTTTCTGGGTGAACACTCTTCAGCATCCGCAGCGCCTCGTGGGTGAGAGCTCACACTTTGATCCGAGGCTGTTGTTGCGGTGCTTATTAGGCCACTGACTCAACTTGAAAGGTAAAAAGTATCGTGGCCAATATAAGGAGCAAGAGCAGCACTTCCGTCAAAGAATCCCACAGTTTCCACTATCTTTCTTTTCTTCTTTCTCTCTCATCTATTTTCTGGCCTTTAAAATTCCTAAATGCCTTCCTTTAAAAGTCTTAAAACTGCACTTTTAAAAGAGTTAGTGTTTCCTGGTCTCCATGGAGGTTCCAGGAAAAGAAATCATGTTATCCCAAGACTTTGATGATCTAAGGAAGCTGGAATCCCCCAACACACCTCATTAACGTTCCCCGGCAGCACACAGCCCATCCCGACCTCACCCACATTTCCTCTGGGAGCAGCCGGCACATTTCTGCTCAGGAAATTCAAAGCACATTGCCTACTCTGTCCCTCCAGATGGCGTCACTTGTGAACACGTTCCTATCTCGGGGGGTAGAAATCCAGGACCAAGTTCAAGAACTGGGCTAGGATGTTCCAGGATCTCAGAGGAATTCCCTCTTTCGGCCCGCGTGATGACCGCTTACACTGCGGTCAGTCTACAGAACAGAGACCACCCTCCTGCCAGAACCCAGGGAGGGGAGCACCCAGGAGTCACTGGTCCAAATGTTTAGTTTCTTGCATGGTAATTGTCTCAAACTACCGCACAATCGCACTCATCTCACACACTAGTAAAGTAATGCTCAAAATTCTCCAAGCCAGGCTTCAGCAATATGTGAACCATGAACTTCCTGATGTTCAAGCTGGATTTAGAAAAGGCAGAGGAACCAGAGATCAAATTGCCAACATCCCCTGGATCATCGAAAAAGCAAGAGAGTTCCAGAAAAACATCTATTTCTGCTTTATTGACTATGCCAAAGCCTTTGACTGTGTAGATCACAATAAACAGTGGAAAATTCTGAGAGAGATGGGAATACCAGACCACCTGATCTGCCTCTTGAGAAATCTGTATGCAGGTCAGGAAGCAACAGTTAGAACTGGTCATGGAACAACAGACTGGTTCCAAACAGGAAAAGGAGTACGTCAAGGCTGCATATTGTCACCATGTTTATTTAACTTATATGCAGAGTACATCATGAGAAATGCTGGACTGGAAGAAACACAAGTTGGAATCAAGACTGCCGGGAGAAATATCAATAACCTCAGATATGCAGATGATACTACCCTTATGGCAGAAAGTGAAGAGGAACTAAAAAGCCTCTTGATGAAAGTGAAAGTGGAGAGTGAAAAGGTTGGATTAAAGCTCAACATTCAGAAAACGAAGATCATGGCATCTGGTCCCATCACTACATGGGAAATAGATGGAGAAACAGTGGAAACAATGTCAGACTTTATTTTTCTGGGCTCCAAAATCACTGCAGATGGTGACTGCAGCCATGAAATTAAAAGACGCTTACTCCTTGGAAGGAAGGTTATGACCAACCTAGATAGCATATTCAAAAGCAGAGACATTACTTTGCCAACAAAGGTTCGCCTAGTCAAGGCTATGGTCTTTCCTGTGGTCATGTATGGATGTGAGAGCTGGACTGTGAAGAAGGCTGAGTGCTGAAGAATTGATGCTTTTGAACTGTGGTGTTGGAGAAGACTCTTGAGAGTCCCTTGGACTGCAAGAAGATCCAACCAGTCCATTCTGAAGGAGATCAATCCTGGAATTTCTTTGGAAGGAATGATGCTAAAGCTGAAACTCCAGTATTTTGGCCACCTCATGCGAAGAGTTGACTCATTGGAGAAGACTCTGATGCTGGGAGGGATTGGGGGCAGGAGGAGAAGGGGGACGACAGAGGATGAGGTGGCTGGATGGCATCACTGACTCGATGAATGTGAGTCTGAGTGACCTCCGAGAGCTGGTGATGGATAGGGAAGCCTGGCATGCTGCGGTTCATGGGGTCGCAAAGAGTCGGACACGACTGAGCGACTGATCTGATCTGAATCGTCTACACAGGAGGCCCACATGAGCCGCAGCACCGTTCTGACCCCAAAACAAGCCATGAATTTCTCCTCTGTTAAACTTGAAGTCATATTTCTCAGTCATGTCCCCTACATGAGAACACATTTATGAATCATGATTCACCTGACCTTTCCCCTTCATCTCAGACTGTAAGCATCACAAGGGTGGCCTGCCGAGTCCCATTTCTACAGTGCTCTCTGAAATGCTCTGTGAGACGTGGGCACTGTGGTAGTTCCCAGGTGGCGCGGTGGTAAAGGAGCTGCCTGCGATGCAGGAGACGCAAGAGACTCGGGCTCAGCCCCTGGCTCGGGAAGACCCCCTGGAGAAGGGCGGGGCAGCCCACTCCAGCATTCTCTGCCTGGAGAATCCATAGACAGAGGAGCCTGGCGGGCTACAGTCCGTGGGGTGGCAGAGACCTGGACACGGCTGAGTGACGGAGCACTCGCGTCGGCAATCGTAGTTACTGGCAACATGGGCCAGAGTTACAGAGGACACGTGGCTTTTCATTGAAAACAGCTGGGGTCTCCTGCTGAAACCTCTCCAGATTCCCTCTCCCCCGTGAACCACACCACTGCATCTCCTCTTGCTGCGCGTGGATAAGCGTGCCCACGTTTTGCTCAGGCTCCACCCTTACCCGTCCCGAGGAGCGCCCTGCCTTGTTTTCTCAAGAGAAGCCATCCGCCAGTGTCCTTGCTTCTGTTTTCAAAATCTGAGGGGTTGGTCACGACTCGGACATTCAGGCCTGTCCAAAACACCCACCGAAACCAGTCCACAAGAAAAGGTCCCCAGTATCGGGTTCTGTCAAAACGTCCTTGGATTCAGACAGCCCACTATGCTCTTTCCACTCTGATTCATCTATAAATACACTAAAGTCGCTGGCACGCTTTGCTGCGGGTGGGGGGGGACGGCCCTCCCGCCCCATCCAGACTGGGAGACCGCCGCCCCCTGCCGGGTCAGGCCACGGGATCCTGGCGCTTTGCCACAGCAGCCGTGGCACTGACACACGTGGGGAGGGAAGCCCCTCGTTTCGTGTCTTGTCCCTGAAACACAGCCCCCGCTCACCCCTCCTTTCCCACTGCCCAGCTCCGGGCCTCATCTCAGCCTTGGGAGGACCCAGAGCGCTCCCCTCATGAGACCTCTGCAGAGCCCCGTGAGGAGGGCGCTGCGGTCCCCACACTGGCTGCTCTGCCTCTGTTGTGCCGTGTGTGCGGTCACATCGGGTCAGAGACGCAGTCAGTCCGCCGTCACCTTGGCACATCGCTCGGTGAGGAGGCGCCAAACGCCTGAGACATGAAGGCCGGACCCTCAGGTGAGGCCCTCCGGGACCCCCACTCATGGAGGGATGGGATTATATTCGCCAGATAAAGTAGTTTTCTTTCCCTTTTCAACCTCGGGATACTGTGCTATCTGGGGCCAATACTCATGAAGGAAGAA
This sequence comes from Tragelaphus eurycerus, assembly GCA_935064755.1. Taxonomy (NCBI): domain Eukaryota; kingdom Metazoa; phylum Chordata; class Mammalia; order Artiodactyla; family Bovidae; genus Tragelaphus; species Tragelaphus eurycerus. Next base: position 305,284 of record CAKXYN010000116.1, on the reverse strand, counting down.
GTTTAAAACTTTCTGTTTAAACCACTTAGAATGAGAGGATTTGCAAAGATCCTGCTTAATGTTCAGCTGACACATTGTCAAAAACATTTATCATGCAACCTTTGAAGTTCCTCCCACTCCCTTTCGGTTATTAAGGCTCGGATTGCAGTTAGTTATCAGCAACAAAGCACACACACGATAGTGTTTGTACTGTCAGACTTTCAGCTTGATTTCTGAACTACTGAGCAGAATTAAATTCTTAGATCAGAAAAATGATTAGTGAGCTGATTTTCACTGCTGAATGCACAACACCGCTGATTTCTGACACCACTTCAGTGCGCACCTGGAGTCCGTGTGAGACACTGGGAGATTTCACCCGTTTCATAACTGCACATGTTAAGTGCTTATACTCCAAACTCTAAGCATCTTCAGATATAAAACTGTGCCTGCTTATGTTTGGCTCTAATTCTTTCAGTACAAAGTAGAAATGGGCACTTACATTATTGAGAATTCTCTGGCAACTCAATTCCTAATATAAATATCTCGGCATTGAGTATATATATCTCCAGCTCACATTTTGCAAGAGGGAGAAAATTTATTCTAGATAAATCAACTGAATGGTATTTTAAAAATACAAACTATGTGTCAGACATCATCCAGGAAGCCAAGTGTGGATCAGACATCTTCCAGGAATCCCAGTGTGGATCAGACATCACCCAGGAATCCCAGTGTGGATCAGACATCACCCAGGAATCCTAGTGTGGAGTGAAGCCACAGCCTCACCTTTGAAGGCGCTTAGACGGACATAGCGGGGAAGGCAATGGCACCCCACCCCAGTACTTTTGCCTGGAAAATCCCATGGACGGAGGAGCCTGGTAGGCTCCAGTCCATGGGGTCGCTAGGAGTCAGACGCGACTGAGCGACTTCACTTTCACTTTTCACTTTCATGCATTGGAGAAGGAAATGGCAACCCACTCCAGTGTTCTTGCCTGGAGAATCCCAGGGACAGGGCAGCCTGGTGAGCTTCCGTCTATGGGGTCGCACAGAGTCGGACATGACTGAAGCGACTTAGCAGCAGCAGCAGCAGCAGCAGCAGACGGACATAGAAGAGGCTTCCCTGGTGGCTCAGAGGTTAAAGCCTCTGCCTGCAATGCAGGAGACCTGGGTTCGATCCCTGGATCGGGAAGATCACCTGGAGAAGGAAATGGCAACCCACTCCAGTATATCTTGCCTGGAGAATCCCGTGGGTGGAGGAGCCTGGTGGGCTACGGTCCACGGGGTCGCAAAGAGTCGGACATGACTGAGCGACTTCACTTTCACTTTCAGACAGACATAGAAGGTATGTGGTCAGGACAAAAAACAGGGGGTTCAGTGAAGTCTTAAGTGTCCAACTGAGAGAACAAAAGGCAACGGAAAGGAGGCAGGAAGAAGTCCAGTGACATCGCAGGGAAGCCAGTGGGTAAGTGCAGAAGGCGGGAGGCTCCACGGCCAGGCCCTGGGCGTCTGCAGGAGGTCGCCAGGGTGGGGCAGAGAGCAAGGAGGGTCTGCTGTGGACAGAGAGACGCAAGACACGACATGTAGACATGACGCTCCTATTTCATTTGGATCCTGATTCAGACAAATCAACTTTAAATGGACATTTCAGGAAAACTGGGCCTGCCTAATTATGAAGCACATGTTAGGTGATACTACAAAGACTGCTGTTAATTTTCTTGGGTGTGACGTTAGCACTGTGGCTGTGTGAGATGGTGCCCGTGTTTTCCGAGAGGCCTTCTGGGATACGGAGGATGAAATGACATGACGTCTGAAATGTGCTTTAAGTTGTTTCAGCCAAGGAAGAAAAGGAGAAAGTGTGAGACACACACGTCCATTTTTGGTAATAGCTGAAACTGCATGATGGACACGATGGGGTTCGTAGCACTGTACTCGGCTTTTGGGTACATCTGCAAACTTTGATGATAAAACTTAAAAAACGTCCACATACCATTAAATGACGTGAAGGAAAAAAGCACAGGGTGATCAGGACAGGCTTCAGGGAGGAAGCGGCATTTGGGAAAAACCTTGAGTGACAGTAATGACTCTGACAGGCAGGGGTGAGGAAGGGGAAACTGTCTGCTAAAGAAGCAGCTTTTGCAAAGGTAAATACCGGGGCAGAAGTTCAGTTCACTCGCTCAGTGTGTCTGACTCTCTGTGACCCCGTGGACTGCAGCACGCCAGGCTTCTGTGTTTATCACCAACTCCCGGAGTTTACCCAAACTCATGTCCATTGAGTCGGTGATGCCATCCAACCATCTCATCCTGTCGTCCCCTTCTCCTCTCACCTTCAATCTTTCCCAGCATCAGGGTCTTTTCAAATGAGTCAGCTCTTCGCATCAGGTGGTCAAAGAATTGGAGCTTCAGCTTCAGCATCAGTCCTTCCAATGAATATTCAGGGCTGATTTCCTTTAGGATGGACTGGTTGGATCTCCTTGGGACTCTCAAGAGTCTTCTCCAACACCACAGTTCAAAACCATCAATTCTTTGGCACTCAGCTTTCTTTATAGTCCAACTCTCACATCTACACATGACTACCGGAAAAACCACAGCCTTGACTAGACAGATCTTTGTTGGCAAAGTAATGTCTCTGCTTTTGAATATGCTATCTAGGTTGGTCATAGCTTTTCTTCCAAGGAATAAGCGTCTATTAATTTCATGGCTGCAGTCACCATTTGCAGTGGTTTTGCAGCCCCCCAAAATAAAGTATGGGAATAAAAACAAACAAGGGAATAAACCTACCCATATATGATCGATTAATCCATGACAAGGAGGCAAGAATATATAATGGAGGAAAAACAGTCTCTTCAATAAGTGGTGTTGGGACGACTGGACAGCCACATGCAAAGGACTGAAGCTGGACCACTGTCTTAAACCATACACAAAAGTCAACTCAAAACGGACTCAGGACATGCTTGAGTGTAAACCTCTTAGAAGAAACAGGCAGTAAGCTCTTCGATACTGGTCTCAGCAATACTTGTTTGCACCAGTCTCCTCAGACAAGGCAACAAAAGCAAAAGTAAACCAACGGTACAGCAGCAAACTAAAAAGCTTCTGCACAAGAAAGGAAGGTGTTGGTAAAACGAAAAGACACCCTAGCAAATGGGAGAAGATGCTTGCCAGTCACACGTCCAATGAGAGGTTAAGAGCTGAAATACGTAATACGTAAAGAACGTACAACTTAGCACTAAAAGCTGAAACAACCTGACTGAAGAATGGACACATGACCCGAACAGACATTTCTCCAAAGAAGACATTCAGACAGCCAACACGCGTGCAAAGGTGCTCAACACGACCGATCAACACGGAAACGCACACCGAAACCACAGTGAGACACCGCTTCGTATCTGTCAGAGTGGCAAGTATCAAAACGACAAAAAATAGCAAATGTCAGTGAGGATGTCAGTGAGGACAGAGAGAAGGGAGACGCCCCCTGCCCAGTGCTGTTGATGGGAGTATAAACTCGTGCAGCCATTACAGAAAAAAGTATAAAGATTCTTCAAAAAATTAAAACTCGAACCACCATACAATTCAGTAATTCCACTTCTGGGTATTTATCTGAATAAAATGAAATAACAACTTGGAACGATATGCACCCCAATTCCATTGCAACATTATTTATGATAGCCCAAGCAAGGCGCCAACCTGTGTGCCCACGGAGAGATGGGTAAAGAAGGTGCGGCACAAACACACAGCGGATTATTCTCAGCATAAAGAAGAATGAAACGGTGCCAGTCACAGCAGCATGGATGGGCCTAGAGATTATCATGGTGCCAGTCACAGCAGCATGGATGGGCCTAGAGATTATCATGCTAAGTGGAGCGAGCCAGACCGAGAAAGACAGATATATACATGATATCGCTTGTTTGTGGAATCTAAAAAAAAATGATACAAATAAATTTATACATAAAACATAAATAGACCCACAGACGTAGAAAAGAAATTTATGGTTACCAAAAGGGAAAGTGGGGGAAGGAATGAATTGGGAGTTTGAGATTAGAAGATATATATTATATTATTCTATATAACAGACAAACACTGCTGTATATAAAACAGAGGGTCAACAAAGGCCTACTGGACGGCACAGGGGTCTGTATTCCACACACTGTGATAAGTCATAATGGAAAAGAACATGAAAACGAGGTCACCGTCTTCCACCTGACCAGCAAAGCCCAGAAAAACACGTAATTTCTGCCGTGCCGTGCTGTGGGCCTGCAGCAAAGAAGCCTTCTGCTTTCTCTGCAGCAAGTGTAAATAGTGACCAAAATAGTGCCAGAGAGCGTGCTTGTTAGCGCTGTCTGACCCTGCACTAATCTTCCCTTGGGATGAGAAGACATGAGTGAGTGTTCTCTGGGCAGGTGGGCACGTGGGGGAATTCAGAAGCAAAGGCTAGAGGGGCTCGGGGCTGTGCGCCCGGACTGGAGCAAAGCCAGTGCATCTGTGCCAGGCTGAGCGAGCTGACACTGGCCAGGAAGCCGGTGGACGCTGGGCATGGGTACTCGGGGAAGCAGACACAGCACAAAAGCCACGGAGAGCCGCCCGGGCGCGCAGCCTCACGCGCTGACAGCCGGACCGCGCCGCGCCTCCTCAGGCTGGTCACGCTCCCTTTGCCTGCGTCTCCTCTGGTCCCCCAGCTCCACAGCAAGGCAGGCCCGTGTGCTCTGGCAGCTCTCGGAAACTTGCAGAGGGAGGTGGGAGTGGAGGGGGCTCTGCAGCAGACGGTAGTGGTCGAGGCCAGGCGCCCAGACAGAACCTGCTGATGTGACTGACACTGTTACAGAGCCTTCGGAAATGTCTGTCTGTATTTTGGGGAGCACAAGCCCAAATCTGCACAGGATACAAGTTATATTAACTTTAGAAACAAAAACATAAGCAAATCTAAATATAGCCACTTAAGGAGAACCTATACTGTCTAAAGAACAATTTAGAAGTTATTTTGAGTGCTATGCGGCACTGCTGCGCTCCACACCAGCTCCTAACAAAACGCTTTCCCAGGTGATGGCAAAACGCACACATTTCATGAATTCGGTCCGTTTCTCCTGCTCAGATTCTCTGGGAGCTGTTCTTCCCTCCAAGTCACTTACTTTCCTTCTTCCCTCGGCTGCCCTCAGGGAGCTGGGAACACCGTACCAAGTCATCTCCCCTCTGACGACGGCCACTGCTCCCGGGGGCCCAGGGCTCCTCAGCCACGCTTGGACAGGAGTCTTTGGGCAGCAGTTCTCCAAACCTTGAATACACTCTTCACGTAAATTATGCAACCATCTTGTACCTTGTCTTTTCCAGAGGATCTGATTCTCTCCAAGGGAACATGTCCCTTGGAGCTCCAGTTATCAAGAGTAAAAATGAGAGCTGGGCCCAGACCGCCTCCCCCAGCTCCAACGTCTCTCTCCGTGTCTCTCCCTGCCCCTCCTCCTCCCCCCATCTCCGTCTCCCACATGTTTAAATACAGGTGGATACACACACATAAACACACACAAACATGTATTTTCATATCCCTGCCCACAGTGTAAATATATAATATTTTTACTGATAGCTACATCTAATTTTGTTTGGGTTGTGATAACCCATCTGACTAAAGTATAAAAAAGTCAACAAAAAATACAGATATTTTACAGTATTCTTTCTTAGGAGAAGGAGCTTCTATAGAATGTCTAAAATGTTTGCCACTGACGCGGTGATTACTGGCCCTTGGCGTGGAGATGAACTAACAGTCTGTGCTCCCGTCTGCTGACTGCCCTCTGCTCACCTGCGGGTTCAGAAAGTGGGCAGCTCTGGCCGTGCCCGCTCCCTGCTATCTCCGACAGCCACGTGAGTGCAGTGTCTCCACTAACCCCCACCTGTGTCCCTAGTCACCCTGTCCGTTCCTTCTTGCCCTCTCCTCTGGAAACCTTCACTTCACCTTTGTTTTGACAATGCAGTCCATGGCTCTATCTTACGTCTTCATCTTATCATTTACAGTTGGTGCACGTCTGAAATCTTAGACTAAGCAATCCTATATCTGACCTGGTAGAAGAAACAATATCAGCAAAGATTCGCGTGTAAGGAAACAGCGGGTGTATTTAGGCCACAAACAGTCACTCTGGTTGACGCTTCGGATACACACAGGGCAGCGAGGAACAACTGGGAGCGTCTGAGTGGGGGTGACACTCTTGGGCCGGTTCAGACACACGGCCGATGTGTCTGCAGAAGAACCAGACATCACACTGCCAACATCCGCTGGATCATCGAAAAAGCAAGAGAGTTCCAGAAAAACATCTATTTCTGCTTCATTGACTATGCCTTCATTGACTATGGGCTCGATAAAGGACAGAAATGGTATGGACCTAACGGAAGCAGAAGATATTAAGAAGAGGTGGCAAGAATACACAGATGAACTGTACAAAAAAGAGCTTCATGACCCAGATAATCATGTTGGTGTGGTCACTGACCTAGAGCCAGACATCCTGGAATGTGAAGTCAAGTGGGCCTTAGAAAGCATCACTACGAACAAAGCTAGTGGAGGTGATGGAATTCCAGTGGAGCTATTCCAAATCCTGAAAGATGATGCTGTGAAAGTGCTGCATGCAATATGCCAGCAAATTTGGAAAACTCAGCAGTGGCCACAAGATTGGAAAAGGTCAGTTTTCATCCCAATCCCAAAGAAAGGCAATACCAAAGAGTGCTCAAACTACCGCACAATTGCACTCATCTCACACGCTAGTAAAGTAATGCTCAAAATTCTCCAAGCCAGGCTTCAGCAATATGTGAACCGTGAACTTTCTGATGTTCAAGCTGGATTTAGAAAAGGCAGAGGAACCAGAGATCAAATTGCCAATATCCGCTGGATCATCGAAAAAGCAAGAGAGTTTCAGAAAAACATCTATTTCTGCTTTATTGACTATGCCAAAGCCTTTGACTGTGTAGATCACAATAAACAGTGGAAAATTCTGAGAGAGATGGGAATACCAGACCACCTGATCTGCCTCTTGAGAAATCTGTATGCAGGTCAGGAAGCAACAGTTAGAACTGGTCATGGAACAACAGACTGGTTCCAAACAGGAAAAGGAGTACGTCAAGGCTGCATATTGTCACCATGTTTATTTAACTTATATGCAGAGTACATCATGAGAAATGCTGGACTGGAAGAAACACAAGCTGGAATCAAGATTGCTGGGAGAAATATCAATAACCTCAGATATGCAGATGATACCACCCTTATGGCAGTAAGTGAAGAGGAACTAAAGAGCCTCTTGATGAAAGTGAAAGTGGAGAGTGAAAAGGTTGGCTTAAAGCTCAACATTCAGAAAACGAAGATCATGGCAACTGGTCCCATCACTACATGGGAAATAGATGGAGAAACAGTGGAAACAGTGTCAGACTTTGTTTTTCTGGGCTCCAAAATCACTGCAGATGGTGACTGCAGCCATGAAATTAAAAGACGCTTACTCCTTGGAAGGAAAGTTATGACCAACCTAGATAGCATATTCAAAAGCAGAGACATCACTTTGCCAACAAAGGTTCGCCTAGTCAAGGCTATGGTCTTTCCTGTGGTCATGTATGGATGTGAGAGCTGGACTGTGAAGAAGGCTGAGCGCCGAAGAATTGATGCTTTTGAACTGTGGTGTTGGAGAAGACTCTTGAGGGTCCCTTGGACTGCAAGGAGATTCAACCGGTCCATTCTGAAGGAGATCAGCCCTGGGATTTCTTTGGAAGGAATGATGCTAAAGCTGAAACTCCAGTATTTTGGCCACCTCATGAGAAGAGTTGACTCATTGGAGAAGACTCTGATGCTAGGAGGGATTGAGGGCAGGAGGAGAAGGGGACGACAGAAGATGAGATGGCTGGATGGCATCACTGACTCGATGGATGTGAGTCTGAGTGACCTCCGAGAGCTGGTGATGGATAGGGAGGCCTGGCGTGCTGCGGTTCATGGGGTCACAGAGACTCAGACACGACTGAGCGACTGATCTGATCTGAGTATGCCAAAACCTTTGACTGTGTGGATCACAATAAACTGTGGAACATTCTGAAAGAGATGGGAATACCAGACCACCTGACCTGCCTCTTGAGAAATCTATATGCACGTCAGGAAGCAACAGTTAGAACTGGACATGGAACAACAGACTGGTTCCAAATAGGAAAAGGAGTACGTCAAGGCTGTATATTGTCACCCTGCTTATTAAACTTATATGCAGAGTACATCATGAGAAACACTGGGCTGGAAGAAGCACAAGCTGGAATCAAGACTGTCAGGAGAAATATCAATAACCTCAGATATGCAGATGACACCACCCTTATGGCAGAAAGTGAAGAGGAACTAAAAGCCTTTTGATGAAAGTGAGAGAGGAGAGTGAAAAAGTTGGCTTAAAGCTCAACATTCAGAAAACAAAGATCATGGCATCTGGTCCCATCACTTCATGGCAAATAGATGGGGAAACTGTGGGAAACAGTGTCAGACTTTATTTTTTTGAGCTCCAAAATCAGTGCAGATGGTGACTGCAGCCATGAAATTAAAAGATGCTTACTCCTTGGGAGGAAAGTTATGACCAACCTAGACAGTATATTCAAAAGCACAGATATTACTTTGCCAACAAAGATAAGTCTAGTCAAAGCTATGGTTTTTCCAGTAGTCATGTACGGATGTGAGAGTTGGACTGTGAAGAAAGCTGAGCGCTAAAGAATTGATGCTTTTGAACTGTGGTGTTGGAGAAGAGTCTTGAGAGTCCCTTGGACTACAAGGAGATCCAACCAGTCCATCCTAAAGGAAATCAGTCCTGAATATTCATTGGAAGGACTGATGCTGAGGCTGAAACTCCAATACTTTGGCCACCTCATGTGAAGAGTTGACTCATTTGAAAAGACCCTGATGCTGGGAGGGATTGGGGGCAGGAGGAGAAGGGGACGACAGAGGATGAGATGGCTGGATGGCATCACTGACTCAATGGACATGAGTTTGGTGAACTCCAAGAGTTGATGATGGACAGGGAGGCCTGGTGTGCTGCGGCTCATGGGGTCACAAAGAGCCAGGACACGACTGAGCGACTCAACTGAGCTGATGCATCCGCTGTAGGGGCACACGCGCGAGCTGGATGAAAGGGAGCAAGGGGACTCACGGGACAGGGGCGATCAGTGCAAATCAGATTGAGGTGATGGTGCTAGAGAGGAAAGGGTCAATTCAGCTGGCTGTGCAGGAATAAGGAAGGGAAGAGTCAGCCGAGGAGCTCGGTGTAACCAGAGTCAGCCACAGTGAGACTGTGGAGAAGACACACAGCGTTCTAGATCCTAGGAGACCATCTGCAACTCAGCCTGGACTTTGAGGGGAAACTGGCATCAAAGTCATGATTATTCTGCAGAGCAGACAGAGGTGAAATTAAAGGGACTTACCTTAGTAAACACAAGTTTACTGAGGGAAAAATACAGAGAAAAAATCAAGAGCATTGTGTACAATTTATATGGTTGAGCAAAAGATTTGGATTTTTCTGTGATATCGTATGGAAAATTCTGAATGAACCTTTCGCCCAACCCAATATATTTAAAGCTCCTAAAGAGGAAAGAGCCAGTGAACACCAATGTGGAAGACATTTAAGTGGAGTGTGGAGCAGGCGGTTATCAGAGTCCCAGGCTTCATGCCTGAAGCCCCTTTCCCACTGTCACCACCACGATCCCCACCACAGTCCCCACTATGAGCCACACCAGCATCCCCACCACCACCAGTATGTCTAATATGAAAATAAGCAGGAGGAGGTTGATCCTTTCTAAGAGCATAGTTTTGTTAGTTGGTAGATGCAGATGCCAAATTCATTTCTTTACTCAGCAAACATTTACTGAGCGCTTATGGTTCACCAAATACTGAACTGGACGCTGGGTACTAAGCAAAGAACCAGAATGGGATGCTTGGTGAGAAGTAGGGACCAGTGCGGCCCTGCTCCCCAGAGGGTAGAGGAGGTCCACACAGGGGGCTGGGGGTGCTCAGGTTCACGACAAAGTTTGTATTCGGTGGAGGAACTGGACCTGGAAAGGCCTATTTGACCCTTATGTGTATGAAATTCAGCACTGTGCCGTTGTGAGACCAGGACCTAACCTTTATCACAAAGCTTCTATGGGAAACCCATTTCCATTTGAGGTTCAGGGTAGATGTCTGCTACAACTGCCATGGTGGTGTGTGTGGTTGATTCAAAACTTGGGGGTCAGTGGTGGAGACGAGAGACCGGGTCACCAGACGAGGGGAAACGAGGAACAGAGGCCGCAAGTGGCAGGCATTTGCGGACAAAGTGATCCCAAAGGCCTGATGGGGCAGGAAAGTCACAGGAAACCCCAACCTCGCCGCTGAGCTGCCAGCACAGGGCTGGGTTCCAGAAATTACCTATTGTTGCCATAACTTTCCAGTTGAAAATCGAGTTTGTGCCTACAAAGCCATTCTCTAAACAGTGGTGCAAATAATTCAAGCCTGCAAACATTCTCATCTGTAATAAAAGTTGTATTTACATGTTCCATTTTATTTTATTCCTAGAAAAATGCTAACCTTTACGGTTGTACTCTCATTGGGAAATATAATTTGCTCAGCTAAATAAATATGTATATTTTAGGACTTCTGACTACATCACACTTAAAAGTCTTTACCATGAATTTTAAAACTTGCCTTGCCCCCCGGAAACAGCCTTTGAAAGGCTGCCGTGTGCCTCAGGCAAGTGGCCAGCCGGCCAGCTCAGAGCTCACAGCTCACACAGGCTGTCTTTAAACTCTAATGATCTCACTGAGAGGAAAACAGGTCAGTCCCAGAAGAGAGAGGAAAACTCCAAAGAGACACTGGAACTAGAACAAAAATAAGGTTTTGAAACTGATTTGACGACTTTCAGAAATGCCACATTATGGTTACTGTACATAATTTTTATCTATTCTTTCGATGAGTGGTTTTTCCTCTTTGGCTTTTGGCTCCAGGGCTTAACCTAAAGGCAGGTATTTGAAAGTCCATATTCCTACACAGGGTCCCCAGCACAGCAGCAACGCTTTATAGATGCCATACGATAAATATGAAGCATGACTTTGAAAACATGTTTTTGGGTCAAATCCCTTTTTCCAGACTCTCTGTCTTTCAAGTTTTAATTTTCCTGCGCACGATTTCTTGGAAAACTAGCAGTTAGAGAATTTGCGCCCTAGTGAAGGCATGGCAGCTGAAGGTGAAAATGTTTCAAAGGCCCCAGATTTCTTGGCCAGGAGGAAATAAGAGAAGTAAGAATGAGAAGCTGATTTCTCTGTCTTGCCCACCGAGGGCCATGTAGGCAGGCTGGCCTGATAACCATTTGGAGGCACTGAACCTACTTTTGCCTACAAATATTTTTTCTGACAACTTTTCTCTATTAATATAAACTTTGACTCCTCTCAATTCTCCCCACTTGACTAAGCAAACGTCCTAAAGTGTAAAGGTGATGTTTTGCTATATCTTAACTGGAAGTTGCATTTACCAGTTTAATTTCAATCAAATATTTACTATTTTTCTAGAGAATACAATCAGCGATTGAATGTTTGCAAAGTGCCTCCTTCAGCTCATCCTGTTAGGAAGACAGCCTCTTTCCATGGACCCCTTAATTTTAATGTCTATTTAATTAGTAGTTAAATATGAATTCATATTGAATGCTATTGATTTTATTTTGGGAGGATGTAGTTGAACTTTTTAGGGGGACATATTTCTTTATGCTTATTAATAAAACAGTAAAAAAAAAAAAGCAATGAAATAATCTAACCTGAACATGATGAAACAGAAACTTGGATAAACATCCGAAGGAGAAAGCAAAGGAAATCCAGCTCTTCAGAGCTTCCAGTCAGAGCTGTGACTTCTCCCATGGTCTTATACGGGTGTGACAGCCGTCCCCGGTGGCTGCGTACAGATGTGAGAGCTGGACCATCAAGGAGGCTGAGTGCTGAAGAACGGATGCTTTTGAACTGTGGGGTTGTAGAAGACTCTTGAGAGTCCCTTGGATTACAAAGAGATAAAACCAGTCCATCCTAAAGGAAATCAACCCTGAATCTTCATCGGAAGGACTGATGCTGAAGCTCCAATACCTTGGCCACTTGATGCGCAGAGTCAACTCACTGAAAAAAAGACCCTGATGTTGGGAAAGACTGAGATCAGGAGAAGGAGGAGATGACAGACGGTGAGATGGTTAGATGGCATTTCTGACTCAATGGATGAATTTGAGCAAACTTCAGGGGACAGCGAGGGACAGGGAAGCCTGGCGTGCTGCAGTCCATGGGGTCACAAAGAGTTGGACGTGACTGAGCGAGTGAAGAACGGCAAGCAGCAGCACAGACAGACCAGGGGCTGGTCACTGAAAGACCAAAAACCAGAACATGTTCTTTTCTTGGGGTAAAGCCTTAAGTACGATTGTTTTTTTAGCCCTAAAATCTTGTTAAGCATTTCTGCTTAAAAAGTTCAGAGAAATGCTCAGAATGGTTTGCCTCTGAGAGACACAGAGGAGACAGGAAGAGGAGGGTCATGGAGGGTGCAGGGATTCAGAGATGCTTCCGAAGGTGGACTTCTTGCTTTCTCTGCATGTGTGTTGCCGTAATTTTAAAAAAATTGATATAAATGATCTTATTTACAAAACTAAAAAGACTCACAGATTTTGAAAACAGAGTTAACTTTACCCAAGGGGATAGGCTGTGGGGAGGGATACACCAGGAGTCTGGGATGAACACATGCACACGACTGTATATAAAAGAGATTATCCACCAGGGCCTACTGGACAGCGCAGGGAATTTTACTCAAAACTCTGTGGTGGCTTATATGGGAGAGGAATCTGAAAAAAAATATGTATATGTATAACCGGGTCACTTTGCTGTACACCCGAAACCCACGCAACACTGAAATGAACTACACTCCTGTAACATTAAAGAAGAAAGTCTTTCTAAGAGGAGCTCTGTTTCTACTGCTCATGCAGCCCACACGACGAGAGCCCACATGCAGAGGCGACGCTGGCCCTGGCTTTACTAGCAGTAACCACCCGTGAGCCGGCACGTGAGCGCCGGGTGACCATGCGGCTGGGCGCCAGGCTGGACTCGACTGTGGTGAGCAGCCCTGACCTGCTGGGGCTGGGTGTCCAGGGGAGGAGCAGAGGCGCCAGCTGTCAGCATGCCCTGTGTCAGCACTCCTGCGCACGCCCTCCCGCGTCCACGCTGTGGGGAGAGAGAGCCCACAGGCGGGCCTAGAGGACGGAGCCCAGATCGATCTCAAGAGGTCACCATCAAGGAAGTCTTTCTGGGGACAGAGGCACCTGAGAGGAGATGCAGAGCAAGCAGGAATGGGCGGGGCGGGGCCAGCCGCCTGCCTGGGTGCGCGGGGCCACTGGGAGGCCGTGGCTGGGCCTACTTGGATGGCTGGGGATGCGGAACCCCACGAGCCTGTGAGAGCTGGGGTGCATTTCCAGGCCCTCGGGTCTCTGAGGACCCGAGAAGTGAAGGGGGATCCGGGGGTGGGGTGGGGACAGGAGGGGCCAGCCTGGGGGCAGCGCCTGCCCAGAGTCAGGGCAGAGACAAGCTCCCAGGGACTGCAGCCCACCAGGTTCCTCTGTCCATGGAATTTTCCAGACAGGATGACTGGGACGGGTTGCTGTTTCCTTCTCCAGTGATGTACATGTGCATGCTAAGTCACCTCAGTTGAGTCCGACTCTTTGCAACCTCATAGACCGTAGCCCGTCAGGCTTCTCTGTCCATGGAGGTCTCCAGGCAAGAACCCTGGAGTGGGGCCTTTTCCTTCTCCACCAATGCTGCACGTGTAGGTCTTACCAAGTAGCGGCACTGCTCTCCATGCTGCCCAAGCAGTGAGCCGCTCACTTCTCACTGCCGCTCCTGCACATTTTACTGTAAACTGTTTCTGAACATGAGGAAAGTGGGGCAAAGAGCGGAGGTGACTTGTCTGAGGCCCCACAGCTTTTGAGACGGTGGAGGCAGGGTTTGGACCCACGCATCCCAGCTCCAGAGTCCCTGTCAGGAAGGCCTGCCAGCCTCTGAAAGGCAGCACACGTGAGCGTGTCAGGGACGAGTCTTGGAGCCTCAGAAAAACGAAGCAGATGCAACAGGAAGGTGGGACTTTGGGTCACGCTTCCCAGTTCAGCAAAGGTCGGAAAATTGCTCAAAGGAACCCAGAGCCGGCCGTTTCCAGGCAGTGTCTTCCAAAAACATAGCAGGCTGTTGTGTCAACGGCTTTCCTTCATTCACTGACCATAGAAATAAAGCCATCGAACCCAACGGACCCTCAAAACAACCGTCTCCTCTTGGAAAATAGACTCTCACAAATCAGTCCTGGCCTAAGTGTCTACAGAGCCCATGCCTGCAAGACGGGGAGGACTGGTTATTCACCAGTTTGCTTCCTTTGGAACGCTCTTAAAATTAGCGAGGAGTCCAGAAAGTTGCTTCTCGAACCCTCACCTCTATTCTAAATTGACCTTGAATATTCTGATTCCAAGGACACTTGGTGATAGTTTAAAAATCATAGCAAGTGACAGAGCCAGCCACTGAGGGACATGTTCCTTAAACATCCAAACAAGCGCTGGCTTCGCTGAGTCCCCAGCCAAGGGCAGTCACGGGGACCAGGTGTGACCGTGAGGAGACGCTTCATCCGTTCCGGCAGCTCATGTAGATTTTAAAGGAATATGCATTTTCCTTTATTTCCATGTGTGTTTGGATACAGTGAGCATGAGGGAAAGGCTGAAGAGGTGGAAGCCTGGGCTCAAGGCCTGATGCTGCCAACAGCTGCGTGGAAAGGACCACACCGCCCCCCTCCACGGGCTCAGGACTTTAATTTGTGGAGCGGGGTAGGGATGAGGGCACGAGAATGGGGGCCGGTTCTCTCCAAGTCTTTTCCACTTGAAGATACTGTTGGTCAATGAGATGTTATGGACTGGGCTGTAGCTGGTATAAAAGAAGGCGGTTTCACAAGAATCCACTGTATTTAATACTCTGCTCATTAAGCTTTAAGAATAAATGAACAATGGATTTGAACAGGAAGATGGTGAACTCAAGTAGAAAACCACCATCAGATGAAAAGAAATTAGAATAAAAACTCAGACAGAGAAAAGGTAGCTTAGGACCGGAGCTTGGGATGAGTGTTAGTGAAAAGGCTTTCAGCTGAGGAGGTAAATGCTGGACGTGTCAGTGAGGCCATGATGGGGCTGCAGCAATGCCGATCCCGTGGAGGAGACCCGCTGTCCCGCCCGGAGGGACTGGAGGTCAAGTGCACACCTCTGGGGTCTCCAATCCAGCGTGTCTTGTGGTTCAGTCATTTGGTCACGTCTGACCCTCTGCGACCCAGTGGACTGCGACGCCAGGCTCTCTGTCCTCCACTATCTCCCAGCAGCTTGCTCAAACTCATGTCCATTGAGTTGGTGATGCCATCCAACCATCTCATCCTCTGTCACCCCCTTCTCCTCCTGCCCTCAATCAGGGTCTTTTCCAGTGAGTCAGCTCTTGGCATCAATTGGCCCAAGTATTGGAACTTCAGCTTCAACATCAGTCCTTCCAATGAATATTCAGGGTTGATTTCCTTTAGGATGGACTGGTTGGATCTCCTTGCAGTTCCAGGGACTCTCAAGAGTCTTCTCCAACACCACAGTTCAAAGGCTCAGCCACCTTTATGGACCAACTCTCACCTGTGTACATGACTGCCTCGTGTGTAATCTTAGTCACACGCTGCGTTCGAGGAGGAAGACACGCCTGATGTGGAACGTGAGCCACCTCGTGATGTTCGTCCTGATGTTAGTCAGAACTTGTTCCTCGTTCCAACAGGAGCCCAACCACTTCTACAGCCTTCCCCTGGGAGATGAGTACTTACAAGGTGCTGTTTTACTGACTCTCAAAGAAAGAATCAGGTCAGATGCAGACTCTGTAAACAAGGATCTGCAGATACTATTTAAAAACAAAGGGAGCTAGATAAGCCAGCTTGGAAAATAGAGAAGTGAGTAAATATATCTCTCTGAGGAACATGAGTGTTTGCTAACATTTTAAATAATTCGCTTTTTGAGCAATAATGGAATATTGTTGATAAAAGTGATTCCCTGCAGGGAACTGGCTGTCCAGCTGAGGTCTGGTCTGAGCTTGATGGGAAGACAAGTTTACTGGGAAGAGCTTGAGAAGGACCCAGCTCTCGGGGTGAGGAAACACAGGCCAGCATCACTTTTGAACTTGGAATGAATCTGCCCTGAGGAATGGCAAGGATATATGATGGAAAAAGAACTGGGAGGAAAAGAAAAAGTAACGCTTGCTTCTAAGAATGCTGCTGCTTTGTTTTATGAACTAGTCTATTTGTTTTGGCTGCAACTGAACTCAAGAATGTTCTCTGCATATTTCACAGTGTAGTTTATAGACATCAAAGGAACAATCTCCTCTTTCATCATTATTTACACATAAAAATAATGCAATTTGTGGTGCGTGTAAGATGTTACTTCTTAAAAACCTCTCGAGTCTAATTTATTAATTGCTTGAGATTTAAAGTTAAACAAGGGTGAGATGCAAATCACATGTTACTCTGAAATATGTTACCACCAAATCTTGGTTTATTAATGAGATGTTGAGCAGCCATATGAATATTTATTTAGGTGGTTAGAAGGCTTCATGAAGGATCCTGGAGCAAGTGACAGAAACATAAAAGCAAAAGGGTTTTGCTTCTCTTGAAAAAAACGGGGGCTGTGTCTTTGTTTTTAATTCCTCTCTTCCCTCCGTGCTTCCAACATGAAAGCATTCCTGCAGCCCACTAACCGCACCGCTCTCGCTCGCTCCGCGTCTCTAGTCTCAGCTGCTGCGACAGCACACGACTCCTGCTGACAGCCTGGAAACGACATTTCGGTCTTTCCTGACGGCACGACGACATCGCATGAATTTTTCCCCCATTATATGCTTTTGGAAAATTAATTATAAAAACTAGGCTTATCCTTGCTAATTTACTGACTTGATTTAGTTCCCTAGAAATTCTGTGTAAAGTTAACTCTCTACATGTTCTATTTCTTTAATGCAACAAATTCCCTAAAAATAACACTAAATAAACGTAAAGCAAAATGAGCAAGGCCTGTCTTAAAATTTTTCCATGATTTACAAGGCACATTTAGGAGAATCAGTTATGATAGTACAACTGCTTATTATTCACAGCTTCACTTTTTTTCCTAAGAATGTGTAACTGTTGAAGAATATACGTAGACACGTGCGTATTGCGTTGGCCAAGAAGTTTGTTCAGGTTTTTACATAGCATCTCACAGAAAATTCCAAACGAGCTTTCTGGCCAACCCAACATATGCATTCTATCTTTTTTTTTTTTTTTGAAAAGTACATAGATACACATCCCAATACCATATACAGATAAATGTGCAACCCATTTCCATTTTTCACTGGATATCTGTACCCCAACCTGCACGTCAATGTAGGGTCACGGGAAACACAGTCACAAGCGTGTATCAGTTATGCCCCTCGTCCAGGTGGCCTGTGCTGGAGGCCACCGGCCGCCTTCCCGTATTTTTGAGGCCCATTTAGGCAATGGTAAATGTACACAATGTGTGGCATCTTTCCCCTGACTGCATGTTGGCAATCTTGCCTCACTTTCAAAGGCAGATCTACTTCATTCTTTAATCGATGCTTTCAAACTGTGGTGCTGGAGAAGACACTTGAGAGTCCCTTGGACTGCAAGATCAAACCAGTCCATCCTAAAGGAAATAAGGAAGGACTGATTCTGAAGCTGAAGCTCCAACACTTTGGCCACCTGATGTGAAGAGCTGACTCACTGGAAAAGACCCTGATACTGGGAAAGACTGGAGGCAAAAGGAGAAGGGGGCGGCAGTGGGTGAGATGGCTGGACGGCATCACCGACTCAATGCAAGCTCTGGGAGACGGGAGGACAGGGGAGCCTGGTGTGCTGCAGTCCATGAGCTCATGGAGCGTAGGACACTTAGCCACTGAACCAAAGCATCCCGCTGTTTTCATGCAGCATCGCTTATTTCTCCATATCTTTTTGCTCAAATAAGGCTACAAAGATACTGCAGAGCTTTGTAAGTGTATCCGTGGGATACGCTCCTATGAGTGGCACCAAAGGTTCCAATCATGTGCATCTGACGTGGCACCAGCTTCCGTCACCGACTTCTAGAGGTGGCGCCGATTTGAACGTCCAGTGACGATGTATCACTGGGTACATTTTCAGGGTCAGCATTCATGCCCATCAGGTGGCAGCCAGGCTCTTCACTGTTCTGATTTACAGTTTAAATCAGGGATGAGAGTCAGCCAGTCCTCACACGTTTGCTGGATGTTACTTTTTGTCTGTGAACCTGCGTCCATAGCTTTGCTCTTTTGCTCCTCTGGCGGGTGAGCCGCCTCCTGGTGATCCCAACGCTCTCCTCGTGAGGCAGGGAAACCAGTGATCCGGGGCTGCTCTGGCAGAGCTCCTCCTGCTGGGCGGAGCTGGAGCCTTCTAGCAGGGACAGCAGCCGAGGGAGGCTGTCTTACACCAGAGCGAGCTGAGAAGGGCTCTGAGTAGGGTCCTATCGGAGCAGTAAGGAATGCCTTCGAGGACTCCAGTGACACGCTTGAGATAAATGGGGATGAAGGCAAGAGGACAAAGATGAACCCGAAGTGTCCAACAGGAAACAGCACGGCTGAGGGGTGACCCTGCTAGGCGGGAAGGAGGAGCCAGCTTGGAGATGCTCACTCGAGGCTGCAGTTACTGAGTGGGTTGCGGCGGTGCATCTCCGGCAGAAGATGGGAGCCGTGGGGCCCGATCAGGATTGGGGAGGCTTCCGGCAAGCATCTCGACAGAAGTGACAGCCAGAGTCACAGGGGAGACGAGCGCACCGTGCCGGGAGAGGGTCCGCAGAGCCCAGCCCAGACCCGAGGACGCCCACGCTGGGGGTGCAAGCCCAGCAGAGGAGACCCGCCAACCAGGAGCGGTGTGAGCGCCCCGATCCCAGCAGGCAGACTGCGGCCAGTGGGCTATGTCCGCACCCAGCCTGTTCTCCTAAATAAAGTTTTATTGGAATACAGCCTAGCCCACTTGTTAACAAACTGTCTGAGGCTTGCAGAGCACAGCACCAGGAGCTGGGTCACTGTGACGGAGACTGTATGACCCCAAAGTATCGACTCCCCAGCCCTTTTCGGGGAAGGTTCTCCAAGCCCTGCTCTAGAAGGAAAGTTGTGGGTCAATATGGTCAATGCTGCAAGGAGTTGGGGGGTCACGGGAGGTGGGAAACACCACTGGTTCAGACCTCGACAGCAACGTCACGCTGGGATGAGAAAGGGGTCTGGGGGCACATGGGAGAGCTGCCTCAGTGCCGCAGAGAAAGCGGAGCAGGAGGCGCCTGGCAGCTTGAAGCGAATCAAGGGTGGTGGAGAGCCGTCCGTCCACTGTCTGTCCTTCCAGCCCCGTCTTGGGGAGGTGGACGGTCCTTGCAGCCGTGGGGACTGGAGCTGGAGGGCTATGTTACAAAACACAGCAATCATTCAGTCACTTTAGCTGTGGCTGCTTCGGTAATGATGAAATCACATATTTCAGGTCATCATACTGACTTTGAAACAGCTTCAGATTAGTTCAGAATCATTAAGGATGAAACTATTTCCAAACAGTTATTTGTTAATTTTTTAATATATGAAAGGAAAAAAGCTGAAGGATGCACCTATATTCCAGCATCTGAGGAAGCAGAGCCATTCCCAGTTTGGACCGTGTGGTGGTTGCGGGCTCTTCCACGGGGCACAGGCATCGGCGGAGGACCCCTCTCCTGCCGTGTCTGCCCTCCCCAGGCACTCTCACATTCACTCACCCGACTGCTCGGTCTCCTGTTATAACACACAGACCTGGGCCCAGGGGCTAACAATGCTCTTCATAGTGCTTGAAGGTTTTTTCCACTCAACAAATGACCTTTGACTTGTCTTTAAGTAGAGCAGAGATCTTCCAGAGAACAGAGCTGGAGGACACGCAGGGCTGGGATACTCGCAGGGAGACCGCTTGCCCCCTCTCTGCTCAGCCATCGCTGCGTCCCATGCCCATCGCCCAGAGCACCCTTCCTGGGAATCAGCGCTCCCGCCTGACTATGTTAGGACTGGATGGCTGTCTCAATCACCTTGGATGGGATGGAAAATCCATTTCTCTTCTTGGCATTATTGACTCTAGCTCCAGAGGGCACCGAGACAGCATGCCCTCCACACCCGTAGGATGAGCACAGGGGAGACGGGAATTAGCTGGTGAGCAGGTTCCAAGCAGGGCTGTCTGATGCCAGGCTCCGGGATTGCTCCCTGTTTCTCAATGCCCCTGAAACCCCACGAGAAATTACCCCATGTAATTTTATTCTCTGGGAAGTGGGTTCCTGTGAGCTTTCAGCACAGCAAGAATTGCCCAACACTATGAAACGCTCCTTCCCCTCCCTCCGGCCCTGCTGGTAACACAGACCAGATCGCTCGGCGGCCCCTGGCAGCGACCTTTCCTCGCAGACGCCAGGCAGTGGCCGAGGCAGAGGAGCATCCTGGCTCTAAAATCTCTTTTCTGTACCTGTGAGCGAAGATTTAACAACACCTCTCTGTGATGGGAAATCTCTGCTTGGACATCTGGCTTCACAGCGAGGCACTTTCAATCCACCAGCTTCAAAGAGAGGACTCGGCCTGGGGGTGCCCGATGCCAGAGGAGTGCTCCCGGTGCTCCTGCAGAACCGCCTCTGCTCACATCCCCCGCCAACCGGTGTGAGTTCAGGGGCGGTGCTGACGGATGCTCAGACGGCTGGCTCTGGTGGGCAGCCTGGGGTTTGGAGGACAGAGATGCTGTGTAAACACGGCGAGGGGGTTTGATCAGAATCTGCCTAGGAGGCAAAACACAAACCTGCCAGCGCCAATCGGAGCCAGTTTGAGCATCTGCTACCGCAGCACAAAGCACTGCTGCCGCCAAAAAGTGACGTGAGCGTGAAGGGGTGCACTTCCTTCCAGAGCCTTGACTTAAGAGGTAACATCAGCTGCTAAAGAATCCACCCACGACGCAGGAGACTCGGGTCCACCCCTGGGTTGGGAAAACGCCCTGGAGAAGAGAATGGCTGCCCATGCCAGCACTCCGGTCTGGAGAATCCCATGCACCGTACAGTCCACGGGGCCACAAACAGTTGGATGCGACTGAGCGACTTCCACTTTTCATCATCCATTTATTCAGTCTATTTCTAGAACTTCCACTGAAACAAACCTGCAGTAAGTGCTTGTGCTCAGGAGACTTAGGGTCTGCTCGGTGGCAGATGGAAGCAGAATCCCGACACAACCTCCTCTTTGTACTCCCCAAATCCTGTCAAGACCACCAACTGTTCTGGAAGGCGCGAGGGAGTTTCTGTCTGTCCATTCAGGGGGTTCATATGCGTCACGCTGCATGTGGGTCTGGGTGCCGCGTGTTGCCCCTACCCATAGATAAAGACAAGCTCTACGTCACCTCCCTAGACGTGCAGATCCCAGGGTGCAGAAAATGTCCCACGGCAAGGTTTCGGATGAGGACTTGGGGACAGCATCAGGGAAGGAACAAATCCGGCATGAGCTTCTCACCCAGACACGTCACAGAAGATGACATTGAAACCTTAAGGGAAAGGACTCTACATGGAGACTGTATCACCACAGTGAGCACGAAGGTAGAGAGCGCGCTGTCGATAAGGTCAAGAGAAGGGCAACGTCTAGACAAGCGACTCTCAAAGGATTTGGTCTCTGGTCCCCTTTACACTTTTAAGAAATTAAGAACTCCAAAGAGGTTTTGTGTATGTGGGTTTTATTTATAATATTTACTACATCAGAAATTAAAATCATTGTTGTTCAGTTGCTAAATTGTGTCTGACTCTTTGCAACCACACAGACTGCGGCACACTAGGCTTCCCTGTCCTTTACCATCTCCTGGAGTCTGCACAAACCCATGTCCACTGAGTCGATGATGCCATCTGACCGTCTCAACCTCTGCTGCCCATTGCCGCCTCCCCCGCCTGCCCTCAATCTTTCCCAGCATCAGGGTTTTTTCCAATAAGCTGGCTCCTCACATCAGTTGGCCAAAGTATAGGAGCTTCAGCTTAAGCATCGGCTTTAGTTTTTCCAATGAATGTTCAGGACTGATTTCCTTTAGGATTGACTGGTTTGAGCTCCTTGCTGTCCAAGGGACTCTCAAGTGTCTAGTCCAGCACGAGAGTTTGAAAGCATCAATTCTTCAGGGCTCAGCCTTCCTTACGGTCTAACTCTCATGTCTGTACATGACTACTGGAAAACTACAGCATATGGCCACCAAACTGGGACAACTCAATCCCCAGGATGACACGCCACTGCCCCCACACCCTTTAAGGCAGTGTGAGCTCAAAGGGCGGTCAGCCTGACCAGCCTGCGAGCGCCCTCTGCTCCAGCTCTCCCGCCCCTTCCCTAGGCTCCAGAAAATGCAGAGACTCTACCAGCAAGTGTTATATGGAGGGGAGGTTCGCTGCACTTCAGAGACAGTTGATATGGAATGCTTAGCATTTAGGGGGATCCTGGTTAAAAGCAGAATTTATCTGTGTTACTCTATTAAGCTTAATGATAAAGACAGACTTCTTCAGGAATCCCATAGAAACAGCAAACTGCGGACCTAGGAAAGCTCAACCTTGCCTAGTTTTCTCCATGGCAGTTTTATGTGCCATGTGAGCAACGTCCAAGTTTTCAGGTGAAAATGAAGATGAGGATACTATGTCCATCTCACAGGTTATTCAAACATAAGGGTTAATCAGCAGACTTTTTAAAAACTTTTTTTAAAGATTTTTTTTTTATATGGGTCACTTTTAGTCTTTTCTGAATTTGTTACAATATTGCTTCTGTTCTTTTTATGGTTTTTTTGCTGTAAGGCATGTGGGATCTTAGATCCCCAACTAGGGATCGAACCCTCACACCCTGCGTTGGAAGGCCGATTCGTAACCGCTGGATCGCCGGGGACGTCCCGGAAGACATTCTTAAACACGGAAAAACCTGGGGAAGGCAGCACCGTGAGTCCTGAAGGAACCACGTGCCCATGAAATCCTGCCCATTTGGAACCACATGAAAGTAAGGAGTTTGGGGGCGGGAGTGTGGAAGGCTGATTATAAAGGGCCTCGTGGGAAGTACCACGTCCTTTAGAGACAGTGTGGGTATGAAGTAAGGTTATGGTTAGAGACAAACTGTACGTGTCGCAAACCCAGACCGTGTACACCCCAGGCAAGAGGAGTGAAGAGGGTCAAGGGAGCACGTGTGTTATTCTAAGGAACTCAGTTTTCAGCCAAAACTCAAATTCTGCCCCAAAGTTGAACAGTTCTTCCTGTTTCACTCTAGATTCACCCATCTGCCCAACTTAAGTAAAATCAACTTGAGATTTTTCTAAGCCTAACACAAACACAGAATCTGGAGGGTTGACCCAGCTCACCCGTCCGTCTGCTTCTCCCTTCTCCCTGCAACAGTCAGGCACCTGCAATGAGCCCACCTGACTGCTAAGCTGGCTACTTCCAGGTGATGAACTCCGTGGTGACCTCAGGCATGTTTCCCTTTTTCCCCACTGCACCTGGAATTATTCATGAGCATATGCCATTATCCATGTTTATAAAAACAATAGAGTAGATTTTCTTAAAACAAAAGAGGCCATATACGGTCCTGGGCACTGCAGCCCAGCCCAGCTTCTGGGAGAAGTACGCTGACCAGGGCGCACCCTATGCCGCTTGCTGAGCAGAGCCGCCCGCCCACCCCCACGCACATTCCTGATGCGAAGACTGGTGCGCGCGAAACAGCTGTCCCTCTAAACCCCCGGGTTCTGGGGTGACTTGTTACACAGCAGCGACGGATTTCTTCAGAAGCTTGACTCTGAAGGTGAGGACGAATTGAAGCAGTGAACAGTGATGAGGACTTTTGCTCTGGAGACGGGGTGTACTTCGGCGTAAACGATCTGCTTGCATGACTGTGTTTCTAGAACTCTCTCTACACCCCAGGAGTTCCCCTCCATAGTGCGTTCCCCTCCTTGTCTCCTAGACAGCAAGGCTCATGCCCGGCGTAGGTCTCAGCTGCAGGACTCCCTGACGTCCACCGCTGAACTCCTTCAGGCTGAGGGTTTTCTTTTCTGGCAAACAATGTTTACTGTGTCATGTTGTAAAAGTGCTGTTAGAACTAAAGTGGGGGGGGACACCTGTACACCTGCGGCCAAGTCATGTTGAGGCATGGCAAAAACCATCACAATAGTGTAAAGTAATTATTCTCCAATTAAAATAAATCAATTAATTTAAAAAAGAACTAAAGTATAGAGCTAAAGAGGAAAATTACCACAAATCCCACCACCAAGAGCATCCACCAGCAGAAGCCGACACATCATTCCAGCCTTTCTTCTCTTTATACATACTTTTGGGGGCAGGCAAAAACGACCTCTTATGTACTTAATGTTTTGTAAATTGCATTTTCATTGAAAACTGTCATGTGAACATCTTTAAAATCCTGAAGTATCCTTCTCCAGCATCACTTTCCACATCGCTTAGTTTTCAGCTGATGTGCTAGGGTGGAAAGTACAACGGTGAAAGGAGATGGGAATGCTGGTGCTGTGGGGGCCTTTCCCGGAACGGGAGCTCCGTGATAGGCGTGTGAGCGCAGGAAGGAGCATCCTTCTGGCTAAAGCTCTGGGCGCGTCTTTACCTGCCACGTGGAGCGGATCCTGGAAACAGCATGCCTCCAGGGTGACTGAATGTTCTCCAGACCGGTGGCCCTGTAAGCGGGTTTTTCAGCCTACTTGACACCTCTGTTTTCCCTTAAAGCCTTACTGTGACGAAAGGCCCGCATACCCCCAGGAACCCTCCGATGGCCTGCTCGGCCTGCCGCTGGGTCTACCGCCCACCCCATCCTTCATCCCGGAAGGTGGGCAGAGGCACACTTACAGGCAGCACGCACACTGTTCTTACCACACTACTGACAACCGACATTTAAATACGTTAATACCTAGCACTGCAAATCGTAGGTCCTCGTCAGCTTACTTGAATGTACATGCAGACAGGTGTACTTGGTCTCAGAAAACTGTCTGGTGACTGTGTCTCTCTCCGAGTATCTAACTCCATTCGCGTATCTGCGTCTACAGAACAAACATGACTAGAATGCCGAGAGGAACAACTGCTGCAAAGGTGCCACCCGCCTTCAGGCAGCCAGGAAACGAGGTGCCACCCACCTTCAGGCAGCCAGGAGACAAGAGCAAGGGCCCCAAGCTCGCCGATGTACCGGGCATGACTCGCGGTCACAGGCAGTGTGGACACGGGGCTTCTGTGCACGGTAAAATTGCTGAGGCTCTTGCCTCAGAAGACTCTGAACCTGTCCTCGGTGGTCATGTCACCCCAGAGCCTTGACTCTTCCACCTGTAAGATGGGATGATGGAAATGCCTTCCTCGACAAGACTACTTATGAGACTTAAATGAGACAATGGAACATGGGATGAAAGGAAAGGTTTGGCAGAAAGCCTGGTACACAGTACTTGTTGAAGAAATACTAGCTCTCATTCTTATTTTTGTGACATAGCCTAAAAAAAAAAAGGCAAGGTAACAAGTGTGAACACATTAACACTGATGTAGGTCAGTAAAGAAAAAGTCCTGCACTTCAACCACAGTATAAATGAATGAATCAAAGCTCAAACTCACCTTATCTACACTGTAATTTAATTATTTCCAGCATCTAGGCTTTGTCATTATATGTTACAAATATAGATACATACACGTATATGGATGCCATGCCTGTGCACTTAGTCATATCTGTCTCTTTGAGACCCCTGGACTGTAGCCCGCCAGGCTCCTCTGTCCATGGGGTTTTCCAGGCAAGAATACTGGAGCGAGTTGCCATTTCCTTCTCCAGGGAATCTTCCCAACCCAGGGATCGAGCCTGCGTCCTCTGCGTCTCCTGCACTGCAGGCAGCCTCTCTGCCGGCCGAGCCACCGGGGAAGCCCACCGTATGCGTGTCAATGTACGTCTGTCATCACTTAACTTCAGCTTCAGCCTTTATGACCTGACGGTTGGCTGGAAATTAGGATCAGGTTTTTCCATTGTAACAGGTAAACGGATTACAACTACAAAAATAAACAAAACTAGGCAAATATGAATTATATTTCTTTCAAGTTTTTTTAATCTTTAAGAAACAATACTAGAAATTATGTTGTTATGGAGTAAATTGATGTTTTCCATTTGCATATGTTGGGATCCAATTATTTATTTAAAATTTGGCAATTACCTACAACGCGGTATTTGGATTTCAAGTGGAAAAGAAATTCACTTAAAATGAAACCTTTATACAGAAAAAGAATTGAAAGAAAGTAGTCAACTTAGTTCATACAAAGCAAAAGAGTTCTACAGACCAATGTGGACTTTGTCCTGCATTTATAAATGAAAATTCAAAGATTAAAAAAAAATTATCAGAATATGAAAAAAGAAACACCTTTTTGTGTCTCATCACGTGTAGGGGGGAAAGAAATGCTCACAGGTGGAAAAGTACAGGGAAAATCCCATGAAGGAGGAAACGGGTCCCACCCCCGGTCAGGAGGCAGCGTGTACTGGCCTGGAAGGTTCTGTCCACATCCGCACCCCTGGTCAGGAGGCAGCGTGCACTGGCCTGGAAGGTTCTGTCCACATCTTAAGGCTTTTCCTTCTATTTGCTGCTGTCCAGCGTAAAGGGTATATATGAAAAAGCAAGCAACGCGGACACTGACTTTCTCCCAAATCACGGGGATGGCCGACAACAGGCCAGAAGAGAGAGAGACGGAGGCACTGGGCAGAAGAGGCTAAACGAGGCCCCATCGCTCTGATACGATCACCCCACATGCGCTCAGCACTGCTGTAACAAGATCAGATGACCGAGAGATAGTCTTTTGCCAGGAATTCTTTAATACACACTTTGTTCTCTTTAAATGTTACTTATAAAGGCTCCAGACGCTCATCCTCACATTAAGCCCCGAATGACACAGACGCTTTCATCCATGCTCTCTGCGGTGGAGTCAGGACTGGCCCAGGGGACGGTCCAGGGGACCACCCAGCTGTCGGAGGCGGGGCCGCCACAGAGCGGGTGTCCCTGCGTCAGACCCTGGCAGTGCTGCGGGACGCGGTGCGCAGGGGCAGGTAAATGGGAGCTGCCTGTGCGTAGACCTGCCCGCGGTGCCAATGCGCTCGCTCTGGCTCCAAGGGGCCTGGGGTGGGCATGGGGCGGCTCTCAAGCATGTGTCGGCTGTGGGCGTGCTGGGCTTGAGGTGGCCTGTCCCTGTGGGCACGTGGCCTTGCAGGGCCGGCCGCATCAGAGCCCAGCGCACGCGAGGCCAGGGGGCGCGCTAGACACCGGTGCCTGTGGCCGCCTCGCCTGCCGGCAGCCACATTAAAGCGCCTTACCTTGACAGCTCGCTCGTTCTCTCTGATCAGCTGCTGCTTCTCGTCTTCAAACTTGCGCACGACCTCCTGGAGCCGCCGCTCGGCCGAGAGCTGCTGCCGGCTGCTGTCCTCCCGCAGCGAGGAGACAGTGCCCTGCAGCTCGGCAATCATCTGCAACGACAGTGCGCGCTGCGGCTCAGGCCTCGGACATGGCCTGCCTCGTGCACCCAGCCTCCTGGGCATGCTTGCAGAGAGGCGCGGCGGCAGCTAGCGCCCCGCGCACCAGCGCATGAGGCTCCACACGGGAAAGCTGTGAATGGTAAGCAACTGCTGAACCAAACACGCTTGGAAGCCATTCCCACTATAACATTCCACAGTATTTACTCATCAGGGGAAAGAACATCTGTGATCCCGAAAATAAGAAATATGTCAGGATTTATTTTACCGAGAAACATTCTTGCTGGAGTAGGAAAAAAAAAAGCTATTTTGCCTTTCATAATACTTTGAACTCTAATAACCAAAAAAAATCATCAAAGAGTCCATTCTTCACAGCCACCTAGTGCTACACAACGGTTTCTGAGTGTGTGCTCACACTCGTGTGCTGTGCTAAGCACCTCCGTTCCTGTGTCAGTTACCACTGTGGGGCCAGCACTGTCATCGCCCATCTTCCACAGAGGGGGAAACAGAGGCAGAGAGAGACCCGCCTGCGACGAGGAGACAGGCCGAGTCCTGACCGCCACCCGGGCGGGCTGCTGTGCTAGGCGCTGTCTCTCAGCTAGCTCCTGCCCTCTCTTCCTTTTAAACAAGGTTTTGGGATCGAAGAGGAGTTTATCCTGATAGCGCTCCCAAAAGGTTGCTTTCTTCCTGACTCATATAAACTGCTGAGGCTTCTCTACATTCGAGGACGGACTCTCTTCTGTCACTGGGCCCCCTCCGTGGTCTCGAATGATCGGGTGAGGGCCTTTTCTCTTTATTAGGTTTACTGGAAGCATTACTCTTCTTTGGGTTCGGATGTCTCCATTTCCT
This sequence comes from Tragelaphus eurycerus, assembly GCA_935064755.1. NCBI lineage: Eukaryota > Metazoa > Chordata > Mammalia > Artiodactyla > Bovidae > Tragelaphus > Tragelaphus eurycerus. The sequence goes on along the minus strand of CAKXYN010000116.1, from coordinate 276,940 downwards.
TTAAAATTCAACAGCAATTCAACAAACTTTCTTTCAGAAGGAGGAAACGGTTTTCCCTTCTAATAAAAGAAGAAGCTTTCATTGTGGGTTAGGTCCTTATACTTTTGGGTCTACTGGAGAAGGGCTGGTTGGTGAGAAACACTGGACCACTTAGTTCTGTGTTTTCCTTGAAGCTCAGTTTTTCAACTGTGTTTTGATAACAAAACTAGAGTACAGTATTATTAGGCAGTAAACAGAAACTGTCTGGAGTCTTCCAGAAGCCAAGTCCTGTAGAAACATAGCTGTTACGACTGACATGGACTTCCCAGGTGGTGCTAGTGGGAAAGATCCCGCCTGCCAAAGCGGGAGATGCAAGCGACGTGGGCTCAGTCCCTGGGTTGGGAAGATCCCCTGGAGAAGAGCATGGCAACCCACTGCAGTGTTCTTGCCTGGACAGAGGAGCCTGGCGGGCTACAGTCCACAGGGTTGAAGAGTCGGACACGCCTGAATGACTGAGCTCACACACTGACAAAAACAGAGCACTCACCCCAAAAAGGAACATTTATGCTTTGAGAAGTGCACAAGCTCCCTGTGACTAAGTTCAACACTTAGAATTTGAAAATAATCAAATAGAAGACAAGTGTGAAATAAATGACAAAATATATTAATTTTTAAAGTGCAAACTGGAACCTTCTGCAAGGAGCAGAGGGATTCATTTAGTGAGAACGAAGATGTTTTCATTTGTTTTTTTGAATTCTGATTAAATGTTTCCAAGTTGGCATCAATTCAGTTCATTCTCATAGCACTTCTACGAAACAGGGAAGGTTAAATTCTTAGAGGAAATGTCAAAAACTGAGGCACAGAATGATCAGCTCGCAGTCACAGAGCCAGAGGAGCCAGAGATAAGGAGCAGCCAGATTTCCTTGGCCCAACATGAAACCCAAGATGGATATTTCATAAGAACTTGGGGCCAAATAGTAAAAATAACTATTTCAATGACTATTGCAGTGTTTCAAGTTGAGTAAACTAAAGCGTGGCAGAAGTGATGAGCTGAGTTCTGTGGTGTGTTCACCGTGCACGTGTGTTTATTTCTGTGCAATTTCATTACATGTTGATTTGTACATCCCTCACCATGATTACACGATGCACTGTTAAAGCACAAAGTAATTTCGTGTCTTTATGAATTACTAAGATTTAGATTTGCTTCTAATTGACCAAGACTGAAGATTAAAAAAAAAATTGGGGAGCTCTTCAAATGACCACAAGGGCATGAGATACGGGTTTGTTCCTTTCAGAAGATTTATGACATGCATTCATCAGAAAGAAGTCACTGCAAGTTTTGGAAGGAACAACGGGTGAAGGGCAAGATGTTCTGAAGGGAACACGCTTGCTTTTGTTAGAAAGTGAAACCTTACATTCTTTGTGGGAATAATGAGATGCCTCTGGGAGAAATAATGAAATTATCTTTGGAAAGTTGCATTTTAAAACTTATGATGATGATTCAGGAAGAGTTTCAAAACACTTTAGGTAAAATGCCTCACAATGAAATTGAGAGGCTGACAGATGTGACCGATTTAGAGGTGACTGAAATGTGGATAACTTTAGAAGCAGTTTTAGGTTTACTCTGAGACTGAGAAGTAATCACGCTAACTAGATTAAGCAGGTCTCAGCTGTAGCCCTCGCCTGTGAGACAGAGTATCTTCTCTCAGGTGCATATTACTGGCGCTTGATAGATACTGAAGTCATGGAACTATGATTCACAATTATACTATGATTATAATATAATCAATGATATAATACCTCAATTATTACATTGAGATAATCTAGTCTTTTCATAGGGTTTCACAGGGCTTCCCAGGAGGCTCAGTGGTAAAGAATCCACCTGCTGATGCAAGACACACAGGTTTGATTCTTGGGTTGGGAAGATCCCCTGGAGGAAGAAATGGCAACCCACTCCAGGATTCTTGCCTGGAAAATTTCATGGACAGAGGAGCCTGGAGAGCTACAGTCTATGGGGTCATAAAGAGTTGGACATGACTGAGCTCGCACACACAGTCTTTTCATAGAATAATAATTCAAAAAGTTCCTCAGAAAAACAAAAACTGACAATCATAATCAAAACCTACTGGTTTTGATTTAATTATATTAAAAATCATAGAACAAAATGCCACAACTCAAGTAAACGCCTACCCTGTGTTAGCTTTAGAGGAAGTGGATTAGAACATTTCCACGTGGATACTGAAAACTAGTATATGGGGAAGCAAAAGGAAAGCTATATGGAGCTGGTGCTGGGAACAGCCTAACCACCGCAAGCTACGACAGTTCATCTCTGCTGTCAAGCAACTTCTACTCTGCGTGTCAGTGGTCTTATTAGGTCTCACAAATAACAGGATTCTAAAGAGAGGGTAGGCTTTCATTTTTAACTCTTGCTTTTCAGATCATAGTATAGTCAAGACTTTCATAAAACTCTTCTTTAAAGCACAATGTACTTGGCAGGGTTTGGCGAACACTGAAGAAAAGACCCTAGGAGTGAGAGGGAGGGGGTGCACGTGCCCTCCAGGTGGCCGGGCAGGAGGCCTGGGCTCCGCTCTGCACCAGCGGGGGCGTGGGGGGCCGTGGGTGGGCTCCACCAGCACTCTCCACACTGTCTACATTCCTATAAGATGGCAAGATTTCTCTTTGAAAAATGGCCACCAGGTAAGTCAGTTGAGTGGGGAAGGCCACATGAAAGATGAAAAGGCAAAGTTAATATTAAGATAAAAAAGAACAAACATGTGGTTCTGATGGGAACTGTATCTGGGAATGTGCCCAGGGAGGGTGCCAGCGTCACCATCAGGGGGACACTGAGCATCCTGGGGGGAGTTGGGGGGCACCGTCCTGGGTCCCCAAGAGCGCAGGGGCCACGAGCCACGAGGTCCTTCAGCTTGATAAAATCTTAAGGATGAAGTAAGTTCCTTCAAGGGAGGAAAATATTTAAAATATTTTCCAAATTTAACCTGATGCTTCTCTAGGTACCATGCATTCATTACTAATGTGTTCATCTTACTACCTTTTCTTTTTTTGAGAGAAGGATTTGTAAAAATCTGATAAAGAGTTAAGCAGCTTTGCTTTTGGCACTCCCTGCAGCTGAGATACAAGTTAGAGACTCCAGCAAACTATCTCGGGAAAACAGTGAAAGTCAGCCCACAGTTCCGTCTCATAATGTTTATTTTTAAATCATCTGCTTCTTTGAACTGACTGGGTTGTAGGCCAGTGCTTCTCAAATGCCAGTTCACAGATGGAAACATACACGCACGCTCACACGCACGTCAAGCTTTACACTGTGGTGGGCAAACAAAGCGTTCATCCTGTCAGCCCATCCTGCCTCTTAGGAGAAGGCCGGGCCTGGGGTGGGGGCCCCTCTCTCTGGTCTTAGGAGAAGGCCGGGCCTGGGGTGGGGGCCCTCTCTCTGGTCTTAGGAGAAGGCCAGGCCTGGGGTGGGGGCCCTCTCTCTGGTCTTAGGAGAAGGCCGCCTGGTGCTCTCTCTGGTCTTAGGAGAAGGCCGGGCCTGGGGTGGGGGCCCTCTCTCTGGTCTTAGGAGAAGGCCAGGCCTGGGGTGGGGGGCCCTCTCTCTGGTCTTAGGAGAAGGCCAGGCCTGGGGTGGGGGGCCCTCTCTCTGGTCTTAGGAGAAGGCCAGGCCTGGGGTGGGGGCCCTCTCTCTGGTCTTAGGAGAAGGCCGGGCCTGGGGTGGGGGGCCCTCTCTCTGGTCTTAGGAGAAGGCCGGGCCTGGGGTGGGGGGCCCTCTCTCTGGTCTTAGGAGAAGGCCGGGCCTGGGGTGGGGGCCCTCTCTCTGGTCTTAGGAGAAGGCCGCCGGGGGGGGGCCCTCTCTCTGGTCTTAGGAGAAGGCCGGGCCTGGGGTGGGGGCCCTCTCTCTGGTCTTAGGAGAAGGCCGGGCCTGGGGTGGGGGCCCTCTCTCTGGTCTTAGGAGAAGGCCGGGCCTGGGGTGGGGGCCCTCTCTCTGGTCTTAGGAGAAGGCCGGGCCTGGGGTGGGGGGCCCTCTCTCTGGTGGTCTTAGGAGAAGGCCGGGCCTGGGGTGGGGGCCCTCTCTCTGGTCTTAGGAGAAGGCCAGGCCTGGGGTGGGGGCCCTCTCTCTGGTCTTAGGAGAAGGCCGGGCCTGGGGTGGGGGCCCTCTCTCTGGTCTTAGGAGAAGGCCGGGCCTGGGGGTGGGGGGCCCTCTCTCTGGTCTTAGGAGAAGGCCGGGCCTGGGGTGGAGGGGACCCTCTCTCTGGGGGTCGCCCTGCCCTTCACTTGTTGACGTGACGGCGGTCACAGCTGATTTCTGCTCCCTGCCTCCTGCTCGTCTCTACTGGGGGAAATGGTCAGCACCCTACTGCCCCTCCAGATTCTGGAGGGAGGTTTTATCAATTCTTGAGCACCCCAAAATAAATTTAAAATAACCAATTTCTTGCTCCTTCCATTCTTTTCCATCCTCTGCCCCCTCCTCTCCTGTCTCTCGAGCTCCGGTGAGAACTCACAGGGTGAAGGCCTTCGCTGTGTTCCAGGCCCTTCCTGTGCCGAGTGGCTCTGAGGTCACCACTGCCCCTTGTTTCACAAGTGAGTGCAGGGACTCTGGAGGCGGCAGGTAATGGGCTCGCGGTCACCCAAGTGGTGGGGCAGGTATTCAGAAGGCTCAGGCATGCTTCCACACCACTCAGCTTCCATCTGTTTTACAGAGGACTAGTCAGGCTCCTTCACACCTTTTCTGAGATAAACGTCAACACCCTGCTCATCCTGGCATTTCCATCAGCGGTCTTGCTTCTCAGTCTCAGCTGCCTCCTGCCTCCCCATTTGGCATAAAGCAGTGCAGGCAGGACGTGAGGGGACGCCAGCTGGGGCGTTTTCACGTTCTAGTTTAGCTCTCGGAGTAATAAGATTTCTTTTGACTAGAAGAACCTTTCTCACTGGATTAAAAAGAACATTTCCCCGTTTCCTTTCTTGGGAGAAGGGCAATCAAGAACTGCCTTCAGCTTTCAGACAAACACTTCAGCCTTCACTTAGACAGACTTCTTGCTCTCCCAATAGGACCGGACTATATATCACATTTTACCAATAACTGTAGAACCTAAGAAATTCATAGTTATTCAGCAGAGTTTTGCCATATTAAAAATGTGAGGATTGGGTCAGATGGGTGGTATCGGGTTAAGAGCTTCCATTCCAGCTGGAAGACAGGCTGGCTCCTGGCTTAGCCACGTGCTAACCTGTGTAACCTCGCCTCTCTGAGTCTCAGTTTCCTCCAGTGAAAAATGGGGCCAGGAATAGTTTCTAAGCTGCGTTCCTGTGAACGAGGACTGAATGGGCCACTGTGATTGCTGCTGTTGTCCTTTAGGTGCTCAGGCGTATCCAACTCTTAGCGACCCCGTGGACTCTAGCCCGCCAGGCTCCTCTGTCCATGGGATTTCCCAGGCAAGAATCCTGGAGTGGGTCGCCATTTCCTCCTCCAGTCAATATGATCAGAGACCCAGAAATTTCTTAATTTTATTATTGCTTTGCTGTGGTGTTGCCAGTAACACCACTGCTTGGTGACCTATAGAAAGGCACAAACATTTCAGCTGACCGCTACATCTCACTGTACTCAAGGCGAAAATACTAAGAAAAGCTGATTAAAAAAATCATTAGATATGATGTCTATAAGATGAAATGGCTTAATCTTGCCATCGGTAAGATGAGAATCAGCATTTGTTTATTCCAGAATGACTCACACAGCTAAGGAATGCTTGGAATCTCCTGGGTGATACCAAAGGAGATCTTCTTAACTACTTGTGCAGAAAACCTTCTACTAAAACTACAGCAGTAACAACACACAGCAAGGAGCGTTCGCTGGGGCGCAGGCTTGTAAATTTTCTTTCCCCCAAAAGGAGCCAACAGTGGAGCTGCTAGTTTAACTCGGTGCACTTGCCATTGTGAATCTTGTTGACCAGCCTTTTGCTGATGCTGTCCAGCCACTCAGTTCTGTCTGACTCTTCACAACCCCGTGGGCTGCAGCACAGAAGGCCTCCTGGTCCCTCACCAGGAGGGACCAAATTGTCCAAATTCATGTCCATTGAGGGGCTTCCCTGGTAGTTTAGACAGTAAAGAATCTGCCTGCAATGTGGGAGACCTGGGTCCAATCCTTGGGTTGGGAAGATCTCCTGGAGGAGGGCATGGAAACCCACTCCAGTATTCTTGCCTGGAGAATCCCATGGACAGAGGGGGCCTGGTGGGCTACAGTCCATGGGGTTGCCAAGAGCTGGACACAACTGAGTGACTAAATACAGCAAGTGTCCATTGAGTCAATGATGCCATTCAACCATCTCATCCTCTGACACCGTCTTCTCCTCCTGCCCTCAATCTTTCCCAGCATCAGGGTCTTTTCCAATGAGTCAGCTCTTCACTTCAGAAGACCAAAATATTAGAGCTTCAGCATCAGTCCTTTCAATCAATACTGGTTTCCTTTAGGACTCACTGGTTTCATCTCCATGCTGTCCAAGGGACTCTCACGAGTCTTCTCTGGCACTACAGTTTGAAATCAGCATTTAGGTGAAGAAACATGGAACACTGCAGAAGGGCTAGACGGCATCACAAGCGTGTCTATCACAAGTGCAGGCATGTATCTCCCGCCCTTCTGAAACGTGGTTTGGCCTGGGCTTGTCCAAGTGCACAGGCTGGTTTTACATTTGAGCACTCGTGTGCCATGACTTGGCTGTGTGTGTTGGTTCAAATGGTTCGATTAGCCTATTAAAAACCTATTTTATCTATACACATACTTATCAAAACATGGTACTCATCCATACAAAGACTGAAAGAAGTGCGCTGAGCTGTGAGGCACAAACCCCTTTATGCTGAGGCTTCTTTCTTGTTTGCTTTGGTTTTGCTCTGTTTTGTTTAACGTTCTTACCTGAGAAGACTTGGCCAGCTTCTGGGTGTATTCCTTCTCAATCTGCTTCAGCCTGCTGTTGGCCTGAAAAACACACGGACAGGAGCACACACACACACACAGTGACCTGTCAGCGTGGCGTCTCTGCACACGCCCATCACCAGGCGCTGGGCCGGCCGCCAGCCGCAACGCCCTTCTGGGGCAGCCAGAAAACCACAGGCCTTGCCTTTGATCTAATGCCAACTATTCATCACTTAAAAAGCAAAAGAGAAAAAAAAAAAAGATCTCTCCTGCCAATTATTAGGCAAACACAGACTTCTGTGGAAAGAGAAAGGGAGAAGGAGAGACAGAAATAGATGCAGCAGAAGTGTGCCGGCTCAGAGGTGCAGGGGCACAGACAGGAAAGAGGAGGAAGAGGAAACCAGGGGAGGGGATGGCGAGGAGGAGGGGAGGTAAATTTAATGCCCTTTCCCTTAGTTTAGAGATAAAAGAACTAGATGCTCCCAACAGAGGCGGAGGAGAGGCCCAGAGGCACTGGGCTGAGACCTGAGCCCCTACCCTGCCCTCCTTTCCTGGAGTGACAAGTGCACCTAAATCGCACCGTGTTTGTGCCCGGCAAGTGGGGTGGCCCTCCCAGAACCAGCCTGCACCCCGAGAGCTGCGTTCTCTCCTTTGCACTCAAGCTCCAGGCCTGTGTGTGAGCTGCTTTGCTGTCTCTGGGAGCCTTGCATCTCCATCTTATCCTCCGAGCCGGGGGCACGTCATGGTGAAGCCGCCGGCCTCCCCTCTCACGCACTGAGCGGGCAGCACGCTGGCCCTGTCGGTCCGGGCTTGTGGCCCTCATTCTAGAACAGGCTTTGGTCATGACTGTCTCGTTTCCTCTTTTTCCCCAACCCTCCCTTCCTCTGTCTCCTCTCTGACCGTCTGACCATCTGCCTTTCAGCTCTGAGTTCTAGACCTCTCAGGTTTATCGTCTCTTTTTCTCATCGTTTCTATTTTCTACTACCTTGTCTTTTTGATATTTTGTACGGATTTCTCAACTTTGGATTTTTAAAAAATTCTGCCGTGCGATTTATATTTCCAAGAGCTCTGTTGTTCTCTGAACAGCACCATCACGCCCCTTTTGATAAGGGCCGAGGAAGCTGAGGTGCAGCGAGGTTCAGTAACGTGCCACAGCGGCACTCGCAGGGCACGAGGGAGCCGGGACCGGCCCACAGGGGAGCAGGCCCCGCACCGGCTGGAGCGCTGGCCCAGGGCCTCTCAGGCCCCACTGCTCCCGGGGGTTAATTTCATACACACACGTGTTCTTTCTCTCTCTAGAGCATCTCTAGTATTTTTTTCTTAGTTCCCTCTATTTCCTTGCTGAGCCAGCCCATTTTGGTCTGTTTTTCGCCTGAGAAATTGCATTTTGGGTGACCTTTGGCGTTCGTTCTTATTTAAAGCGTGGCCCTCTAGGACTGGCAGGCCCGAGGATGGGTGCGAGCTGGCTTCTGGACTCGCCCACGCCATCATCTGACTGCCCAGCGCTGTGCCCTTGGGTTTATCGCCTGGAGGCACACACCTGGTGGCCAAGGCTTTCAGAAGGGCGTCTAGATGTTCAGGATACTGACTCTTGGACAATTCCATTTTAATTTTAGCCCTGGGTCTCCTCTCTCATTCTATCTCTCCAGGGAACAAACCATCTCCAAGTGGTGAGTTTTGGACTGAGGCTCAGATGGTAAAGAATCTGCCTGCAATGCAGGAGACCCGGGTTCGATCCCTTGCTCGGAAGATCCCCTGGAGGAGGGCATGGCAGCCCACTCCAGTGTTCTTGTCTGGAGAATCCCATGGACAGAGGGGCCTGGAGGGCTATAGTTCATGGGGTTGCAAAGAGTTGGCCACGACTCACTGATTAAACAACAACAACAACAAATATTTGCATGTACCAGGGTATTTCTGAAATCATTGTTTCCCCTATAAGTTTTTCCCTAGAATTTCCAGCTCATCTTTATTAGGGAGTGGTCGATGATAAATTTTAACATAAGATGATTTTTTTTGTAAGCTTTTAAACTGAAAATATTTTTTAAACTTTAAACATTTTTATTTTATATTGGTCTATAGTTGATTTACAATGGCGTGTTAGTTTCAGGTATGTAGCAGAAGTATGTATATTATTAATATTTAGCTATACATACATATATCCACTTTTTTCAGCTTCTTTTTCTGTATAGGTTATTACAGAGTACTGAGTAGAGTTCCCTATCTAGCAGCACAAGATAGCACAAGATGATTTTCTTTTTTAAATTGAAATAGAGTCGACATATATTGTTAGCTTCTGGTGTCCTGAAGAATGACCTGATATTTGCATACGTAAATGATCACCATGATGAGTCTAATAACCATCTGTCTCCGTACAAACTTACAATTAATGAGATCAAGTCCTGTTGTTGCCCCTAGAACATCTGAATCTTAGTTTGAGTCCCAGTTAAGTTCTCAGTTTGAGACAATCATTACAAGAAAGGGTACTTTAATTAAAGACTCCTTCCTTTCCATCATTATGCGCAAATTCTAACTTGAGAAAATGGCAAACTGGTCTAAACCGCAAAACATTAGCAAATGTCACACTTCGTGATTCTTCAATTTTGATTCATTTCTAGAAAGTTGATTTAAGTCATTTTATATTGTTGCTTTGCCCAGAACCTTAACCTAGTAAGTAGGAGCCCCAACTGCTTTGGGTTTTGTCAATGCCTATTTTTTAGTAAGGAGCTATTTCTCTATTAAAGAAGGAAGAACTAGACAGGTTTGGAAAAGGGCTGTGATGTCCTTATCAACATCACCACTGACTAGCCTCAGTAACTACTGACGGATCCATTCTCAGGAAAGACGCCACAGTCCTGAGCTTGGCCCCATTTCTGAATATGCCAGATGAATGCTGGGTGCATTCTCTACACAGATTTGATAATTGTGGTCGATACTGTGGACTAAAATGATTGGTCTTCAGGTCTGTGGTGGACAACCTAAAGAATAACGGGGGGCAGCTGGCTTTCTGCCCTCCCTGTAATTCAAGAGACTCATTTTCTCACCATTGCAACATACATGCTAACGTGGCTAACACCCATAAATGATCATATAAGATTTACATGAGTTTTCTTTCCATTACTGAATAAGAATGCAAACTGTGAAATAAGCTTATGAAAATAGTTAAAGAATTAAGATCTAATCATATTTCAAAAGCTCACCCTCAGAGAAGTTCTCTGAAGCACAGGCCACAGAAACTGAAATGCATTTAATACTTGGGCAGAAATACAAACTTTGAGAGAATGAAGGAGAAAAAAAAACTTTATTTTGCTCCAGGGAAAAAGCAGCTATTCTCTGATGTGCAAAAAAGAATTTATCATCAAAGACCAAATGTAAATGGGGCCAATTAATTTTTTTAAGATTCTCTACCTTCTATAATATTTTTATGTCTTTGCTGTTATGCTTTATGCCAAAATCTAATGTTGCATGATTTGACAAATGTTAAGGAAAATGACTATTGTATTTAACAAATTTCAGCATACATAATATACATTTAAAATATACTTTGTAGATCTATATATGAGTGGCACAGTCATTGGCATGGCACTTTCAGGAAGCAGGGAGAAGATCTATTTCAAATATGTGACTTCAGACATCAAAACATGTTAAAATGATTCTAATTGAATTATTGGTCAAGCAATCAATTATTTCAAATAAAGTTTGAATCTAGGAGTTAGATGTCCTGACTTGGCATACTCATAGATCCCATTAATGTTTTACTTATTTCAGAAAATTTTCTACTTTTTGCTTCACTTGTATAATGTAATGAATATTAGTAGGAAATTTATAAAATAATGTATTTACAGGAAGTCGCTACATTAGGTTTGCAGAAAGTTCAACATAAAGCAGTAATCTCAACACTTATCAAATGGTCTAGTCCCTTTCACAGATAATCTGAAACTTCAGAAAGGTGCTGAGAGGTCAGTCTTGAGATTTAGTCATTAGATCTTCATTATTAAAAATGGCTTAGTGCTTGTGTAGTTTTATGTACTTTTTCAGGGTTGCCAATAGTGAGAGATTTACTGCACCAATTCACTGAAAATAACATCTGAAATGTTTGGCAACAAGGAGTATGGTGCCAAGGCTCCCGTTTGGTCTGCACACAGAGGTCTTCTTCATCAATGCCAGCTGCTCTGGCTGACGAGGCCCACAGCTGCCAAACGGTGCACGGTGCAGCATGCTGGTTAACAGCACCAGCTTTGACGTTAAACCAACGTGGGTGGTGTGAGCACGGGCAAATCCCCTACCTTCCCTGGCCATGATTTTATAATGTGCATATGAAGTAGACAACAGAGATTAAACCGGACTGAGGTTTAGCCATGCAGGTGTGGTGGACGTTCAGGACAGTGAGTGCGCAGAGGGCGGTGGGTCAGCCCTGCAAGGAGGACCAAGACCAGCTCTTCATGGAGGAGCAGGAAAACCACAGGGGAAGGAAGAGTGAGCAGGAGGAGAAGCTGGCAGACTGAGGACTCAGGGTGAGCTGGCTGAGGGGTGCTGACGGCTGAGGCAGGCTGTGCTCTCCAATGGAGGAAGTGGAAACAAGATAGAGCTGAGCGACCGCTGAGCTTACAGGTTGGCAGTGCCAGGTACGAGAAGAGCAGCTTCCCAAATCAGGCTTTTGTGGGCAACTCTCCTAGTGTGTGTGCAAGCGTGCTCAGTTGTGTCCGACTCTGAGACCCCAGGGACTGTAGCCTGCCAGGCTCCTCTGTCCATGGGATTCTCCAGGCAAGAATCCTGGAGTGGGCTGTCATGCCTTCCTCCAGGGGACCTTCCCAGACCAGGGATCGAACCTATGTCTCCTGCATTGGCAGGCGGGTTCTTTACCACTGAGCCAATTCTCCTCACTCTTCCTCATTCTTCTACTTCAAGTCCATAAAAATAACTACTTGCCTCTGATTCTTTACTAAGGAAGCAATTTTCTTTCTGAATTGTCCCCAAGTCTGGGGCACTCTGTGGCTTTTGACATTGCTAATGACTTTTATTTGTAACACTTATAATAATGGACACATGCAGGGCACAATATTTTGTGTGTTTATGAAACATGATAAAGAACCCTCCTGAAATGACCACACAACTTAACATCCCGCACTGCAGACGCCAGCGCGTCCTCCTGGCCCACTGCATCTCCTCACTCCCGAGAATCAGCAACTCTTGGATATTATTTACTGCCTGACTTAGAAAATATTACCTGTGTAAGTACCTCTAACTTATCACTTAGCTTTACTATATTTTTTTTACCTTTATATAAACAACCACGCTCTAAGTAATTTCCCGAAACACACGGTTTCTCACACAACATTGTTACCAAGATTCATTCTCGATGTTTCATTTGCAGCTGTGTTTCCTTCATTTTCACAGCCTTAGTCTATTCTAACTCATCTGTTAAGGGGCACTTGAACTTTTTCAGTTTCCTCCTCCATGAGCTGTGCTGGTGTGGACAGGCCAGTACACGTCTTCTGGTGTGTATTTATGACTTTCTGGGGCACACACTTACGAGCTGAACTGACAGTTCACAAAGCAAATGTTCATCTCTACAGGATAACGCCACCGACATTTTGCATCCTCACCACAGTGTACGCACTCTTGTTCCATACGTTCAACCACACTCGGGGCTGTCAATTTCATATTTTTAATAATAGGTTTCAGTTCAGTTCAGTCGCTCAGTCATGTCCGACTCTTTGCGACCCCATGAATTGCAGCACACCAGGCCTCCCTGTCCATCACCAACTCCCGGAGTTCACTCAGACTCACGTCCATCAAGTCAGTGATGCCATCCAGCCATCTCATCCTCTGTCATCCTCTTCTCCACCTGCCTTCAATCTTTCCCAGCATCACGGTCTTTTCAAATGAGTTAGCTCTTTGCATCTGGTGGCCAAAGTATTGGAGTTTCAGCTTCACCAGCCTTAGTAAGATATAATCACTTCACATTTCATGAAGTCCACACTTTAATCTGCACAAGTCAGTGTTTCTTCGTGTATCTATACAGCTGTATCTTGATCACCACCGCTAAGTTCCAGGACACTTCCATCACCTCAGAAAGAACCCCATACCCACCCGTGGTCATATCCTCCCCGAAGCCACTGGCAGCCACTGCTTTCTGTCTCTGGATTTTCCCACCCAGGACACGGCGTGTAAGTGGAGTCTCGTCACAGAGGCCTGTTGTGTCTGGGCTGTGTCTCTTAGCACACTTTCGTTGTGGCGTGCGTCAGTCAAACAGTATTCTGTTGTGTGGACGTGCCGCACTTGTTTATCTCCTTGCCAGCTGATGAATGTTGGAGATTTTCAGTGTTATTGGTGTCCAGCTGCTCATTAACTCTCAGCACCTTTCAGTCTTTGCTGGATCTCCAGCCCTGGTCCTCAATTCCTCTCTCATGTATGTGTGCCTTCTCCTTATTTTTTCAATTAGTCTTCCAGAAAGTCTGTGTTTCCTAGTCTTCTGAAAGGATCTAATTTTGATTTTACTGCACTACAAGAAACTCTGGAAAATTCTTAAAGAGATAGGAATACCAGACCGCTGACCTGCCTCTTGAGAAATCTGTATAGAGTTCAGGAAGCGACAGTTAGAACTGGACATGGAACAACAGACTGGTTCCAAATAGGAAAAGGAGTACATCAAGGCTGTATATTGTCACCCTGCTTATTTAACTTATATATAGAGTACATCAGGAGAAACGCTGGGCTGGATGAAGCACAAGCTGGAATCAAGATTGCCAGGAAAAATATCAATAACCCCAGATATGCAGATGATGCCAACCTTATGGCAGAAAGTGAAGAACTAAAGGGCTTCTTGATGAAAGTGAAAGACGAGACTGAAAAAGTTGGCTTAAAGCTCAACATTCAGAAAACTAAGATCATGGCATATGGTCCCATCAATTCATGGAAAATAGATGGGGAAACAGTGGAAACAGTGTCAGACTTTATTTCGGGGGGCTCCAAAATCACTGCAGATGGTGATTGCAGCCATGAAATTAAAAGACGCTTACTCCTTGGAAGAAAAGTTATGACCAACCTAGACAGCATATTCAAAAGCAGAGACATGACTTTGCCGACAAAGGTCAGTCTAGTCAAAGCTATGGTTTTTCCAGTGGTCATTTATGGATGTGGGACTTGGACTGTGAAGAAAGCTGAGCGCCAAAGAATCGATGCTTTTGAACTCTGGTGTTGGAGAAGACTCTTGAGAGTCCCTTGGACTGCAAGGAGACCCAACCAGTCCATCCTAAAGGAAATCAGTCCTGAATATTCATTGGAAGAAATGATGCTGAAGTGAACTCCAATACTTTGGCCACCTGATGAGAAGAACTGATTCATTGGAAAAGACCTTGATGCTGGGAAAGATTGAAGGTAGGAGGAGGGGATGACAGAGGATAAGATGGTTGGATGGCATCACCGACTCGAAGGACGTGAGTTTGAGTAAACTCGGGGAGTTGGTGATGGACCGGGAGGCCTGGCGTGCTGTGGTCCATGGGGTAGCAAAGAGTCAGACACGACTGAGCGACTGAACCGAACTGACTCACTCTCTACTAAACGGTCTGCCTCCCTCGGCATCCACGACACCACCTCCTTTTGATCCTCCAGGTGCCTCTCTGCTAACTGCTTACTGGTCTCTGCTGACTTTAAATGAGAGCTGCCCCATGCCATCTGCTCTGCCCTAGCTAAGCCCTCTTCTTAAAAGTCCATTCTTAGAGCTTTAAGTCCCCTTTTTGTTGGGGTGAGTTCCTACTCTCTTTCTACTCTCTGTCCTTTGCACTCACATCCAGACTCAGTCCAGCCACAGGGCAGCCCCCTCTCTGAGCTGTCTCATGGGCACTGAACCAACGTCCCAGCTAACCTCAGTCATATCACCTTCCCTGAGTCTGCTCCTCCTCAGCTTGTTAACCACTCCATCACTGAGTCCCCCAAATCAGAAATCCAAGAGTTTCCCAGAATCCTCTTCTCTCACCCTGGACTGTCGTACCGATTTTCACCTCCAGATCTTCACCTTTCCTCCCCTGGATTTTACACCAGCTTGTTCACCAATCTCTCCTCCTCTTTCTTTTTCTGTCTGGCCTACATGCACCTCCTGATGTTCTACATGAACTGCAGGGATGATCACAACACCCAGCCACTCTGCAGGCTTAACTTCTCCAGTCTCCGCTCCTGTGATTCCCTGCATAGAAGCTGTAGTAAACATACAGCTCAGGCCATTCTCTGAAAACTGTATTTGCTTTGGGCTTTTCACAGTGATGGTCTAAAACTGTGGTTCCAACCTGGGCACCTTGGGCTTATGAAGCATCACGATGCTATCAGAGGACACAGGAAAAAGCCTGAGAAGTTCTCGGGGCCCAAAGATAGAATCTATAGAACAACGGAATGCTTTCTATGGAAGCCCCCACCCCTACCCCATTGCAGAGGATGAGTTCTTTAAACTGTTCAGATTCCCCCAGCGAGGCCTCTGCGGTGTCACCACCAAGTCGCCCATCTTAGCCTGACCCCCTACCCTGGGGACCACCCGATGCACTTGCTCACCAACTGGCCTTTTATTTCCTTTTAGACCAAAATCAGCATCGTGGGCTGTCATATCTGTATCCCACCCACACATTACCCTGACTCCATTTGGAATGGGGAGGTCTGAATCCTTGTATCAGTTTCCCGGTGTGATCTGTCTACATCTAATGTCAGACTGATTTATTATTCAGTTCAGTTCAGTCGCTCACTCGTGTCCAACTCTTTGCGACCCCATGAATCCCAGCATGCCAGGCCTCCCTGTTCATCACCAACTCCCGGAGTTCACTCAGACTCACGTCCATCGAGTCAGTGATGCCATCCAGCCATCTCATCCTCTGTCGTCCCCTTTTCCTCCTGCCCCCAATCCCTCCCAGCATCAGAGTCTTCTCCAATGAGTCAACTCTTTGCATGAGGTGGCCAAAGTATTGAAGTTTCAGCTTTAGCATCATTCCTTCCAAAGAAATCCCAGGGCTGATCTCCTTCAGAATGGACTGGTTGGATCTCCTTGCAGTCCAAGGGACTCTCAAGAGTCTTCTCCAACACCGCAGTTCAAAAGCATCAATTCTTCGGCGCTCAGCTTTATTATTGTACTAGTGTAAATCTAGATTTCACTAGAGAAAAACACAGCAATAAAAGGATAACAAGAGGAAACAAAATAAGAAACCAAATCGTGACAAATAATTTTGCAAAGCTTGAATGTCTGTGAATAATCTACAGCATTGAGAAGTACTTCCTCAAAAAGGGTTACAATGAAGGAACAGATTAGGAGAAATGATATCAGTGTGAAAGAAAAAGATATTATTTGAAGTCAGAACCACCAGGAGCTTAGGACCTAGGAATTTGCATTAAAAGCTCGCCTGTTGCTTCTGATAATCAGCGCACTTGGGAACCACTGTTCTAGCTAAGTGAGGATGTGACTGAGGGCTCTTTCTTCAATAAAAGCACTAAGACCATAACTTATATAAAGCACACAGTTTCTGCTCACCATGCTCCATCTCGTTTCTATTGTGATTTTTTTTGTTTATTTTTTTTCAGTAAAAAGAACCCAATAAGTTGAGATTGGTTGTTTCAAATGAATGAATAGCATCAACTTTGATAACCTGAAAGGGTTTCTATGGTAACACAGAACAAAGGTAATAACTACCAAAGTCTAAATAATCAACGTTGCTTAGCGATCTTAAGCTGGCTTACTTTTAATGGTTTTAAATGTGGCAAAAAGGAAAACGGTCAGTTCCAAGGAAGGAGTCAGGCAATATTACTACTAGAGTATATAACTAATTAAGTGCTAACCCCAAACAAATATAAACTGGAATCTATGGTTTACTCATGAAAGCAATTAAAATACATAAATATAATTTAAACTGAGTCCACCACTCTGGCATGTAATTATCTAATTCAAACCACGAAGCTAGGTGTTAGAATTTAATGTCCCTGAACTAAATACAAATATGGAAAGTCATTTGGGATTTGATCCTGATTCATTTTCAACCAAATATCCAGAAATTCATTTTAAATGCACACAAGAACTGCAACAGCTTCACCTAAATCAGTTTTCTACAAGTTAAACATCCCTCCTACACTCAGATGTGATTGTGGAACGACTTTGATCTTTATTCCCAAATTTATTGCTCCATGTAATCCATGACAAAATGTAATGTGATTTACTGTATCTCTATATGACAGCCCAGCAGCTGACAGAACTTAGTAATTTAGCATAAGAAACAAACCTTCTGGCACCAAAGCACACAAATCATAATGGGGGCTCTTTCGCATCAGTTTACAATGCAGCCTATACAAGCTGACACTAAGAACTTCAAAACAATTCTCTTTTTTGTGTGTGCACTTAATGAAGGAGGTTTTTATGCCTTAAACGTGCTTTGTAGCTGCAAGCAAAAAATTTTGGAACATTTTGCTTTTGTTCTCATTAAAACAATGAGGGACCAGTCGCATGCTAATGTTCTTTTCTCAAAGAAAAGGACTCAGTTTCTTCATTTAATTTGAAGCAAATGAAGAAACATCAACATGGTAATCTATAAACCAAATTTATATTTGGTTATCTGACTCCCAGCAACCCCATGGACCGCAGCCGACCAGGCTCCCCCGTCCATGAGATTTTCCAGGCAAGAGTACTGGAGTGGGGTGCCATTGCCTTCTCCAATTATATACAAAAAGGACAGATTATATAATTGGGCACCATATACAATATAGAAAAAGAATAGGTTAGATAATCAGGCACTATACAAGGCAGTCAAAACCTGTCTTGAGAACTGCAGTTTCTCTGAAACCCTCTTTGAACTCAGGTCTGCATTCGGGGCAGCAAATGTCAGACTAGATGGTCCTCGGGTCTCTTTCAACTCAGAATCTCCAGGATCCATTTGACTGCTTTTCAGAGGGTCATGGTGGCTCTGACGGTGGGGGCTGTGATGGGTCTGGGGGTCTCACACCCCTGAACGAGGTGGCCAAGAGTGGGGGATGCTCCCAGATCACTTGCCCAGCCCCCAGAGATGATGAGTTGGTGTCTGAATATGGAGCCTGGCCGCGAGGTCTGGCCGGGCTTCCAAAGCAGGGATCTCTGGAGTCTCACTAGTTTTCTAGCGCTGGGGTTCTCGACAGAATACCCACCTTACCCCTACTCCGTGGGTCTTCAGGTATTTGTCAACCTATGACCCAATCAAGGAGAAGCCACTTCTCGTTGCCTCTCCAGGGTATTTGGTTATAAAAGACAAGTTATATAGTTTAGTTGTTTAGTCATGTCCGACTATTTGCGACCCCATAGACTGTAGCCCACCAGACTCCTTCCATGGAATTCTCCAGGCAAGAATACTGGAGTGGATTGCCATTTCCTTCTCCAGGGAATCTTCCCCACCCAGGGATTGAACCTGAGTCTCCTGCATTGCAGGAGTGTCTTCACACAGGTATCTGAATGAAAGATTCTCATCGAGGTGAGTTACCGCTGGGACATCCAAGACACCATCCACGTGCTGCTGCTAACTGTGAACCCACCACGGGTCACAGTCTGAGCTCCTGCTCTGCAAGTGAGGAAACGTGTCACTGGAGCCCCCCACCTGGGGGGTGGGGCTATCAGATGTGTGGACAGAACCACAGCAGAATCAGGTTCTAGGTGTGTTTTCTGTTACCCTGTGTTGCATCTTTTCTTACGTCTCCTTCAGGTCCGCACATTACCTTGCTCGCATTCTAAACCAGCATCTTGCCGTGCTCAGCACCTATCATTTGTCACACACACTCATCTCTAGTTCTGTAATCTTACAACAGAACTTGGAAAAACTCCAAGAATTCCTACTGTCTCTTGTTTGGAAAGATTATACTTAATTGCTTCAGAGTCCAAAGCTATGAAAATCCTTTAAGTGCTTTTCTGATGAACTGTATGATTGGTTTTCAATTCACCCCAAATAAAGAACAAATGAAACATATGCGCATGTGCTGTGAGCCGGGCTTTGTTCTGGAGTGCGTCAGTGGACTCTTAGGCTACGAGCCTTCTGAATATTTAAGTACAAAAAAATCAAAAGATGCGAACTAAATAATTTACTAGCCAAAACAGGCAGAAACTAAATTTTAAAATTTCCCTGACTGGTCAAAGGTATAATACAAATGTTTTAACCCAAAATATACTCAAAAGCTATTCCCCTCCACTTGATTTACAAAGTTTAAATATATTTGGTATTTAAATATATAAAAAAATAAATTTGGTATTTAACTCTGCAGTGTTGCTTCCCTTTTATTTTGAAGTGAAAGAGTAAAAAAACCCAAATGTTTCCTTTGCACAACCTCCTAAAAAATGTGTTTTCTTTGTTTTCCTACATTTGACATGGAATCTGCCGCTGCCAACAGGAAAGCTTCGGGAATACCCACCAAGAAGAAGAGCCACACCCTTTACGGCTTGGACCAAATTCACCTCTCCTCCTCTCCCAGGGTGGCACCGTCCCCTGGCTGCATCCACCGTCCTGCTTGGACCAAAGCTCCCAGCCCTCCCGTAATTCAGCTCTCCTCCTCTCCCACGTAGGCACCGTCCCTGGCTGCATCCACTGTCCTGCTTGTCTTCCATTCAACTCTGACGTCAGGCCCAAACACCCAGGGTTTGGCCAAATCAAGGTGTCTCAGGTCAAGGAATGTGGATGTTATTCTGGGTGCGGGGGGATCCCTAAGAGGCTCAGGAACAGGCAGTGAGACGAACAGCTGTCACGGGGGAGAGGAGCCCCCAGGACCACTGGAAGGAACCGGAAGGGCAGAGCAGGAAGCTGAGCGACAGTCAGGACTTTTGTCTCCAGCCCTGATGCAGCTATGAGTGGCGAGGACACAGAGGAAGTGGGGGGTTACCCCAGCCTCGGGCCTCTTTCTGCAGAAGAAAGTTTTAGACGAGGGAAACCCAGAACATCACACCAAAGGAAACGATGGCCTGTGAACTCTCTGCATGTTTATCTACCCTTCTACCACGTCTCACACAAACATGTGGGCACCCAACTGCTGACACACTTCCAGATGATTCTCCTATAGAAAGCCTTCATTTAAAGGTGTTTAATTTTGATGTGTTTTTCAGAGTGCAGCAGGGACAAATGAAAGATGCATTGAGAGATGTGACTACCAGTGAACCACAAACAACCCTGGGACTGAGGGCCGGAGCCCCCAGTGTGGAGGCGATGGCCTCCCTCACAGCTGCTCCCGCCCCTGCTGTGCTCCCTTCTCAGCGTTATCGGTCACCTTTGCTTCCATAAGCCACTGTCGTTTTTAAACAGATATAATTTATTCACCATCCTGTTCACCCTTTTCAGGGGTACCGTGCAACAACTTTTACTGTATTCACAAAGCTGTACAACTGTGTCCAAGTACAGAGTGCTTTCTGCCCCGAAGGAGGCCCTGCACCACTGGCTGCCATTCTCCATCCCCTCTCAGGCCTTGCGACCCTGAGTCTACCTTCTGTCTCTGCGAACTTGTCTATTCTGAATATTTCTTACAAATGGAATAATATGACGTGTAGTTTTTAGTGTCTGCGTCTTCTCGTGTGCACAATATTTTCAAGGCTTATCCACCTTGTAGCAAGCATCAGTAATTCATTTCTTTTATGACTAAATAACATCCAATTGTATGGATATACCACATTTGTCCATTTATCACCATTAGATGGGAATTGAGTTGTTTCTGCTTTGTGACTACTGCAAATAAATGTTGCTATGAACATTTGTGTATAGGTTTTTACATGAACATGTGTTTTTACTTCTCTTGGGATATACTTAGGAGTGGAATTGAGGGGTCCTATGACCAACCTTAGAAAGCATCACTATGAACAAGGCTAGTGGAGGTGATGGAATTCCAGTGGAGCTATTCCAAATCCTGAAAGATGATGCTGTGAAAGTGCTGCACTCAATGTGCCAGCAAATTTGGAAAACTCAGCAGTGGCCACAAGATTGGAAAAGGTCAGTTTTCATCCCAATCCCAAAGAAAGGCAATGCCAAAGAGTGCTCAAACTACCGCACAATTGCACTCATCTCACACGCTAGTAAAGTAATGCTCAAAATTCTCCAAGCCAGGCTTCAGCAATATGTGAACCGTGAACTTCCTGATGTTCAAGCTGGATTTAGAAAAGGCAGAGGAACCAGAGATCAAATTGCCAACATCCGCTGGATCATCAAAAAAGCAAGAGAGTTCCAGAAAAACATCTATTTCTGCTTTATTGACTATGCCAAAGCCTTTGACTGTGTAGATCACAATAAACTGTGGAAAATTCTGAGAGAGATGGGAATACCAGACCACCTGATCTGCCTCTTAAGAAATCTGTATGCAGGTCAGGAAGCAACAGTTAGAACTGGCCGTGGAACAACAGACTGGTTCCAAATAGGAAAAGGAGTACGTCAAGGCTGCATATTGTCACCATGTTTATTTAACTTATATGCAGAGTACATCATGAGAAATGCTGGACTGAAAGAAACACAAGCTGGAATCAAGATTGCCGGGAGAAATATCAATAACCTCAGATATGCAGATGATACCACCCTTATGGCAGAAAGTGAAGAGGAACTCAAAAGCCTCTTGATGAAAGTGAAAGTGGAGAGTGAAAAGGTTGGCTTAAAGCTCAACATTCAGAAAACGAAGATTATGGCATCTGGTCCCATCACTACATGGGAAATAGATGGAGAAACAGTGGAAACAGTGTCACACTTTATTTTTCTGGGCTCCAAAATCACTGCAGATGGTGACTGCAGCCATGAAATTAAAAGACGCTTACTCCTTGGAAGGAAAGTTATGACCAACCTAGATAGCATATTCAAAAGCAGAGACATCACTTTGCCAACAAAGGTTCGCCTAGTCAAGGCTATGGTCTTTCCTGTGGTCATGTATGGATGTGAGAGCTGGACTGTGAAGAAGGCTGAGTGCTGAAGAATTGATGCTTTTGAACTGTGGTGTTGGAGAAGAGTCTTGAGAGTCCCTTGGACTGCAAGGAGATCCAACTGGTCCATTCTGAAGGAGATCAGCCCTGGGATTTCTTTGGAGGGAATGATGCTAAAGCTGGAACTCCAGTATTTTGGCCACCTCATGCGAAGAGTTGACTCATTGGAGAAGACTCTAATGCTGGGAGGGATTGGGGGCAGGAGGAGAACGGGATGACAGAGGATGAGATGGCTGGATGGCATCACTGACTCGATGGATGTGAGTCTGAGTGACCTCCGGGAGTTGGTGATGGACAGGGAGGCCTGGCGTGCTGCAGTTCATGGGGTCGCAAAGAGTCGGACATGACTGAGCGACTGATCTGATCTGATGGTAATTCTATGGGCTTCCCTGGTTGCTCAGCAGTAAAGACTCTGCTTGCAATGCAGGAGACCTGAGTTCGATCCCTGGGTTGGGAAGATCCTCTGGAGGATGGCTTGGCAACCCACTCTAGTACTCTTGCCTAGAGCATCCCATGGACAGAGGAGCATGGCAGGCTGCAGTCCACGGGGTCACATGGAGTCAGAAATGACTTACACGACTAAGCAGCAGCAGCAGCAGCATGGAATTCTGTGCTCAGTCTTTGGAGACTGATGCTTTCAAGCTGTGGTGCTGGAGAAGACTCCCGAGAGTCCCGTGGACAGCAAGGAGATCAAACCAGTCCATCCTAAAGGAAACCCACCCTGAATATTCACTGGAAGGACTGATGCTGAAGCTCCAATACCTTGGCCACCTGCTGGGAAGAGCTGACTCATTGGAAGAGACCCTGATGCTGGGAAAGACTGAAGTCAGGAGAAGGAGATGACAGAGGATAAGATGGTTGGATGGTATCACCAACTTGATGGACATGCGTTTGAGCAAATTCTGGTGATGGTGAAGGACAGGGAAGGCTGGTGTGCTGCAGTCCATGGGGTCACAAAGAGTTGGACATGACTGAGCGACTGAACAACAACAACAACAACGACAAAAGAATGCCCAGCACACCACCATTTTTAGAAAATATCCTGTAAAAATGTTATGTTACATGAGAATGTTTTGAGGATATGACCACATTACAAGCTGTCTTCTTCATTGAGGAAAAAAATAGTGGAAGTGTCAGTCGCTCAGTCGTGTCTGACTCTTTGCGACCCCACGGACTGCAGCACGCCAGGCTTCCCTGTCCTTCACCATCTCCGGGAGCTTGCTCAAACTCATGTCCATCGAGTTGATGATGCCATCCAACCATCTCATCCTCTGTTACCTGTTGCCTCCTTCTCCTCCTGCCCTCAATCTTTCTAAACATCAGGGTCTTTTCCAATGAGTCGGCTCTTTCCAGCAGGTAGCCAAAGTACTGGAGCTTCAGCTTTAGCATCAGTCCTTCCAATGAATATTCAGGGTTGATTTCCTTTACACAAAGAACCCCTAGTAAATTTTTATCTGAAGATTTCAATTCCAGGAGTTTGAACAAGTGACTTTTAAAACTGTATTCCATTGAATCTTTTTTTTTGCATTGAATCTTGTTCTAATTGTTATGCTTTCTTGACATTTGTTCCTAAAATATGTATAGTCAAATTCAGTTTCCCCTCAAAGAGGCAGAAAAACCCAGCATTCATTGTTTTCTCACAAACCTGACCTCCAGCTTCATGTTGTTTCCTTGTATTTCCCTCTAGATTTGATTCCTTACTCTAAAAAAAACCGTGCATTTAAAAAGCCATCTTTGAATTCTAACATTTTTTCCCTAAAGATGTGAAAAAGTAAAAATGGAAAAAAAACCCCAGCACCTTCAGTGAAGTTAAAGCCAGAAAAAGCCAGAACTTCAAAGGAACTGAGTGAAAAAAATGCAGGCAAGATTCACCAGTGGATGGTGAAGAAGAAGTAGAAGAAAGTCTGGGGAGATCCACGGTCTGCACACAGACTCAGAGTATCTCCTCAAGACAGCTTACACGTCACAGAGGGAAAAAGAACTTTACAACAGAGAACCTAACGGAGCGACCGATGCTAATGTCACCAGGGACACAGTGTCTCGACATCCCTGACACCACGCACTGGAGACGGCACGACACCGCCTCCGTAGGATTCCCACCAAAAACACAGGCCCTCAGTCTGCTCATGAAACAACATAAATACATTCAGAGTGAAAACATACAAAATAACTGGTACTATTCAAAAGTGACAAGGTATGAAAAATAAGGAAAGACTGAGAATGTGTCATGGATTGGAGGAGGCGAAAAAGAGCTGACAACTACGTACAACCGGAGACCCTGGATTGAACCCTGGGACAACAGAGGAGGGACGTCAGCGGGAAGGCTGCAGAAATGCAAAGAGGGTCTTGTAGGTATTAACCAGCGTAAGTATAAACTATCTTACCAGCGTTAATTTCCAGGTTTCCACGGTCACAGTAAGTAAGATGCTGACCTGGGGAGAAGCTGAGCGATGGACGGATGGAAATTCTCTGCACTTTTTAGCAACTTCTTAGTAAGTGTAAATAGAAAATTTCAAAAGCTTTACAAAGTCATCTTCTAACTTTTTAATAAGTAGAGTTTTCATAATCACTGCTTGACATCCCCCCAATACGTTCTGAGCTCTTTGCTTGCCATTTTCTGTCCCACTGGACTGCCTCAGAAATTTGTATCTAGTGTCAATTCAAAGACCATCTTCTCCATAAAACAGTCCGTGATTGTCACAGACCTCAGATTTTCAGCATTGTGCCTAAGCTAGAATTTTATCATGCAGAGATACAGTTTTAGATAGACAGTTGGACAGGACTTAGCGACTAAACCATTACCATCCAGTTAGGTTCGTTTATGCTTATATTTCTCACTATCAGCTTACCTGGTGGCTCAGACGGTAAAGCGTCTGTCTACAATGTGGGAGACCAGGGTTCGATCCCTGGGTCAGGAAGATCCCCGGAGAAGGGAATGGCAACCCACTCCAGTATTCTCTTGTCTGCAGAATCCCATGGATGGAGGAGCATGGTAGGCTACACCAAGGGGTTGCAAAGAATCGGAAAGACTTCACTTTCACTTTCCATTATAACAGAAGCTCCCAGGAAGCAGGGGAGGTTTACGTTCCTCCCCTGATCAGCACGGAGCTAAGTTTACGGTAAATGCCTGATAGATACACACTGACTCATTCACTCACCACCAAGGGAGTTGAAACTCTGGGGGTTCACACCACTGGTTCATTCCCTCTTTGAGCTGTCAGACACCAAGTAGAGGACTAGGCAGGCCATGAGTTATGGCCAAGGATGACAGTTCTAATACTTTCTTGTTCACAGGAAGTCTCTAAAACGTATGAGACTTCCTTCAATTTAATAAGGTGATCTGGGTCTAATAAACACCATAATCTATATTGGAATTTTAACAATTAACAGAACTAGAGGCCTAAATTATAAATCTTTAAAATCTGTTAAAATTCCTCATCCAATAATAACAGGAAATGTATAATAATAAAAGCAACGTCACAAATAAGACTCAAAGCCACTGAGGTTTTATGAGGTATTTTCCATGACCCAGGGCTGCTTCCTTAGACTGTCCAAGGATGTCTACTGAGCTGCTAAATTCGTGCAGTGGGAACAAATGTCTGTTCTCTTTGCCAAGAAAATACCATAGATGAATATTAAAAATAGCCCTGTTAGCCAAAATTCACATCTGCATGCACTTAGAAGTATAGCTTTTCTTTCTTCCAATAATAATTTGTAATGCATTGTGAAAAACTTAAAAAATGGCATACAGTACTCTCCACCTGGCCAGTTAACTAGCGTTTTGGCCATAAATGCACTGATAAAGCCTGTACTGTTACTGACATGGGTTAGTGTGCTTGTGGACATACGCACATATATGTGTGTATCTACTAGGAACGTTTCTGGACATATAGCTCAGTGCTTGCTCTGTCTCCATATATATATTCAGAAAATAAAATTCAAAACATACCCTAATATAATTAATCAATTAAAAAAATATTTTTAAGGGTATTGTAATTAAAGATGTGTTTCCCAGGTGGCGCTAGTGGTAAAGAACCTGTCTGCCAGTGTAGGGTTCCATCCATGGTTCTGGAAGATCCCCTGGAGGAGGGGATGGCCACCCGCTCCAGTATTCTTGCCTGGACAATCTCCATGGAAACAGGAGCCTGATGGGCTACAGTCCATGGGGTCGTAGAAGTCAGACACAACTGAAACGACTTAGCACGCACAGCACACATGCACATAATATAAGACACAACAGTTAGATTTTTCTACACAATTACGGGAATACCAATACTTAAAACAACTTCTCAACTATCAAACTGATACTGTTTTTAAAAAAGGACATCGATTCACTGAAAATGACATTACAAACACTGATATTTTTCCACCAAATTTTCAAGTGTAGGAGAAATATATTTTGCATCTGATTTCAATTATAGTTGTTTTTACAAAAATTATGTAATATTTAAGTAGTAGAGGCTTTCAATCTAATGCAATATTTAGAATATGTGCATAAATTACTAATTTTAAATCACTTTAATGTTTAAAAAGAATGATTAATAAGATCAAGAATAACTTGTATCTTAAAAAGAAGCAATTCAATATATTACATGCCTATAATTTATGGATATCATTGTTATCTAAAAATCACATACAGGTCTAAGGACACAATAAAGTAAACTGGGAAATTAAAAATGCTCTGGATTCTGGATGCATTTTTCATGACTGATGTGACATCATCTGGCTCTAAATATGTTAGGTTTGTTTTGAGAAGTCATTTTTAAAGATTCATCAGCCTAGTAATAAAATATGCTTCTGTGAGAAATAAAGTATGTTAACATAGGTTGCTTCAGTGAATTAAAATTAATATTCCATAAAGAAAACTGTTAAACAATACTTATCTAATTATATAGAAATTCTAAAGAAGCTACCAAAAAAGTAACTAAGCAAATAAGTGAGTTTAAAAAGGTCACAGGATAGACAATCACTATGGAAAAACTCTGTTGTACTTCTCGACAGTGGTAATGAAAAAATGAGAACACCGAAAACATGAAATGATTAGGTGTAAATCTAATAAAATTAAAGCAACGTCTGTATGCTGAGAACCGCAAATGATGATGACAGACAGTCAGTCAGTCAGTCAGTTCAGTCGCTCAGTTGTGTCCGACTCTTTGTGACCCCATGAATTGCAGCTGCCAGGCCTCTCTGTCCATCACCAACTCCTGGAGTTCACTCAAACTCGTGTCCATCGAGTTGATGATGCCTTCCAGCCATCTCATCCTCCGTCATCCCCTTCTCCTCTTGCCCCCAATCCCTCCCAGCATGAGTCTTCTCCGATGAGTCAACTCTTCCCATGAGGTGGCCAAAGTACTGGAGTTTCAGCTTTAGCATCAGTCCTTCCAAAGAAATCCCAGGGCTGATCTCCTTTAGAATGGACTGGCTGGATCTCCTTGCAGTCCAAGGGACTCTCAAGACTCTTCTCCAACACCACAGTTCAAAAGCATCAATTCTTCGGCGCTCAGCTCTCTTCACAGTCCAACTCTCACATCCATACATGATCACTGGAAAAACCATAGCCTTGACTAGACGGACCTTTGTTGGCAAAGTAATGTCTCTGCTTTTTAATATGTTATCTAGGTTGGTCTTAACTTTCCTTCCAAGGAGTAAGCGTCTTTTAATTTCATGGCTGCAGTCACCATCTGCAGTGATTTTGGAGCCCCAAAAATAAAGTCTGACGCTGTTTCCACCGTTTCTCCATCTATTTCCCATGAAATGATGGGACCAGATGCATGATCTTAGTTTTCTGAATGTTGAGCTTTAAGCCAACTTTTTCCTCTCCACTTTCACTTTCATCAAGAGGCTTTTGAGTTCCTCTTCACTTTCTGCCATAAGGGTGGTATCATCTGCATATCTGAGGTTATTGATATTTCTCCCGGCAATCTTGATTCCAGCTTGTACTTTTTTCCAGCCCAGCATTTCTCATGATGTACTCTGCATAGAAGTTAAATAAGCAGGGTGACAATATACAGCCTTGACGTACTCCTTTTCCTATTTGGAACCAGTCTGTTGTTCCATGGCCAGTTCTAACTGTTGCTTCCTGACCTGCATATAGGTTCCTCAAGAGGCAGATCAGGTGGTCTGGTATTCCCATCTCTTTCAGAATTTTCCACAGTTTATTGTGATCCACACAGTCAAAGGCTTTGGCATAGTCAAGAAAGCAGAAATAGATGTTTTTCTGGAACTCTCTGGCTTTTTTGATGATCCAGCAGATGTTGGCAATTTGATCTCTGGTTCCTCTGCCTTTTCTAAAACCAGCTTGAACATCTGGAAGTTCATGGTTCATGTATTGCTAAAGCCTGGCTTGGAGAATTTTGAGCATTACTTTACTAGCGTGTGAGATGAGTGCAATTGTGCGGTAGTTTGAGCACTCTTTGGCATTGCCTTTCTTTGGGACTGGAATGAAAACTGACTTTTTCCAGTCCCGTGGCCACTGCTGAGTTTTCCAAATTTGCTAGCATATTGAGTGTAGCACTTTCACAGCATCATCTCTCAGGATTTGAAATAGCTCAACTGGAATTCCATCACGTCCACTAGCTTTGTTCGTAGTGATGCTTTCTAAGGCCCACTTGACTTCACATTCCAGGATGTCTGGTTCTAGGTGAGTGATCATACCATCGTGATTATCTGAGTCACGAAGATCTTTTTCGTACAGTTCTTCTGTGTATTCTTGTCACCTCTTAATATCTTCTGCTTCTGTTAGGTCCATACCATTTCTGTCCTTTATCGAGCCCATCTTTGCATGAAATGTTCCCTTGGTATCTAATTTTCTTGAGGAGATCTCTAGTCTTTCCCATTCTGTTGTTTTCCTCTATTTCTTTGCGTTGATCGCTGAGGAAGGCTTTCTTATCTCTCCTTGCTATTCTTTGGAACTCTGCATTCAAATGGGTATATCTTTCCTTTTCTCCTTTGCTTTTCACTTCTCTTCTTTTCACAGCTATTTGTAAGGCTCCCTCAGACAGCCATTTTGCTTTTTTGCATTTCTTTTTCTTGACAATAAAGGAAACTAAATAAATGACAATACAGTCTGAGTTCATGGACTGGGATACTCAATATCATTAATATTTCACTTTTTCCAAACTGAGAAGTAGATTTAATACAATTGAAAAGTCCCAGGATTTTGTGCAGAATTCGTTTCACTGACTCTAAGAGCAAAAGAACTACCATGAGCAAAACTATTCTGAAAAAGAACAAAGTTGGACAACACATACTACTTGTCTCCAAGACTGACTATAAAAGCTACAATAATTAAGATAGTGTAGCATTGGTGAAGGAAAGATATACATGTCAACAGAACAAAATTTGTGAGTCTAGTATTATGGCACACATGGATGGCCAACTCATTTTCAACAAAGCTGCAAAGATGATTCAACAGAGAAAAAAATCATCTTTTCAACAAACAGTGCTGATATAATGGAATCAACCTATATCTTGCGCCAGTTGCATGGACCACAGAAACAAATACAAAATTTGTAAAAGACAACAGGAGAAAATCCCTGTGACATTATGATAGGCAAAAATTTCTTAGAAATGACACCAAAAGCCTGACCTTAAAAGAAAAAATTGATGAACTGGATTACATAAATATTAGGAACTTCTGCTCTTTGAAAAATACTGTTAAAAGAATGAAGAGAAGCCACTGACTGTGAAAGTGTTTTCAAATCATCAATCTTGTGAAGAATTTGTATCTAAAATACATTAAGAACACTCAAAACTCAATGGTAAGACAATAAATGACTGAATATGAAATTAGAAAGACATTTAAATAAACAGTATACCAAGGACAGAGGAGCCTGGCATTTTGCAGCCAATTGGGTCCCGAAGAGTGGGACCTGGCTGAGCAACTGATCAGATCAGATCAGATCAGTTGCTCAGTCGTGTCCGACTCTTTGCGACCCCATGAACTGCAGCACGCCAGGCCTCCCTATCCATCACCAGCTCTTGGAGGTCACCCAGACTCACATTCATCGAGTCAGTGATGCCATCCAGCCATCTCATCCTCTGCCGTCCCCTTCTCCTCCTGCCCTCAATCCCTCCCAGCATCAGAGTCTTCTCCAATGAGTCAACTCTTCGCATGAGGTGGCCAAAATACTGGAGTTTCAGCTTTAGCATCATTCCTTCCAAAGAAATCCCAGGTCTGATCTCCTTCAGAATGGACCGGTTGGATCTCCTTGCAGTCCAAGGAACTCTCAAGAGTCTTCTCCAACACCACAGTTCAAAAGCATCAATTCTTCGGCGCTCAGCCTTCTTCACAGTCCAGCTCTCACATCCATACATGACCACAGGAAAGACCATAGCCTTGACTAGGCGAACCTTTGTTGGCAAAGTGATGTCTCTGCTTTTGAATATGCTATCTAGGTTGGCCATAACCTTCCTTCCAAGGAGTAAGCGTCTTTTAATTTCATGGCTGCAGTCACCATCTGCAGTGATTTTGGAGCCCAGAAAAATAAAATCTGACACTGTTTCCACTGTTTCTCCATCTATTTCCCATGTAGTGATGGGACCAGATGCCATGATCTTCGTTTTCTGAATGTTGAGCTTTAAGCCAACCTTTTCACTCTCCACTTTCACTTTCATCAAGAGGCTTTTGAGTTCCTCTTCACTTTCTGCCATAAGGGTGGTATCATCTGCATATCTGAGGTCATTGATATTTCTCCCAGCAATCTTGATTCCAGCTTGTGTTTCCTCCAGTCCAGCATTTCTCATGCTGTACTCTGCATGTAAGTTAAATAAACATGGTGACAATATACAGCCTTGATGTACTCCTTTTCCTATTTGGAACCAGTCTGTTGTTCCATGACCAGTTCTAACTGTTGCTTCCTGACCTGCATACAGATTTCTCAAGAGGCAGATCAGGTGGTCTGGTATTCCCATCTCTCTCAGAATTTTCCACAGTTTATTGTGATCTACACAGTCAAAGGCTTTGGCATAATCAATAAAGCAGAAATAGATGTTTTTCTGGAACTCTCTTGCTTTTCCCCCTTAAAATACTGAGGTGAGAGGGCTTGAGGCGGCCAGTGCCCGACACACCCAGTGCTGAGATCTGTCTCTCAGGACGATTCCTGCCCTGGGTCTCCATCTTATCTTCTTCTCTTTGAGGCCAGATGGTCGAGGGTCCCTCAGGGGCCGCAGACTCCCAGCCTGCTCTGTCTCAGGGGAGCCACCAAACTCTCCCCTCAGCCCCATCAGACACTGGACCTGACTTTTCCTGAGACCCAAGGAGTCTAAAGTCAGAGAAGCCCACATGTACTTCGCCTCATGAAGACCCAGGAGAGGCACAGCTCCAGCTCTGCTCTGATGCTCCTGGGGCACAGCCTCCCACCCTGGTGGGCAGGCGGCGGCTGAGGTCACAATCCGGCTGTTACTAGCGTCATGCAAGGCTGAGGACCACACGCCTTGTCCTGGGACTCCGTCTCCCAGGGGCAGAACGGTCAGGAGGCTGAAGACGCCCCTGGGCTTAGGGGCAGGACAACAACAACCCGCTGGGGACACATCACTGCTCTGCACATCACTGCTCAGCCTAGAGTGGTGATAATGAAGAGCATTCTGGAAGAACTGAAGAATATAACTTAAAAATCACATATAAACCATCTGGCCAAGAAATGAATGAGCATGTTCCCCTTTCCCCTAAATGTAAGCTTATGTATGGCTTACTTCTCCTTCATCTCAGGAGCAAGTGTGCTAAGTCGCTTCAGTCGTGTCTGACTGTGTGCAATCCCACGGACTGTAGCCCTCCAGGCTCCTCTGTCCATAGGATTCTGCAGGCAAGAATACTAGAGCGGGTTACCATTTCTTCCTCTAGGGGATCTTCCCGACCTGAGGATCTTCCTGATCCAGGGATCAAGCCCATGTCTCTTGCATTAGCAGGCGGATTCTTTACCACCGAGTCGCCAGGGAAGTCCACTCACGCCTTTTTAAAATTCTGTGGTTTAGGGTCTGTGTCTCCTGCTGGAGTGTGAGCTCTGAGAAGGCAGGAATCTCTGGCTGTTCGTTCACTGCTATAGCAAGCCTCCAGGATCACTACACAGAGTAGGTATCAAACGCTAAAGCATTACAAACGTGCCATTGTCTGCTCATCGCCCGTAGCACCCACGCTTCTCTTTTGAAACAGTAACCCTCTGCGCACGTGCTCACAAACCCCTGCTCCCCTGCAGCAGCCCAGGACTAGGATTTCTCCAGTGCGGTTTGATGGGAGTGAGAGGCAGCTCCCATCTCAGGCAGCTTCCTGAGAAGCACATCGTTTGTCCTCGTCCTCCTTGCCCCTTCCTGCTGCTTGAGCACTGGTGATGCAGGAACCACTCAAGGCAGAGGGAGGCTCCACACTGGAAACGACGGAGCCATGCCACCAGCCAGCCTGGCCCTCCATGACCTTTTGGGATGGACCCACTGGCTCCCACCCTGACTGTGATGAGAGAGCAAAATAAACTCCTAACCTTACTAGTCCACGGTTTGGGGATTCTTTTTTACAGAAGCTTGGGCTCACTGTAAATAATATGGAGAAGACTTCATACAATTTTCCACTTTTGATTTATCAATATAGTGAATTACACTAATAGCATTCCTAATATCAAGCCATTTTTGCGTTCTTGGAATAATCTCATGTGGGCATGGTAAGCTGCTGTTGTTCAGTAGCTAACTCATGTCCAGCTCTGTGCAACCCCAGGAACTGCAGCAAGCAAGGCTTCCCTATCCTTCACTATCTCCTGGAGTCGTTGGTGATGCCATCCAACCATCTCATCCTCTGTTATCTCCTTCTCCTCCTGCCTTCAATATTTCCTGGCCTCAGGGTCTTTTCCAAAGAGTTGGCTCTTCACATCAGGTGGCCAAAGAACTGGAGCTTTACCTTCAGCATCAGTCCTTCCAATGAACATGTAGGGTTTATTTCCTTTTGGATGGACTGGTTGGATCTCCCTGCTGTCCAAAGGACTCTCAAAAGTTTTCTCTAGCATCACAATTCAAAAGTGTCAACTCTCTGGCACTCAGCCTTCTTTACGGCCCAACTCTCACATCTGTACATGACTACTGAAAAAACCATCACTCTGAGTGTATGGACCTTTGCTGGCAAACGTCTTTGCTTTTTAATACTCTATTACATGATGTTTTAATACTAACCTCTATTGCCTAGTATTTCATTGGATCTTTTCACAATATTCATGAATGAGATTAATTTGTGCTTAGAGGGATATAATTTTCAGGTTTTAGTATTGATATTATGGTAACCAGAAAAGACTACTAGATCAAAAGGCATAGATATTTTTAACCTTACTAACATAGGGTACTGAAGGCTTTCAGGAAGGTTGTAGCAATTTATACTCAGTAACAGCACTTTAGAATATTTATTCACTGCACTCTCAGTATTTTGTACCCTTATTTTAAAAGAATACTTGGTACTATTTACAGTAATAGTAACATGCTTAATTGATATATGAAAAGTAGCTTCTTGTCTCAGTGTTTCCTTGATTACTTGTGAAGACAAAGAAGTTTATTTAAGCCAATTATACTTTTCCTGGTCATGTACAGTTACTATTATTTTTTACTGTATCTTGTAAGGTACTCAATTAAATTAATTGATCACTTAAAATCATATTTAATCCTCATGATACTGAATCAGGAAGCCCTGCCTCACCCAGAATAGCTGCTTTCCTTTCGTGATGAACGATGGTCGGAACGAGATGTGGCTCTCGGCCCAGGGCCGTCGCTGTCCTGTGCCGACTCCCCCGCAAGCTCAGACCGGACACCCGGCACCTGACGCCGTCCGCTCGCCGCGCGCCGCCGTCTCACAGGAGGCGGGCTCACACCCAGAAGGCTTTGCGCTCGGAGACTGGCGCCGCTCCTCAGTCTGAACGTCACTCTCTGAAGATGGCACATACACTGCTCTCCTCTCAGCAACTTCTCAAGTCAATAACTACCTTTTGCTGCGCTGATCTAAGAGATTTTTCCTTCATCCTAGGTAAAAAAATTTTCCCTCAAGAACAACCCCAAGGATAAAGCCGGCAACGTCCAGTGAACGGCGGTGCTCCCATCGCTACTGGTACAATCAGCACACTGGGAAGCTGGGCCACAGAATGAAAAGGGCGACTTGGAAATTTTAAACGTTTACTTTTAAAACAAACTGATTTATTTATAATTCTAGATGTTATTTTCAAATAACCCCTAACATAAAATACACTGTCTTTTAATTTTCTCCTGGTAAGACAGCTGTCTAGCTTAGGCACGCCAGACTGTGATCTGCTCTCCAGACTTGCTAGAAAGCAGGAGTGCTCTGCCTGGGGCAGCAGGGCGGAGGGAGGAGGTGCAGAAGGTCCTCGGAAGACCGGGCACGCTGCCCTCCTCTGTCCACATGCCAGACTGCAGTCCCACTCATGTGGGGGTGGTGAGACCTTGACCATGTAAGTGTTCAAGCTCGAATGATGACAGACATGCTGCTATTTCTGCTTAATAAGCAAACACCTCAGAAACGACCCCAGTGTTTACTTCGTGGAATCACTGTGAAACAGGTGCATCACATGAGAATCAGAAGCAGGAGAGAGCTGGACGCTGGTGTAAAACTGAGCCTCGGAGGGACATACAGCTCCCCTCATTACATGTGTAAGACATAGCCCCTGTGACCACCCAAAGAGGGCTTGCAATTGAGGCAACTGAAGATACCTTAAAATTCTAAATGTTAATAAGTAGAGTACATCATGCAAAATGCAGGACTGGATGAAGCACAAACTGGAATCAAGATTACCAGGAGAAATATCAATAACCTCAGATATGCAAATGACACCACCCTTATGGCAGAAAAGGAAGAGGAACTAAAGAGCCTCTTGATGATGGTGAAAGAGGAGAGTGAAAAAGCTGGCTTAAAACTCAACATTAAAAAAA
Organism: Tragelaphus eurycerus; assembly: GCA_935064755.1. NCBI lineage: Eukaryota > Metazoa > Chordata > Mammalia > Artiodactyla > Bovidae > Tragelaphus > Tragelaphus eurycerus. The sequence continues at coordinate 242,222 of CAKXYN010000116.1, read as the reverse complement.
TGAAGATCATGGCATCTGGTCCCATCACTTCATGGCAAATAGATGGGGAAAAAATGGAAACAGTGACAGACACTATTTTTTTGGGGCTCCAAAATCACAGCAGATGGTGACTGCAGTCATGAAATTAAAAGATGCTTGCTCTTTGGAAGAAAATCTACTAAAACCTAGACAGCATATTAGCAGGAACATTACTTTGCCAACGTATAGTCAAAGCTATCCTTTTTCCAGTAGTCAAGTACGGATGTGAGGGTTGGACCATAAAGATGGCTGAGCACCGAACAATTGATATTTTGAACTGTAATGTTGGAGAAGACTCTTGAGAGTCCTTTGGACTGCAAGGAGGTCAAACCAGTCAATCCTAAAGGAATACTAAAGACCTGAATACTCATTGGAAGGACTGATGCTGAAGGTGAAGCTCCGATACTTTGGCCACCTGATGTGAAGAGCCAACTCACTGAAAAAGACCCTGATCCTGGGAAAGATTCAAAGTAGGAGAAGAACGGGATGACAGAGTATAAGATGGCTGGATGGCATCACTGACTCAATGGACATGAGTTTGAGCAAACTCCAGGAGATGGTGAAGGACAGGGAAGCCTGGCATACTGCAGTCCATGGGGTAGCAAAGAGCTGGACGTGTCTGAGCAACTGAACAAGAAATATAAATGAACACCAGATCATCACACTGAGATTATGAACATGCCCAAAGTTTTTCACTGTGTGGATCACAACAAACTGTGGAAAATTCTTAAAGAGGTGGGAATACCAGACCACGTGACCTGTCTCCTGAGAAACCTATATGCAGGTCAAGAAGCAACAGTTAGAACTGGACATGGAACAACAGACTGGTTCCAAATAGGAAAAGGAGTATGTCAAGGCTGCATATTGTCACCCGGCTTATTTAATTTATATGCAGAGTACACCATGATAAATGCCAGGCTGGATTGAAGCACAAGCTGGAATCAAGATTGTCAGGAGAAATATAAATAACCTCAGATATGCAGATGACACCACTCTTAAACGGCAGAAAGTGAAGAAGAAGTAAAGAGTCTCTTGATGAAAGTGAAAGAGGAGAGTTAAAAAATTGGCTTAAAGCTCAACATTCAGAAAACTAAGATCATGGCATCCGGTCCCATCACTTCATGGGAAATAGATGGGGAAACAGTGGAAACAGTGACATACTTTATTTTTGGGGGCTCCAAAATCACTGCAGATGGTGACTGCAGCCATGAAATTAAAAGACACTTGCTCCTTGGAAGAAAAGTTATGACCACCCTAGACAGCATATTAAAAAGCAGAGACATTACTTTGCCAACAAAGATCTGTCTAGTCTAAGCTATGGTTTTTCCAGTAGTCATGTATGGATGTGAGAGTTGGACTATAAAGAAAGCTTAGCACCAACGAATTGATGCCTTTGAACTGTGGTGTTGGAGAAGACTCTTGCGAGTCTCTTGGACTGCAAGGAGATCCAACCAGTTCATCCTAAAGGAGATCAGTCCTGAATACTCATTGGAGGGACTGAAGCTGAAACTCCAATATTTTGGTCACCTGATGTGAAGAACTGACTCATTGGAAAAGACCCTGATGCTGGGAAAGATTGAGGTCCGGAGGAGAAGGGGACTACTGAGGATGAGATGGTTGGATGGCATCACCGACTCAGTGGAAATGGGTTTGAGTAAGCTCTGGGAGTTGGTGATGGGCAGGGAGGCCTGGCGTGCTGTGGTTCATGGGGTTGCAAAGAGCGGGACACGACTGAGCGACTGGACTGAACCAACAGTTTTCCAAGTTTCCATCTGTGCAGGTTTTTCTTTTGTATTAGATTAACTTCCTGTTATGTTCAGCGGCATCACTGGAGCCCAGCACCCGAGCTGCGGGGCACATGCCCGGGAAACGCCCACCGGGAGGCCCCCGACGCCTGAGCTCCAAGAGGGTCAAGCTGGGCGCTGTGTGTCGATCAGCGTTTGTAAATCTGAACTGTTTGAGAATAACATTTAATTTAACATTTTAAGGACACAAACTTCACTTTCTTTGCAAAGGAAAAACTTGGGGAAAAGATCAAAGTAAAAAGAACAGAATTGAGATCAGAAATCCATTTTAAGCCAAAATGACAATGTCTTCATAAGTTAATATTAATCCTTTAATTATAAATCTAAAAGGTTTAAGTAGTTTCTCTGACCTTAGCTTTGGATAATTACACCATATGGAGCTTTTCTTAAATTTGAAAAAGATGCTGAGTTGTTGCTCCAGGCCTTTTGGTGACTTCTGCCTGGCAGAATTCCAGTACAGTCCTTCAGATGCCATTAAAATTATAGACCAGGAGCCCAAGCCTGTAAGTACCATGTCAATTTCACAAGAGCTTTTTAAATTCATTACAGTGGGCAAAATGTGTGATGTGTTCATATATTTTAAGATATCAAATTGTGAAGTTTAAAGCCACTGCTTATACTGGGGATTTCACAAAGGAACTGACAGAGTACACTTAATACAAATAAAACTTTTGTGTTTCATAAAATCAAAGGACAAAATTAAAAGGCAAATACCAAAAATACTTGCCACCAAGAATTTTACCATCCTAAATACAAAATTTATATAAGGCGATGAGAACAATGCCAGGACACCAACAGAGGAGAAACAGCTGAAGGACACGAACACACAATTCTCAGGAAATGATATGTGACTAAAAGATCTGCTGTAAACATCCAGTCTCACTCTTAAATATGAAATCAGAAACAGTAAATGTTTCTCACGAACACCCTGCCCCCAAATTAGAGTATTAACACTAAGGACTGGCTATATGAAACAGATATTTTGTGGGGAAAAATATAAATTAGTACAACGTTGTTGAAAAGCAATTTGACCCTGTAATTCAACTGGGATCTTACACTAAGGGGTAAAATGGAAATGTTGACAAAATTTTTAGTATGAAGATGTTAATTTTTGCATCAATTTAGATAACAACTTTTAAAGCAAAATGTTTAAAAAAATAGAAGAATTTCAGCCTGCGTGTTGCACTGAGCGGCCTGCCTGCCCTGATGCTCTACCGAGGGGAGAGGACAGTGGGGTGAGGGGATGGGAGCCTTCCTGGGGCAGAGACCTGCGGGCAGCGAGGGAGGCAGCCCCCAGGCCTGGCCGCTGTCCGAGTGGCTGGACAGAAGTCAGCTCACAGACGCATCCCGGCCACAAGCATCAGGGTCCACAGTCCCACCAGGCAGCTTCTCTGCTCGTGTGTCTCCAGACATTTTCAGCCTAAACCTCGACTCCTGCGCTCTGTGGACCTCTCCTTCCTGTGGCACCCCGTCCCTGAGCGCCCCCGCCTTGCCCACGGTCCCCTGAGGCCGGGCTCCATCCACACCGCCGCCTGCAGTGCTCTGCCCAAGGTCACAGCCATTCTGAGTTCCAAATCCTGGACCTTCCTCCCTGCTCGGCCTTCCAGATTTTCTGTCACATCTTTGATAAGCATCCTTTCCAAACTGCCTCTGCCGCTATTTCCAGGAAAATACATTTTTCTCCTCTCCCTCTGCACAACCCCTGTCTCCTCCCCAACTTCAAGAGTCCAGCATGGCTGGTGGTTTGGGGGTATGCTCCCCAGCCCCCGCGCTGCAGCCTCCCCTCCATCCGGCCCTCCTGAGGGTCGTCTACAAATGCTCCTCCACTCCACATCGCTACTGGGCCCGAATGGAGCTCATCCTCTCCCGGACCAGAGGCCCTGACAGGGCCGCTCGTGAATGCCGAGGGCAGGACTCACACGGAACAGCTGCCCGCTGGGCCGACTCAGACGTGCCTCCTCCGGTGGGGTTGCCACCTTCAGGCACCTCGAGGCGCCCTGGGGGCCCCTCCTGGACTGACCCCTCCGCTGCGCTCGTTCTTGCCAACGCTGACAGAAGAGCCTCCTAACAGCCCCTAGGTCCTGACACTTCACGGCGATGGAGCCCTGAGCAACCCCGGGGTTTAAGCTCACAGCTAAGACCAGTGCCATGTGAGCTCGGCGGGCCTGCTGGTCAGGCCCGGCCAGAATCGCGCCGCCCTGTTGGCCGCCCAGCCACATACACGTCCATCACGGTGCGGCTCAGCGCCTGCTGGCCCCAGCCCCGCGTCGTGGCGTCCAACTGAATCTCACCTGTCCCAGGTGTGCCCCGGACACCCTTACTTGAGCGTGCCCCCCTGCTCACTGCCCCTGCGTGTCCCGCAGCCGTCCTTGCCCACAGGCTCCTCAGGGACAGGGGCCTCTCATTCTCGCCTTTCTGCGTGGCTCCCAAGTACTGGGATAATGCCTCAGACACAGAAGATATTTCAGAAATATTGGCCAAATAAGTTACTGGCGGTGTCCAATACTATTATCCATAACCTGTAAATTAGCAACACATATAAACCTATACTTTAAAACTCTCTGCTCTTATTGAAAAGAACCCTTTAAAACGTGGACACCTGATTCAAGAGAACCGAGGCCTCAGCTGCCTGTTTTAAGTCTGGCTTCACTATCTGGACTTTAACCCTCGGGGCACACGGTGCCCAGGTCAACGAAGCCTGTGTCCTTAGAGACACTCTGCCTGGTGGGCGGCGATGAGCGGCTGGGGCGGGAGCTGTCCGCATTGGCCCCCTCGCTGTGGCCAGAGCCTGAGATGGCCCCGCAGCAGACGCCCTGGCCCGGACACTGTGCACTCTGCCTCAAAGCTCTGACTGTGCTGTTCTGACGGGATGGCCACCCGCCACCCCACCGGGCACACAAAGGCCCCGTGGCCGGCTGTGTCCCTGAGGCTCGGATGCTCCCCTGCCTCAGCAGAGGGGACTGAGGCCTTGTGTCGGTTCCAGCGCGCCGCCCTGCAGCGGCCCCGGACAACCCGCTCAGCGCGCGCCCTCTGCCCCTCGCCGCCCCCACACGTCTGAGCCGGAAGCAAACCGTGAGCCCCGCTGCGGACACCCGGGCTCCAAGGGGACGGGCCGGTGACCGCCCTCCGTGCCCCTGGCCACCCCAGCACTGTCACCTCCTGCCCGCATGCCCGCAGTGGTTGAACTGGTCTCCCTGCGTTCAGCTCTCTGCCCTCAGCGGGAGTGAACCCCTGGCCTCCGCTGCTCACAGGGGACAAAGCCCAGCCCTTTCAAGGGCCTCCGCTCAACGCCAGAGCCCACATACTCCTGCCCAGTGTGATGCTTGACACGTGTCACTTGGCAGGGGGTGTTCCATCTGTCCCTCCCCGGGAGACAGGGGGAAGTTAGGGAAGCCGGGGCCGGCTCCAGGCCACGGCCCCCGAGAGGTGAGCCGGGAAGGCAAGGCGGCGGCCTGGGCCTCGTGCGCGCAGGCCCGCTTCCCACCGCTTGGCCTCCTACCTTCTCCAGCGTCAGCTCCGTCTCGGCGGCGTGGGTCTTCTTCAGCTCGAGCCTCATCTTCTCCGACTCGGCCTTCAGCTTGCTCACCGCGGCCTCGTGGTCCCGCGCGGCCCTCTGTTTCTCCTCCTCCCGGAGCAGCCCCAGCTCCACCAGCTGCTGCTTCCGCTGTGAGTTCACGCTGACCAGCTCCTCTCTCAGCTTGTGCACCTGCGCCTCCATGTCCGCAATCACCTTGTTAGGGAAACGGGCAGAGGATGTGATGGGAGTGCGTGGAAGGACACGACCTGCGAGGCTAAGACAGACACCCCCCTCCGCCGCCCCCCTAGCCCCTTCTGGCTCAGACATAGACGCCACCGGAAATGTTTTACCCCAGACAACGCGTTTAGTTTTGTTTCAAATACCTTTGCAAATGGAGTATTACTTGGTTCTTCTGCAACTTGCTTCTTCCAAGTATTTGGCATTATGCTTCTGAGATTCCTCAGTACTTGCTACTCAATTTTTATTTCATTGATTTCTGCTCTTATTTTTGTTATGTCCTGCATTCTACATTCTTGGAGTCTTTTTTTATTCTTCTAACTTCTTATCTTGGCTATTTCCCTCATTTATTTTGATCCTTCCTTCTTTCTTGATGTACAAACTTAAGACTATAAACACTGCTTTACTGTTGCATAAGTTTAATCTCTTAGATACACGGTATTTTCACTATCATTTAATTCAAAGCATTTTTAACTTTCATTTTTATTTTTTATTTGACTTATGACCTGTTTGGAAGTATGTCTCTTAATTCCCAAACACGTGGGCACACCAACTTCCCAGGGATGTCACAGCAAAGTACGAAAAACTGGGAGGATTTAGACGTGTTTACTCTCTCACGGTTCTAGAGGCTGCAGATTCTCAGGCTGGACTTCCTAATTTAACATCTGTGTTCCATTCTCTCTCCACTCATTATGAACTCACACAGATGTAAAGTAGATCTTCCTGTTCTTTCATTTCATGAATTTCTCATATTTTCCATCTCTTTTCCTCTCACCTACATTCTAGGCATTTTCTGCATGTAATTAGATCTCAAATCCATACAGATTCTGAATTTCAGTTGTTTTTATTTTGGGGAGTTTATTCTTACACAAATATGTCTGGCGATTTTTAAATGTCTTTAACCGCTTTAGTAAATATTTTCAAGTCCATTAAAGTCTTTCCTTTTACAGCATATACTAACCATGACCCTTCCATCTGCAGCTGATAATTCCGGCATCTCAACTGTTTGCAGCTCCCATCCTGTTGTTGAGAATTTTTAAGACCTTTGGTTCCTTGTACTTTGTTTTTATCACACTACATGTTACTCTTTTCAAATGCAGGCTCCTATCTGATGGGATTGGAAGTGGTTCTCCAGCCACCATCTGACCCTGACAGACCCTGGAGAGGTCAGCAGGTCCGGGTGACTTTAGAGCAAGTTTTCAGCCTCGTATCCCAGGGCACACTGACGTGACAGTTCGGGCATCAGATGTTCCTGAGCACTGGCTTATAGGCGTGGATTTTCAGGGGTGCCTCACTCAACACTAAGGTTGTTTCTAGTTTACTGGTTTCTTTTTTTTTTTTTTTTTAATTGAAGTACAGTTGCTTTAAGGGCTTCCCCGATGACTCAGTGGGTAAAGAATCTGCCTGCAATACAGGAGACACAGGAGACCTGAGTTCGATCCCTGGGTCAGGAGGATCCCCTGGAGAAGGAAATGGCAACCCACTCCAGTATTCTCGCTTGGAAAAGCCATGGAGGAGCCCAGTGGGCTGCAGTCTAAAGGGTCACAGAGATAGTTGCTTTGTAATGTTGTGTCAGTGTCTGCTGTGGAGCAAAGTGAACATGTACATACATATGTACATGTACATATATTACTGTTGTTTAGTTGCTAAGTCGTGTTCAACTCTTTGCAACTCCATGGACTATAGCCTGTAAGGCTCCTTTGTCCATGGATTTCCCAGGCAAGAATGCTGGAGTGGGTTGCCATTTCCTCCTCCAGGGGATCTTCCCGACCCAAGGATTGAACCTGCATCCCCTGCATTAGCGGGCGGATTCTTTACCTCTGAGCTGCTGGGGAGGCCCTCTATGTACAGCCCCTTTTCTGCAGATTTCTTCCCAGTTAGGGCACCACGAGCACCAAGTAGGGTCCCCAGTGCTGCGCGGTAGTCGCTCATCAGTCACCTGCTTAACACATAGCAGTGTGCACGTGTCGAGGCCCGTCTCCCGGCTCACCCCTCCCTGTTTCTTCCCTGCTTGGTGACAGTTCTCTGGTTTCTAACTCATCTGCGCCTGGTGGCCCTTCGGTGTCCCAGCTCGAGGGCCAGTGGCAGCCTAGATCATCACCTTAAGCAAACCCTGGACTTTGTTTTACTCCTGTGCCCAATAAAAGTCCCCAAACTGAAGTTCAAGTTCACTCGGTTTTAGAAAAGGTCCTCAAGGCGAGAGCTGCCTTCAACACTCCGCTCACACTTGTGGGTTTCTGTTTTCATTTAAATGTTGACATCTGCTCATCCTAACTAACTCAACCGCTTGTGAATACACACACACAAAAAATGTTCTTTAAAAAACTGTATCTGGCCTTTAGAGTTGTTTTCATAGGGAAAGCAGCGCAAGGACCCTGGTGTGCCCAGCTACCAGGTGATCAGCTGGTTCAGGCTGAGGGGACTTGGTGCCGCTGCTATTGTCTGTGTATTAGCTGAGAATGCGGCACTTTCTGAAACACAGTGGTAACTGTTTAAGGCACCACATGCTTCAACAGGCACCACATAACCCAACTATTCCCTGACCGGACACACCTTCCAGCGCTGGGCATCATCATTCTGTATACTTTTATCAGTTGACTCGGTATGTAATGGTAACTCAGAGGAAGGTTTTTTAAATTGCTGGCAACGCTGATGATGCACTGGCTTCAATCCAACGGTGATTTTTCAAATAGAAAAACTATGCTGAAAAATGTATCAACTAATTATGGAAGAAATAAACATTAAGTGAAAGAACTCAATGCTGAAGCCGTCCCTCAGGTATTTAATATTTCAGTCATTAGCATGTGCTGATAACTAGAGTGAGGAAACTGACAAGATCAATCTGGAATAGATGTGTTCATTTTTCTTTAATATTATAACTAGTAAGCTATAAAACTTCACTTATGTGACTGACATAAAAGAGCAGAATTATTTTAAAAATTCAAAAATTACTAAAGGCTGTGTTTCTAAGAGACAAACCATAAGGACAACTTTTAGTTAACCTGACTCTTAAATAACAGTTCAAAAACATACAGACCAGAAAACATGGAAGCAACCCCAGTGTCCACTGATACACACAATGGGATATTATTCAGCCTTGGAGAGGAAGGAAGGCCTGCAATGTACCACAACACACATGAGTCTTGAGGACATATGCTAAGTGAAATAGGCCAGAAGACAAAGGCTGTGTGATGCTCCTTACGTGAGGTACTTAGAAGAGTCAAACTCACACAGAGAGTAAACGGGGATTGTCAGGGCCCGTGGGTCACGAAAGGAGAGTTGTTGTTTTAATGGAGACAGTTTCAGTTTTACAAGATGGAAAGAGTTACGTGATAGATGGTGATGGCGATCGCATACAAGGTGAATGTGTTCAATATCACTGGCCTGCACACCTAAAAATGGTTAAGATGGCAAATTTTATATTATGTGTATTTTACCATGATACAAAATTAATTACAAAAACCCTCCAACAACACAGACCAGTTTCCTTAGAAAGCTAATGGCTCCTGAAACCGCGCTGAATCTGAAAGGTTCTGGCAAAAGCAGTGGCGGGTTATCATCCTCATAAATGATTATGGGCTGTCAGGACTATTATCCCAAGTAAACATTTTAAATGCTCTTTGTGAAAGAAAAATACACTAATATTAAGTTGAGGACATGTCCATAGTTAAGAAGCAATCATTTTCATTATTTTCAAAGTTGAAAAATTATTCTACAAGCACTTTTGGAATAACAACACATTAACAACTTCTTGATACATGAAGTCACTTTCGTACATTTCATAGTTTATGGGCAATCATGACCACAGGCTGAGGTGTTAATCTATAACTATACATAAGTCAGTATTTATTAAGACTTATGGTGTAGAAGCCACTGTGACAAGAGACTTCCAGAAAAGCATTTTCCCTAAAAGATTTTAGACTACAATACATAAGCTACACATATGTGTACATGCACACACACATGCACACACATAACACACACACACAACACACATATCACATACATACCACACACAGCACACACACACACCACATATAACACACACACTACACATACCACACACACATACACACACCACACACACACATAACACACATACACCACACACACACCAAACACAACACACACAACACACCACACATACCACACACAAACACACACACAACACATACACACATAACATGTAACACACACAACACACATATACACGCCACACATACCACACACACACCACACACACCACACACACACAACACATAATACACATACAACACACACAACACACACAACACACATACACATACACATAACACACATAACACGCAACACACATAACACACATATACGACACACAACACACACAACACACATACACATATAAAACAACACACACATAACACACACACCATATAACACACACACAACACAAACACACAACACACATATACCACACATACACACCACACACACACAACACACACAACACACATAACACACACACCATACACACACCACACACACAACACACACAACACACATACACACATAACACACATAACACACAACACACACATAACACACAACACACATAACACATACACCACACACTCAAACACACACACAACACATACACACATAATACACATAACACACACACACAACACACACACACACAACACATACACACATAACAAACAACACACACATAACACATAACACACATACACCACACACTCAAACACACACACAACACATACACACATAATACACATAACACACACACAACACACACACACAACACATACACACATAATACACATAACACACACAACACCCACACACACAAAACACACACATATACACACACAACATATAATACACACACAACACACACATAACACACGCATACACAAATAACATGCACACAAAACACACATACACCACATACAAACCACACACACAACACACACACACACACACAACACACATACCATAAGAGCCATAAGAGAAGACAAAGGGCCATAAGAGGTCAGAGAGGGAGCAGTTATTTGAGCTCAAAAGAATTCTGGAAAATTGAATAAAACCTAAGCATCTGAGAACGGACCTTAAGAGAAAAGACAGTAGCATCTGGAGGCAGCAGTAGATATAGGATGTTTCAGGCAGAAATAATGAGCCACAGGAAGAAGAGAAACAGCATTATAAAGGATGACAGGAGACTCAGAAAAGAGGAATTTGGTGCAGTTATTGAAGGATTTCCAAGCTTAATGTCTCCAGGTTTCCCACAAATTAAGATAAACCAAAAACAAGCTCCTAATAAAAAAAAATCATCAAGTCCCCCCGCCTCCCCAAACCACCACTGGTTAGTCAACAGAAACAGATTTCCACGAACAAGCATTCAGATATCAGAAAAAGAATATAAACATGTATTAACTGTTTATTTTTTTTTTTTTTTTTGTATTAACTGTTTAAAGAAACAAAGGGTAGAGTCACAAAGTGAGTAAACCAGAAGAGATTAAACAAAAATGACCAGATTTGACAAAGAACCAAACACAATTGCCAAAACTAAAAATTCTGAGTAAAAGATAGAATGGGTGAGTTAAGGCAGCTTAAACATAGCAGAAGTGAGAGTGGTGAACCAGGAGGAAATCTTAATAAAAGACCCAGGGCACAGCACAAGACGAGGGCCGAGCAGGGAGAACAGATGACACTCGGCGAGGGGCATCCCAGAAGCAGCAAGCACACGAAGCCCCAGATTTTGTTTTCTCACACCACCCCCCGTGAAAGGAGCCAGTGGGTCCTTGGACAGATGGCAGGACATCCCTGAGTGAATCTGGGGACAGCCTGCTGCACTGGGAGGGGGAAGTCACACTGACAGAGGCAGATCTAAGGGTTGGGCCAGTGGGAGAGCCCCCAGCACCGGGGCTGGACCACCCGAGAAATCCGTGCTGGGCCCCACTGCATGGACACACACGGGTACAAATGATTCCGTTGATAAATGACAGGAAAGACATCAACGTTTCTTGCAGAAGAATTCCACATTACCAGAAAAGCACATTCCACAAATACCTAACAGACACTCCTCAAAACTGTCAAGATCATTAGAAATAAGGAAAATCTGACAAACTATTCCAGCAAAGAGGAGACTAGGGAGATGTGACAACTAAAATTAATGTGACATTCTGGATGCAATCTTGGAACAGAGAAACACACTGTAAAGATTAAGGTAAAGATTAAGGAAACCTTAGGAAGGTGTGGATTTCAGTTAATGATGATGTATTAATATTGGTCATATCTTTATGCCTTTTCAAACTGTTCATGGGGTTCTCAAGGCAAGAATGCTGAAGTGGTTTGTCATTCCCTTTTCAAGTGGACCACGTTTTGTCAGAACTCTCCACCATGACCCATCTGTTCTGGGTGGCACTACATGGCGTGGCTCATAGTTTCAATGAGTTAGACAAGGCTATGATCCATGTTATCAGCTTGGTTAGTGTTCTGTGATTGTGGTTTTCATTCTTTGCCCTCTGGTGGATAAGAGGCTTGTGGAAGCTTCCTGATGGGAGGGACTGGCTATGGAGAAAACTGAGTCTTGTTCTGGCGGGCAAGGCCATGCTCACTTTCAGTTCAGTTGCTCAGTCGTGTCCGACTCTTTGCGACCCCATGAACCGCAGCACTCCAGGCCTCCCTGTCCATCACCAACTCCCAGAGTTCATTCAGACACATGTTCATCAAGTCAGTGATGCCATCTAGCCATCTCAACCTCTATCGTCCCCTTCTGCTCCTGCTCTCAATCTTTCCCAGCATCAGGGGCTTTTCAAATGAGTCAGCTCTTCGCATCAGGTGGCCAAAGTATTGGAGTTTCAGCTTCAATATCAGTCCTTCCAATGAACATCGAGGACGGAATTCCTTTAGGATGGACTGGTTGGATCTCCTTGCAGTCCAAGGGACTCTCAAGAATCTTCTCCAACACCACAGTTCAAAAGCATCAATTCTTCAGTGCTCAGCTTTCTTTATAGTCCAACTCTCACATCCATACATGACTACCGGAAAAACCATAGCCTTGACTAGATGGACTTTGTTGACAAAGTAATGTCTCTGCTTTTTGCTGTCTAGGTTGGTCATAACTTTCCTTCCAAGGAGTAAGCATCTTTTAATTTCATGGCTGCAGTCACCATCTGCAGTGATTTTGGAGCTCCAAAATATAAAGTCAGCCACTGTTTCCCCATCTATTTTCCATGAAGTGATGGGACCAGACAGGAAGCAACAGTTAGAACGGGACATGGAACAACAGACTGGTTCCAAATCGGGAAAGGAGTACATCAAGGCTGTATATTGTCATCCTGCTTATTTAACTTCTATGCATAGTACATCATGAGAAATGCTGGGGTGGAAGAAGCACAAGCTGGAATCAAGATTGCCAGGAGAAATATCAATAACCTCAGATATGCACATGACACCACCCTCATGGCAGAAAGTGAAGAGGAACTAAAAAGCTTCTTAATGAAAGTGAAAGAGGAGAGTGAAAAAGTTGGCCTAAAACTCAACATTCAGAAAACGAAGATTATGGCATCTGGTCCCATCACTTCATGGGAAATAGATGGGGAAACAGTGGAAACAGTGTCAGACTATCTTTTTGGGCTCCAAAATCACTGCAGATGGTGACTGCAGTCATGAAATTAAAAGATGCTTACTGCTTGGAGGAAAGTTATGACCGACCCAGATAGCATATCCAAAAGCAGAGACATTACATTGCCAACAAAGGTTCGCCTAGTCAAGGCTATGGTCTTTCCTGTGGTCATGTATGGATGTGAGAGTTGGACTGTGAAGAAAGCTGAGTGCCGAAGAATTGATGCTTTTGAACTGTGTTGTTGGAGAAGACTCTTGAGAGTCCCTTGGACTGCAAGGAGATCCAACCAGTCTTATTCTAAAGGAGATCAGTCTTGGGTGTTCATTGGAAGGACTGATGCTAAAGCTGAAACTTCAATACTTTGGCCACCTCATGTGAAGAGTTGACTGATTGGAAAAGACTGATGCTGGGAGGGATTGGGGGCAGGAGGAGAAGGGGATGACAGAGGATGAGATGGCTGGATGTCATCAATGACTTGATGGACATGAGTTTGAGTGAACTCTGGGATTGGTGACGGACAGGAGGCCTGGTGTGCTGGGATTCATAGGGTCGCAAAGAGTTGGACATGACTAAGTGACTGAACTGAACTGTACTGATGGGACCAGACACCATGATCTTAGTTTTCTGAATGTTGAGTTTTAAGCCAACTTTTTCACTCTCCTCTTTCACTTTTATCAAGAGGCTCTTTAGTTCTTCAATTTCTGCCATAAGGGTGGTGTCATCTGCATATCTGAGGTTATTGATATTTCTCCTGGCAATCTTGATTCCAGCTTGTGCTTCTTCCAGCCCAGCGTTTCTCATGATGTAATCTGCGTATAAGTTGAATAAGCAGGGTGACAGTATACAGCCCTGACATACTCCTTTCCCTATTTGGAGCCATGTTGTTGTTCCATGTCCAGTTCTAACTGTTGCTTCCTGACCTGCATATAGGTTTCTCAAGAGGCAAGTCAGGTGGTCTAGTATTCCCATCTCTTTCAGAATTTTTCACAGTTTATTGTGATCCACACAGTCAAAGGCTTTGGCATAGTCAACAAAGCAGAAATAGATGTTTTTCTAGAACTCTCTTGCTTTTTCAATGATCCAGCAGATGTTGCCAGTTTGATCTCTGGTTCCTCTGCCTTTTGTAAAACCAGCTTGAACATCTGGAAGTTTATGACCCCCCAAAAGATGTCCTTTTCATTACAGGGGACTGGAATGCAAAAGTAGGAAGTCAAGAAACACCTGGGGTAACAGGCAAGTTTGGCCTTGGAGTACGGAATGAAGCAGGGCAAAGGCTAACAGAGTTCTGCCAAGAGAACACACTGGTCATAGCAAACACCCTCTTCCAAGAACACAAGAGAAGATTCTACACATGACATCACCAGATGGTCAACACCAAAATCAGATTGATTATATTCTTTGCAGCCAAAGATGGAGAAGCTCTATACAGTCAGCAAAAACAAGACTGGGAGCTGACTGTGGCTCAAATCATGAACTCCTTATTGCCAAATTCAGACTTAAATTGAAGAAAGTAGGGAAAACCACTAGACCACTCAGGTATGACCTAAATCAAATCCCTTATGATTATACAGTGGAAGTGAGAAATAGATTTAAGGGACTAGATCTGATAGATAGAGTGCCTGATGAACTATGGAATGAGGTTTGTGACATTGTACAGGAGACAGGGATCAAGACCATCCCCATGGAAAAGAAATGCAAAAGAGCAAAATGGCTGTCTGGGGAGGCCTTACAAATAGCTGTGAAAAGAAGAGAAGTGAAAAGCAAAGGAGAAAAGGAAAGATATACCCATTTGAATGCAGAGTTCCAAAGAATAGCAAGGAGAGATAAGAAAGCCTTCCTCAGTGATCAATGCAAAGAAATAGAGGAAAACTATAGAATTAGAAAGACTAGAGATCTCTTTACGGAGAAGGCAATGACACCCCACTTCAGTACTCTTGCCTGGAAAATCCCATGGACGGAGGACCCTTGTGGGCCGCAGTCCATGGGGTCACTAAGAGTCGGACACGACTGAGCGACTTCACTTTCACTTTTCACTTTCATGCATCGGAGAAGGAAATGGCAACCCACTCCAGTGTTCTTGCCTGGAGAATCCCAGGGACAGGGGAGCCTGGTGGGCTGCCATCTATGGGGTCGCACAGAGTCGGACACGACTGAAGTGACTTAGCAGCAGCAGCAGAGATCTCTTCAAGAAAATTAGAGATACCAAGGGAACATTTCATGCAAAGATGGGCTCAATAAAGGAGAGAAATGGTATGGCCCTAACAGAAGCAGAAGATATTAAGAAGAGGTGGCAAGAATACACAAAACTGTACAAAAAAGATCTTTACAACCCAGACAATCACAATGGTGTGATCACTTACCTAGAGCCAGACACCCTGGAATGTGAAGTCAAGTGGGCTTTAGGAAGCATCACTACAAACAAAGCTAGTGGAGGTGATGGAATTCCAGGGGAGCTATTTCAAATCCTGAAAGATGATGCTGTGAAAGTGCTGCACTCAATATGTCAGCAAATTCGGGAAACTCAGCAGTGGCCACAGGACTGGAAAAGGTCAGTTTTCATTCCAATCCCAAAGAAAGGCAATGCCAAAAATGCTCAAACTAAGGCCATGCTCAGTAAATCTTTAACCCAATTTTCTGCTGATGGATGGGGCTGTGTTCCCACCTCCTCCAAAAGGACTTGTGCTAGCTGCTGTGACTCCCAGGACTCTGCAGTCAGTGTCAGTGACCCTGCAGCAGGTTCCTTGGAAGAAAAGCTATAACAAACCTACACAGCGTATTAAAAAGCAGAGACATCACTTTGCTGAAGTATAGTCAAAAATATGGTATTTCCAGTAGTCATGTGAGAGTTGTTGGACCATAAAGAAGTCTGAATGTGGAACAATTGATGCTTTTAAACTGTGGTGTTGGAGAAGACTCTTGAGAGTCCCTTGAACAGCAAGGAACTCCAACCAGTCAATCCTAAAGGAAATCAGAACTGAATACTCATTGGAGGGACTGATGCTGAAGCTGAAGCTCCGATATTTTGGCCACCGGATGTGAAAAGCCAACTCACTGGAAAAGACCCTGATGCTGGGAAAGATTAAAGACAGGAGGACAAGGGGGCGACAGAGGATGAGATGGTTGGATGGCATCACTGACTCAATGGACATGAGTTTGAGCAAGCTCCTGGATATGGTAAAGGACAGGGAAGCCTGTCAAACTGCAGTCCATGGTCACAAAGAGTCAAACACAACTGAGCAATTGAACAACAACAAATTAATATTGGTGCAAAACTGAAAGCACCCTTCAGTGTAAAATGTTAATAATGGGGGGATGGGATGTGAGAAGAGGTGGCAAGAATACACAGAAGAACTGTACAAAAAAGAGCTTCAAGACCTAGATAATCATGATGATGTGATCACTGACCTAGAGCCAGACATCTTGGAATGTGAAGTCAAATGGGCCTTAGAAAGCATCACTACGAACAAAGCTAGTGGAGGTGATGGAATTCCAGTTGAGCTATTCCAAGTCCTGAAAGATGATGCTGTGAAAGTGCTGCACTCAATATGCCAGCAAATTTGGAAAAAACAGCAGTGGCCACAAGATTGGAAAAGGTCAGTTTTCATCCCAATCCCAAAGAAAGGCAATGCCAAGGAGTGCTCAAACTACCGAACAATTGCACTCATCTCACACACTAGTAAAGTAATGCTCAAAATTCTCCAAGCCAGGCTTCAGCAATATGTGAACCGTGAACTTCCTGATGTTCAAGCTGGTTTTAGAAAAGGCAGAGGAACCAGAGATCAAATTGCCAACATCCGCTGGATCATGGAAAAAGCAAGAGAGTTCCAGAAAAACATCTATTTCTGCTTTATTGACTATGCCAAAGCCTTTGACTGTGTGGATCACAATAAACTATGGAAAATTTTGAAAGAGATGGGAATACCAGACCACCTGATCTGCCTCTTAAGAAATCTGTATGCAGGTCAGGAAGCAACAGTTAGAACTGGTCCTGGAACAACAGACTGGTTCCAAATAGGAAAAGGAGTACATCAAGGCTGCATATTGTCACCATGTTTATTTAACTTATATGCAGAGTACATCATGAGAAATGCTGGACTGGAAGAAACACAAGTTGGAATCAAGATTGCCGGGAGAAATATCAATAACCTCAGATATGCAGATGACACCACTCTTATGGCAGAAAGTGAAGAGGGGCTAAAAAGCCTCTTGATGAAAGTGAAAGTGGAGAGTGAAAAGGTTGGCTTAAAGCTCAACATTCAGAAAACGAAGATTATGGCATCTGGTCCCATCACTGCATGGGAAATGGATGGGGAAACAGTGGAAACAGTGTCAGACTTTGTTTTTCTGGGCTCCAAAATCACTGCAGATGGTGACTGCAGCCATGAAATTAAAAGACGCTTACTCCTTGGAAGGAAAGTTATGACCAACCTAGATAGCATATTCAAAAGCAGAGACATTACTTTACCAACAAAGGTTCGCCTAGTCAAGGCTATGGTCTTTCCTGTGGTCATGTATGGATGTGAGAGTTGGACTGTGAAGAAGGCTGAGCGCCGAAGAATTGATGCTTTTGAACTGTGGTGTTGGAGAAGACTCTTGAGAGTCCCTTGGACTGCAAGAAGATCCAACCAGTCCATTCTGAAGGAGATCAATCCTGGAATTTCTTTGGAAGGAATGATGCTAAAGCTGAAACTCCAGTATTTTGGCCACCTCATGCGAAGAGTTGACTCATTGGAGAAGACTCTGATGCTGGGAGGGACTGGGGGCAGGAGGAGAAGGGGACGACAGAGGATGAGATGGCTGGATGGCATCACTGACTTGATGGGTGTGAGTCTGGGTGACCTCCGGGAGCTGGTGATGGACAGGGAGGCCTGGCATGCTGCGGTTCATGGGGTCGCAAAGAGTCGGACATGACTGAGCGACTGATCTGATCTGATCTGGGATGTGAGATCACTGAGAGCTCTCTACATCACCCTCTCAATTTCTCCATAAGTCTTTAAATTAGTCTATTTTCAAAATCAGGACAAAAAGAGCATAGGAAAAGGTGGGAAATATAAAAAAAAGTAAGATGGTATATCAATAATCAAAACACAAATAAATGGACCAGAATTACTAGTTCAAATAATGCAACAGTTTAAATTTTTTAACGTCAAAATTCATCCATGTTTTTTATGAGACACACCAAAGTCATGAAGAGACTGAAAGTAACTAGATGAAAAAAGTTATTATACCCATAAAATATTAATGAAAGGCATTTTTAAAATAGAGTGTCACCAAATGACTTTTTTATGTCAGTCACCAGCGGGACACATCTAAGTCTGTACACATGTGATAAAACAACCTCAAAATATATACTACTGCAGGGGAACTGTGGGAGAAAATGTCAAATCTACCATTCCAGTAAAAGAGTTCATCAAAACACACACACACACATGCAAAATCTGTGTCAATGTATTGCAGGAAATTGGTGGTATCAAAGATATTTGGAGAAGGCAATGGCACCCCACTCCAGTACTCTTGCCTGGAGGACCTCATGGATAGAGGAGCCTGGTGGGCTGCAGTTCATGGGTCGCTAAGAGTCGGACATGACTGAGTGACTTCACTTTCACTTTTCTGCATTGGAGAAGGAAATGGCAACCCACTCCAGTGTTCTTGCCTGGAGAATCCCAGGGACGGAGGACCCTGGGAGGCTGCAGTCCATGGGGTTGCTCAGAGTCAGACAAGACTCAGCGACTTCACTTTCACTTTCCTGCATTGGAGAAGGAAATGGCAACCCACTCCAGTGTTCTTGCCTGGAGAATCCCAGGGACGGGGGAGCCTGGTGGGCTGCCGTCTATGGGGTCGCACAGAGTCGCACATGACTGAAGCGACTTGGCAGCAGCAAGATATTATTTGGTAAGACTGCAACTGCAAGTAAATTAAGAACAATAGCAAAAATGAAAACAACAAAACCAAAATAATTCCCCATATACTTCAAATATTTAAAATATATACCTTACATAGCTCAGGTTTCAAAATGAAGTTAGGATAACAATTAAAAGTACTTATAATTAATCTCTGGAAGGAGACACAACACACTATTTAAATTGGTATTAGATGGGAATGAGGTTGTTAGTCCTGACAGGGGGGCCTGGGAGATATTTCACTGCATCCATTTTTATGGCTTTTAAATTCTGATTGGTGTTAACAGTGGTAAAGAATCTGCCATGGCACCCCACTCCAGTACTCTTGCCTTGAAAATCCCACGGACGGAGGAGCCTGGTAGGCTGTACTCCATGGGGTCGCTAAGAGTCGGACACGACTGAGCGACTTCACTTTCTCTTTTCACTTTCATGCATTGGAGAAGGAAATGGCAACCCACTCCAGTGTTCTTGCCTGGAGAATCCCAGGGACAGGGGAGCCTGGTGGGCTGCCATCTATGGGGTCGAACAGAGTCAGACATGACTGAAGTGACTTAGCATAGCACAGCATAGCCAAGCAGGAGATGTGGGTTTAATCCTTGGATCGGGAAGGTCCCCTGGAAAAGGAAATGGCAATCCACTCCAGTATTCCGGCCTGAGAAATTCCATGGACAGAGGAGCCTGGCAGGCTACAGCCCATGGTGTTGCAAAGAGTCGAACACGATTAAGCTGGCATACAAATGCACTAATCAATCAAATAAGTACGTAACATTTAAATTCTGAAAAATGACTGATGATGAAAATTTTCCTTTTCAAATCCTGAAGGATGAAACTAAAGGAAATAGCCTTAACATGCTGCTTATTTTTAAAAGGCTAATTTTTAGTGAAATAGGCAACCAATTTAAGAATTTAGCAAGATAGAACAATTTCTCATAAGAGTAATGAGGGAAACAAGGAAGAAGGCACAAATAAACAAATGTTAGAGATGAAAACAAATTATGGCAATGTTATCTAGAAAAAAAAGATAATAACATTTAAAGAAGGACATACTACAGATCCATCAGAAACAAAAAAGATAATACCATAAAAATATTATGCCAGTACCTAGATATGCTAGGTAAACTAGATTCCTAGGAAAATATAAAATGGAGAAACTATCAACTAAAATAATCCAATTAAAGAAACTGAAAGAATAGTTAAGAATCTTCTGACAAAGAAAATACTAAGCTCAGATAATTTTATAGGTGATTTCTAGAAAAATACCCAGGAGATGTATCATTCTAATTTTTCACAAACTTTTCTAGGGAATAGAAAATGAGAAATATACACTGAAACTATTTCAGAAGTCATAATATTGATACCAAAGGAAGACGGGAATGGGAAGAGAAATAAAAACTACTGGTCAACTCAGTCATGAACCAAATATAAAAATTTTAAATAAATTATTAACAAGCCAAGTCCAATAATGCATAAAAATGAAATACGTCATCAACAAGCTGCAGAGGATGCAAGGGCAGTACCACATTTATAAAATTCTATAAATAACAATAAAGATCAGATTTAGATGAAAAAAAAAATTCTTGAACGATAAAAATTTACCGAAACTGACTAGAAAAAAACTGGAAAATATGAATCACCCTATCACCACTAGAAAAATTTAAATAGTAGTCAAAAATCTTTCCAGAAATAAAATATCAAGCCCAGATGGTTTTATTGGCTAGTTCCTCCAAATATTTAAGAAACAAATAACTCACTCTTCTGCTAATTTTTTGAGAGAATAGAAAAAGAAGAATTTTTCAGCAACTCAAATTATGAGGCTAGCATAACATTACTTAAAAACATCCAGGTCAATCCGTCTCACCAGTTATTAGCAATTGAGTCCAATGATGAGTGAGTGAGTGAAGTCGCTCAGTCGTCTCCTCGCTCCATGGGATTCTCCAGGCAAGAGTACTGGAGTGGGTTGCCATTTCCTTCTCCAGGGGATCTTCCCGAACCAGGGATCAAACCCAGGTCTCCCACATTGCAGGCAGACGCTTTAACCTCTGAGCTACCAGGGAAGCCCCAAATAGAAACACTGTCTTTGTTTCCGCCATGATACTAGGTCATTAAACTATTAGATGAGACATAATGCTTGTTTAATATCAGACAATAGCCTGTAATATGATTTACTCTTTTTATGTATTAATAGAAAAAGCTTTATGACTATCTTTAATACACAGAAAAACATTTGATGAAGTTCTACCATATAAACTCTTAGTAAGATAGGAATAGAAGAGACATTCTTAACCAGACAAAAATATTTACCAAAACCCCAGCCAATTTAAATCATTCTTTATAACGAAGTTTTAAAATAGCTCTCTTAAAACCAAGGAGAAGCAAAGAATGTCTGCTATCATTACTTGTATTCATAAGTGCATGACAAGAAAAAAAAAAAGAAAGAAAAAACTGTCTTTAATCACAGATATTATAATCATTGAGGAAAAGGACAATGAACACGCAAGTCACTAGAAATAAAAAGAGAGTTTAGAAAGGCATCTGAACCAAAGATCAAAGTTTAAAAATCGCTTGTAATTTTTATACATCTGAAAAAATGATCAAACACTATTTACAATTATGTATAGCAAATATAAGACGGGCAAAACTCTGACGAAAAGACAATCAGCCTTTTTGGAAGATGTTAAAGATCTAAATGCCTGAGACACTTAACAGTAATGTGAAGCCTGGCCTCAGTTCTCCCCAAAGTGGTCTCTAGCATCAGCACGAGTCCAAGTCTCCCCAGAGTGGTCTCCAGCATCAGTGTGAGTCCAAGTCTCCCCGGAGTGGTCTCTAGCATCAGCACGAGTCCAAGTCTCCCCAAAGTGGTCTTCAGCATTAGTGCGAGTCCAAGTGAAGGTCCAAGGGAAGCTTTCCAGCCTTGACAAGTGGAGTCTAAAAGCTACAGGGATGAACACAGTACCATGCTACTCCTAAAAAAGAACAGGTGGTGTGGCAATTCACACCAATTTCAGGACCTAAAACAACGTTACTGAAACGAACAGGTCGTATTCTCAGAGACCAAGGGGCCCAGAAAGGAGCTCTGTGGGAAAGGGCTGCCATGCAGTTCAGCGGGGAAGTGACGGACAGGTTTAAAATCTGTGCTGAGACAACTAGTTATTCAAATGGGGAAGGAAGATGCCATATCCCCACCTTATACGATAGACAAAAATAAATTCTCTCCATTCTGAGATACATGTCCAAGAGAAATGAAATACATCCCACAAAAACGTGTGCAGGATGTTCAAAGCAGCATTATTCATAGTGGCCAAAAAATAGAGAGAAGCAAAACATCCACCAGTTGATGGGACAAATAAGATCTGGTATATCCAAACAACGGGATATTATTCAGCAGTTCAATGAACTGAGAACTAATATGTGCAACAACATGTCAGAACCTAGAAAACACACTGAAAAAAAGTGTCAGTCCCAGAAGGGCACGCGCTCTTTGGTTCCACCAGGTGAACTGGCCAGAACAGGCAAATCCAGAGCGACGGGATGTAGGCTGGGGGTTCCCTGGGGCTGCGGTGTTTGGGGAAAGTGGAGAGTGACTGTTATCGGAGCTTTGACAGGAGGTGATAAAGTGTGATGGCTGCACAGCTCTGAGAACAGACAAAGACTCCCGGAACCGTACACTTTAAATGGGTGAATTGTTTGGAATGGAAATTACATCTCAACAAAGGATCATTTTAGAAATCAATGCTTAATGGATTCAGACTAAATGTGAAAGACAAAATCTTTTTAAATATGGGAGATGGCCTTTTTTTTTTTTTTTTTTGAAGAGCTGCATGGCTCATGGGGTCTTAGGTCCCTGGTCAGGGATGAAACCTGGGTACAGCAGTGAGAGCACCGAGTCCCACCCACTGGCTCACATGGGATTCCACGGGACGCGGCTTTCCATTTCGAGGCAAGGAAGGGTTGCCTCAAAGGGCACTAACTTGAAAAGACTGGTAAAATAGATAGAATATAATTAAGAAGCTTCATTCATAAAAAGATACCACAAAGCTAATGAAAAGATAAAGTGAAACCTGGAAGAGGAGATTCATGATGTATGTAATTAATAGAAGAGTAATATCCAGAATTTGTAAAGTGTATTAATAAATCAAGAAAAGCAATCCAACAGGAAAACAAGGGAAGACATGAACAGGAACTTCCAGAAAAGGCAAAATTTTAATGGTAAACATATGAAAAGCATCTTAATTTCTCTATTTTCATGATGCTGTGCACAATAAATATGTCTTTGGATTTAACCTGACAGATTTCAAAGAAAACATTATTTTACCTTGTGGTATTTTAACCTTCTAACATTGTTTTATAAATATCATATGGTTAGATGGCATCATTGACTCAATGGACATGAGTTTGAGCAAACTCCAGGAGACAGTGAAGGACAGGGAAGCCTGGCACAGTCCATGGGGTCCGCGAGAGTGGGACACAATTGAGCAACTAAAAAAGAAAAATGCAACAGAACATTCTCTTTGGTTCTAAATAGCTTCCACAGGAAGTGTGGCATGAAGACTGTCTGACCTTGTAAGAAAACACTTATTCTACAGTTATTAGACTGAGCAATTAAAAATACAATCACTTGCCCACCTTGCACTTCACCAAAAACATTGCCTCTGCAACTTGTAAAGATGAGAAAGGGGTTTAACTTGCCCCAGATTCCATAAGAATAGCTTAGCTCTGGAAGGAATTCCAAACACAAAATTAAACGTGGTACCTTTGATCACAGGACACAACTAAATTACATGGACAAAGAGAAGACAGAGCCTGATCTATAGGAAGGGCAGGAAAAAATTTAATGATTAAAAAAATTTTAGAACAATTAATACTCAGCTTTAGAACACAGTCCAAAGGGCTTATGTCAATAAATGAAATATAGTTTTTATCTGCAAAAGAAGACAGTACTCTGGGTAGAGAATAACAAAGAAAAACAAGAAATAGGGTGAAAATACAAAAGTAAAGCATTCATTAATTTATGTGCCTATCTGGAGAAGAAACTTCAAAAGGAGGAGCAGAATGTGTAATGAGTCTTATGAGCTGGCAAACACTATGTCTGCATCTGTTTCTTGTGAGTAATGATAATTCTACTAAAAATTCATAACTGGTGCTAAAATTTCCAATTTTATTCTAAAAGAACCACCCAAATCATCTGCTTGAAAATAGGTCTTGAGGAGAGTGAGTGAAAACCCATCAGATCAGATCAGATCAGTCGTTCAGTCGTGTCCGACTCTTTGCGACCCCATGAACTGCAGCACGCCAGGCCTCCCTGTCCACCACCAACTCCCGGAGTTCACCCAGACTCACGTCCATCGAGTCAGTGATGCCATCCAGCCATCTCATCCTCTGTCGTCCCCTTTTCCTCTTGCCCCCAATCCCTCCCAGCGTCAGAGTCTTTTCCAATGAGTCAACTCTTCACATGAGGTGGCCAAAGTACTGGAGTTTCAGCTTTAGCATCATTCCTTCCAAAGGAATCCCAGGGCTGATCTTCAGAATGGACTGGTTGGATCTCCTTGCAGTCCAAGGGACTCTCAAGAGTCTTCTCCAACAACACAGTTCAAAAGCATCAATTCTTCGGCACTCAGCTTTCTTCACAGTCCAACTCTCACATCCATACATGACCACAGGAAAAACCATAGCCTTGACTAGACGAACCTTTGTTGGCAAAGTAATGTCTCTGCTTTTGAATATGCTATCTAGGTTGGTCATAACTTTCCTTTCAAGGAGTAAGCATCTTTTAATTTCATGGCTGCAGTCACCATCTGCAGTGATTTTGGAGCCCAGAAAAATAAAGTCTGACATTGTTTCCACTGTTTCCCCATCTATTTCCCATGAAGTGAGTGATGGGACCGGATGCCATGATCTTCATTTTCTGAATGTTGAGCTTTAAGCTAACTTTTTCACTCTCCACTTTCACTTTCATCAAGAGGCTTTTTCGTTCCTCTTCACTTTCTGCCATAAGGGTGGTGTCATCTGCATATCTGAGGTTATTGATTTCTCCCGGCAATCTTGATTCCAGCTTGTGTTTCTTCCAGTCCAGTGCTTCTCATGAAAACCCACAGCAACTGGCTTTTAGGTTAAGTTACAATTAAATGGGGAAAAAAGTTCATATCACATTGGCCTATTTTGGAAATTTGCAAACAAAAATGTCCACTACACTTAAAATGACTGCATATGAGCATTTATTTTATAGATTAAATATATTAATAATGAACAGAAGCACAAAATACAAATACGTATATATTTTCTGGACTCAGATGGAATTATAAAAGTGGGAACAGTCCCCGTGAGGATCGTGACACCACAGAGACACTGTTTTCAGGTAGTGCTTTTAACAGTCTCACTGTGAGATGGCAAACCAACGTCTAAAAGCGCAAACGTGGACGTGTCATGCACAGCCCACTTGCGCGGCATCAGGGCTGAGAACAGGAGGACCTCGAGTCCGGAAGAGGCTGTGTGCTGCACCCAGAAGCACCTGAAGCTCTTTTTTTAACAGAGTTTCCCGGAGCGACAGGTAACCTATTTGGCCTTGGAAAAAGAATAAAATTCAGGCTGAATTCATCTTTCCTAGAAAACTTCTATAAAGAGTGACATTCAAGTAATTGGAAGGCAGATTTTCAACATTTTCTCCACTTACCATACTTCCCTTTTCCAGGAAAGCAGAGCTTTGACCCAGATTTTCTGCTAGTTCTGTTTTAGCCTCTCTTTCCAAACATTCTATATGCAGTAAGGTCACAAGAGCCCAAATGTTACACTATTGCCATTCAGAAAGCATGAATTAGTGTGCTAATAACCATGTGACTTCACTAAATCAAGCCATTCAGAAGTTTGGGCTGCTTAATTAAATACAAGAAAATCTAGACCATGCAAAGCACGAACACCTGGACTTCGCACAAGCTCACGGAAGGGAGACTGAAGCTGGGCTCGGTGCGTCCTCTCTTATGGTTACTATTACTCTGACAGCATTTCTCCTGATTATGTGTTCTTTAGTGCACTGTGGGTACTTCATGCTACTGCTACTGCTAAGTCGCTTCAGTCGTGTCCGACTCTGTGCGACCCCATGGACTGCAGCCTACCAGGCTTCTCTATCCATGGGATTCTCCAGGCAAGAATACTGGAGTGGGTTGCCATTTCCTTCTCCAATGCATGAAAGTGGAAAGTGAAAGTGAAGTCACTCAGTTGTGTCCGACTCTTAGTGACCCCATGGACTGTAGCCCACCAGGCTCCTCTATCCATGGGATTTTCCAGGCAACAGTACTGGAGTGGGGTGCCATTGCCTTCTCCATGGGTACTTCATACAATTCTTAAATATATGCAGAAACTAAAGTAGAAAAATCACAGATAGGTTTTAAGTCTGCTGCTGCTAAGTCACTTCAGTCATGTCTGACTCTGTGTGACCCCATAGACGGCAGCCCATCAGGCTCCGCCATCTCTGGGATTCTCCAGGCAAGAACACTGGAGTGGGTTGCCATTTCCTTCTCCAATGCATGAAAGTGAAAAGTGAAAGTAAAGTCGCTCAGTCGTGTTCGACTCTTAGTGACCCCATTGCTACTGCTAAGCCACTTCAGTCGTGTCCGACTCTCTGCGACCCCATAGACGGAAGCCCACCAGGCTCTGCCGTCCCTGGGATTCTCCAGGCAAGAATAGTGGAGTGGGTTGCCATTTCAGTCCCATGTAAACACTAGGACGTCTAGCTCAGTGTTCCTGTCCTCCTCACTCACTGCAGAAAATAGTGCTGTTGTTCAGCACCCAGTTCTGTCTGACTCTTTGCGACCCCATGTACTGAAGCAACACAGGCTTCCCTGTCCTTCACTAACTCCTAGAGTTTCTTCAAACTCACACCCACTGAGTCAATGACACCATCCAACCACCTCATCTTCTGTTGCCCTCTTCTCCTGCCCTCAATCTTTCCCAGCATCAGGCTCTTTTCCAATGAATCTGCTCTTTGCATCATGCGACCAAAGTATCAGAGCTTCAGCTTCATCAGCAGTCTTCCCAATGAATATTCAGGACTAATTTCCTTTAGGATGGACTGGCTTGATCTCCCTACTGTCCAAGGGACTCCCAAAAGTCTTCTCCAGCACCACAGTTAAAAGCATCAATTCTTCAGTGCTCAGACTTTGTGGTCCAAGTCTCACATCCGTACATGACTACTGGAAAAACCACAGCTTTGACTAGACAGACCTTTGTTGGCAAAGTGATGTCTCTGTTTTTTAATACACTGTCTAGGTTGGTCATAGCTTTTCTTCCAAGGAGCAAGCGTCTTTTAATTTCATGGCTGCAGTCACCATCCACAGTGATTTTGTGGAAAAGAAAGCCCAAGAAAATAAAGTCTGTCACTTTTTCCCTTTTTTCCCCATCTATTTGCCATTAAGTGATACTTCTAGGAATCCTGAAATAAGCTCAAAGTAAGTGTCCCCTTAAAGCCGTGAAGGCGTTGGTGGTGCCTGTCTCCACATGGCAGCACAACAGCTCTGACCTGAAAAGGCAGCCTGGAGATCCAGTCCAGCCGCGGTGAGCCGCGGTCTCCCGGGCGATGGAGCGCCCTGTGTCATGTGTAGGGCAGGGGGTCAGAAGCAAAGGGGTCTCTGGCTCCTCACCATCCCACCAGGAAAGAACCCTGGACCAGTCCGCTGTCCACACAGGCACCCCAGGAGACAGTAAAGAACAGCTTTTAACAGTCTGAACTTTTGTTTTGAAAATAGTTTGAACTTTTGTACATGAGCTGTTACTTGCTGCTTTTGCTTCTCTATTCATAAAATGAATTCACTTAGTATAAAAAGCGGGGAAGGCAATGGCACCCCACCCCAGTACTTTTGCCTGGAGAATCCCATGGACGGAGGATCCTGGTAGGCTCCAGTCCATGGGGTCGCTGGGAGTCGGACACGGCTGAGCGACTTCACTTTCACTTTTCACTTTCATGCATTGGAGAAGGAAATGGCAACCCACTCCAGTATTCTTGCCTGGAGAATCCCAGGGACGGGGGAGCCTGGTGGGCTGCCGTCTGTGGGGTCGCACAGAGTCGGACATGACTGAAGCGACTTAGCAGCAGCAGTATAAAAAGAAACTGTATGGGTAAAGCCAAAGCAAACAGCTAGGAAAAATGCACTAACTAAAGCCTAGGTTGTATTATTTGCCTCTGCTTATAAACATAACATATATCTTTGTTAATTTTTAAATAATCTACCCTCTTTAGTTTAAAATTACATTCAAACTTGTGTGTGTTTAAGCTGAGCTTCAATTAAAAAGGTTGTTGCTAAATATATCCAAGTGTATGTTCAAAAGGTATAAATAGTTCTGTAGTAACTAGTGTACAGACATTGGAAACAGGAGTCAAAACGATATAATATAAAAATAAAAGTTTTAAATGGATTTATAGATTTAGATCACTTTTTTTTTTTTTTTAAGGACTTATCTTACTAAATATGGGCTTCCCTTTTGGCTCAGCTGGTAAAGAATCCATCTGCAATGTGGGAGACCTGGGTTCAGTCCCTGGGTTGCAAAGACCCCTGGGAGAAGGAAAAGGTTACCCACTCCAGTCTTCTGGCCTGGAGAGTTCCATGGACTGTAGTCCATGGGGCTGCAAAGAGCTGGACACGACTGAGTGACTCTCACTTCCCTCACTAAATATAATGTTAAACTCTTTTCAGCATAATATTCTTGCATCTGGTAAAACCAGACAGTATGGGACTAAGTTATGCATCTTAGATATTCTAACAGTTAGCCACAGGCACACTGATTGTAACACTTTAAAAACAAAAGTGAAAGTGAAGTCACAGACCCCACGGACCCCTACCAGGCTCCTCCATCCATGGAATTTTCCAGGCAAGAGTACTGGAGTGGGTTGCTGTTTCCTTCTTCAGGGGATCTTCCTGACCCTGAGATCGAACCCGGGTCTCCCGCATTGCAGGCAGACGCTTTACCCTCTGAGCCACCAGGGAAGCGGAGGCACAAAAGTTACCTAGACCAAGATCATGGATACCTCATCAAAACCCAAAGGAAAAGCTGCTGTAAGTAAATTTAGAGATGAACATCAACAAGAAAATAAATGTGTTTCAATTTGCTTAAGCTTTTCTTTGATAAATATGTGAATTGATTTTTTCCAATAGTCAACATCCAGTGTATTTTAAAATTTATGGCTTTGTTTACAAAACTGCTCTGTTCAGTTTCAGGCAGAGCTCTTCCAAAGCCATTCTGTTATGAAGACGTCTGTAGAGCCACCTACAAGGCCCCTTGTTTGTATCTAAGATTCCCAGGCCTGCTGAACTCCCGGTGGCCGACCATGTGCTCGTGAGAGAACAAAGCCTCCTGACTGTGTGTGAGACAGACGAGCTACGAGATCATTTTCCTTTTCATTGACCTAAAAGGTTCAGCAGGTCCTTTCGTCCTCTCCCCGTCCGCTCCCACTTGCCCAGTGCACTCATCGATTGCACTGGGTGAGAAGGGCATGCCGAGGGGACTCTCACAAAGCAGACCTCGCCTCCAGGGCGGGCTCCCACCGCATGTCGGCCAGACCCGGTGGCCTGACTAACCCTTCTCGTTACTCCAGACCTCGGAGATCTGAGATCTGAGATCTGAGATCTCGCTTCCTAACTTCAGGCCTGCTCCCAACTGAGGGTACTACTCACTCCCCAGATCCCAGTCATGATTAGACTCTTGACTTTATGTGACCTCACCCTGTTTATCTCTGTTACCTGTTCTACTACCTGGATTCGTGAAGACCTTTTCCTGACCTCTTGACCTGACTTCATTCTCATAAAACTGACTGGCCTGAGTTTCTGACCCTCCTAATAACTTAACCATTCATATTAATACCTAGCTACCTCGGTTTCTGGTCTGCTTCCTCTGTATCTTCCAGAATATGGAAAACACTAGATTTATTCTCGGGCCATTTATTGAGTCATTTATCCCCCTAAGAAACCAGCAATCCCTAAGAAAGTATTAGGATAAAAAGAAATACCTGCAAAGTGTTGAAAGAGAAATACATGTTGCTATGGATACAGAACTCTATTTATGACCTTAATTTTCTTTTCTGCAGTTCCAAAGCAAAGCAGCCAATAAGGAGGCAGAAACTTAACTGAAAACGTGATCAAAGAAATCAGAAAGTACATGTTACTTTTGTTGGCAGAAACTGAAAATGTTTTTTCTCTTCAGTATGAGACGCCCTGAATGCTGGTATCTGCCACGTATCAATTTCTTAAGTCACAGGAAAGAAACTCCCCTAGTTCTGCGTGATGAAGGCTGAACGCCAATGGTAAAGGGCGTGCTGCTAACGAGGGGGTGCTGCTAATGAAGATGCTGGCGTGACAGCAACACGGCACCTCCAGCCTGCATTTCAGAGAACCGCGGAGCGCGCCTGTGGGCAGTGTCCTGTGTGCTTCAGAATTTTACAGGCAGCGTCACAGGTTTCTTTGGAACCCTTATAATAAATATACAGGTATTATCTTTTCCATAAAAGTGATGAAGCCAGTGATCTAGAAGACTGGGTTAAGGTGTCCGCTTTAAGCTCACAAATCTTGCAGCAGCGATCCTGACGGCCCCCTGGCCCCTGGAAGTCCTCATCTGCCCCTTGACACAGGTTAGCTGAAGCTTCTCACACAGAAATATCACACAGAGGCTCAGACTCAAGTGACTGCAGCACTTAAATGTTTAATCCAATGACTACTGTTTAATTTTATATTTCAAACAGTTGCCGCCTGGATGATAAAAATGATTCAACTAACATGTCAATGCTAAAGAAAATAACACTAGTGGGAAAAAGCACCCACTGCAGTCTTCCGAATGGAGTGGTTTCCCGTGCACTGGCAAATTACCCATCTGAAATAATATTATTTTATGACAGTCTGATATTTTGCTTCTCACCTCAAATTTTATTGCATCATGAAATTACATGTCAACAAGATATTTAAGATTTATTGAGAAAGCCTGGCCTCAATCAGTCTTCTATTTATCTCCACTAATATTTCAGTTTTCCACGCAGTTTCTATTTCTCAGAGCATTCTTATAAGTCCTTCTGCTTAGATTTTGCATCTTCAGCTCACTACAGTGCTGACTGCTCTACCAGGGGCCCACCTAGTGCACTTTCTACACTGATGAAACTATGCCTGTGTTCTGTGTCTCAATTTGATACCAGAAAAACGTGATCTTAAGTTATTCATCCCAACTATTTCTCCAACGGATGTGTATCTTTGTCTTTTTAATTCTAAAATGTACAACTTTGGCTGCACTAATGATAGAAATACTTCACTGACCACTCTTGTAAGAACACAGAAAATGATGTTACCGTGAGATGTTTTACAGACCCAAGATAAATGCATTTGAAAACATCAGCAACAAACTGTAAACGTCTTCTGACTGACTCCAGATTTCTCTGAATAAATGCCTCGTGAACTGACTGCTCCCTGATGGCTCAGCGGGCAAAGAATCTGCCTGTGACGCCGGGGACACGGGAGACGCGGGTTAGATCCCTGGGTCGGGAAGATCCCCTGGAGGAGGAAATGGCAGCCCACTCCGGTACTCTTGCCCGGAGAATCCCACAGACAGAGGAGCCTGGTCTGGTGGGCTAGTCCCTGGGGTCGCAGAGTCGGACACGGCTGAGCGACGGAGCAGGCACACGTGAACTAAGTAGTTAAGAATCTGTCCGACCTTTCGTGAGTCTGTTTCAATGCAACACCTCAGAAAACAAAGCTTTTCATTTAAGAAAATAGAAAAAGAAAAATTAGTCTATTTTAAATAATTAATTTATTTTACTTGGAGAACAATTACTTTGTAATATTGTGATGATTTCTGCCATACATCAACGTGAATCGGCCATATGTATACATGTGCCCCCCCATCTTGAACCCCTCTCCCACCTCCCTCCTCACCCTACTGGTCTGGGTTGTCCCAGAGCACGGGCTTTGGGTGCCCTGCTTCATGCACTGAACTTGCACTGGCCATCTATTCTACATATGGTAACGTACATTAAAGTGAAAAGTGGAAGTCGCTCAGTCATATCTGACTCTTTGCGACCCCATGGACTGTAGCCCGCCAGGCTCCTCTGTCCATGGAATTCTCCAGGCCAGAATACTGGAGTGGGTAGCCTATCCTTTCTCCAGGGGATCTTCCTGACCCAAGAATCAAAACCGGGGTCTCCTGCATCACAGGCAGGTTCTTTACCAGCTGATCCACAAGAGAAGTGGTAATGTGTACGTCAATGCTATTCTCTCAAATCATCCCACCCTTGCCTTCTCCCAAGGAGTAAGTTTAAAGTGTACATCACAATGGTTTGATCTATGTATATATCATGAAATATATATAAATATATATTCTTAATTCATTCACCCATTGATGGACACAGGTTGTCTCCCTGTCCTGGCTACACTGCTGCAATAAACACGGTGTGCTGATACCTCTTGAGGACAGTGATTTTGTTTCCTTCAGAAATATGCCCAGAAGTGGAATTGCTGGATCACACTGTAGTTCTATTTTTAATTTTTTGATGTGGAGAAAAGGAAACCATTGTGCCCTGTTGGTGAGAATGCAAACTGGTACAGTCAGGATGGAAAAAGAGTATGTAGCTTTCACTAAAAATTAAAAATACAACTTTGCATAAAATAATCAATCTCTTTTTTCTAACAATTATAGGGGGGGGGGTTGATCAAACCTCCACCCAATTCGATGAGCACATCATCACTGCCTAACCTTCACTTAATCATTCTTATAACCTTAATTGTCTGAGTTTTTCCCCAAGTTCTATTATTTGTATTTCGGTTAAGGTTGGTAACCTTTATGTTGCAACTGTCACCATGCATAAACTTTCTATGCACTTTATATAAATTTATTTCTAAAGCTGTACTTGCTGCTGCTGCTGCCAAGTCACATCAGTCGTGTCTGACTCTGTGGGGCCCCATAGACGGCAGCCCACCAGGCTCCCCCGTCCCTGGGATTCTCCAGGCAAGAACACTGGAGTGGGTTGCCATTTCCTTCTCCAATGCATGAAGGTGAAAAGTAAAAGTGAAGTCGCTCAGTCATATCTGACTCTTAGCGACCCCATGGACTGCAGCCCACCAGGCTCCTTCATCCATGGGATTTTCCAGGCAAGAGTACTGGAGTGGGGTGCCATTGCCTTCTCTGAAAGCTGTATTTAATAAAGTCTAATTCTTGTACAAAACAACCAGATAATACATTATTCCCACACCGTGCTTCCGATGGTTTTGAACCCTCCCCTCCCTTCCCCAAGGTTTCTATTTCATTTTCTTTTTTCCCCATTCACTCTCTGCTTTTATTGCCTCCTAACACTAAGAATTCTTGTGGATACAGTCTAGATTCCTCCTGCCTCACCCCTCTGTTCTGGTCTGGGCTGTGTATTTTCTGGGCTCACTGGCAGCCTTTCTCCATGACTTCCCTCTCTCACCTCCTGCCGGGATCCAGTGGTCTGTGAACCCTTTGCATGTCTCTTGTAATTGCTCCTTTAGTTTACTGAAGAATGCCTCCAAGCAACTTCCAAAGACACGCAGGAGATGAACTCCAAACCCTCGCATGTCTGCAATGGCCTTCCCCAACCTGACTGACCGAGTTCACTTATGTATAGAAATCTTTTGATTTGAAAAATCTTTGGTTTGAAAAACTTTCCCTTCCATGGTTCTAATGAAGGTATCGTTATATTTCACCACTGGTTAGTGGAAATGCAGGGCCTCCCTGGTGGCCCCAGCGGTACCGTACATGAGTGCAATGCAAGAGACACAAGTTGGATCGCTGGGTCAGGGAGACCCATTGGAGAAGGAGATAGCAACTCACTCCAGTATTCTTGCCTGGGAAATCCCATGGACAGCGGATCGTGGCAGGCTACAATCGATGGGGTCAGACAGAGTCAGACACGACTGACAGACCAACACTTTCACTTTTCATTTTCACTGAAAACACGCTGCCAATACACCTTGTTCCTGGGCAGACAGATCTTCCCTGGAAGGCTGCACATCTCTTTCACTCCTTCTGCTCTGACAGTTGGTGGGGGTGTGTGCAGACGCAGGTATTTTCACTCATTATGTTGGTACTCATTAGCCTTTTCAATCTGAAGACACACATCCTTCAGCCTTGTGAATCTGACTGCTGACTACATGGATAATCATTCCTTACTCTATCTTCTATTTCTTGAACATTAGCTACCTACTGAGCATCCTGGCTTAATCTTCTAAGTTTTAAAAAAAAAACATTTTTATACTCATATTTTTGTCTCTGCTTTTAATTGTCTCTTGTGGGAAGACTTGTTCAATGTCAGTTTTGGCAAACAGTTAAAACAACTTTTAACTTTCAGAGCCCTTTTTTATTCCTTTGACCGTTACATTTTCACAGCAGCCTGCTCTTCTTTCATGAGCTTAACTCTGTATTTGGTATTTCAGCTTTGCTCTCCTTAAATATACTTTTTGCTCCTGAAGTACCTGTTTTCCTTGGAGTCATCTAATTGTTAGTCCTTATCTTTCATGCCTCAAACACCAGATGATCCAGGGCTGTCTCTTCATACTCAGGACTGAGGAGGTAAAGTGCAGAGCGGAAGCGCCGTGTGTGTCTGGAGCCCGAGTTTGTGTGTTACAGGGCTCACTGTGTCTGAGGGTCAGCAAGAGGGGTAGACACGGTTTCCCTAACATGCACTCAGGCTCTGCCCCAAGGTGCCTGACCCACACTAGCTCCCTGCGCTCCTCCCAGGTGCTCCACGCACTTCCCGAGCCTGGACATAAGTGTCCTGGACCACATCTTTCTGACCTGTCTGAATGCAGCCCAGTTGAGGCATGCTGCGGCTGCTAAGTCGCTTGAGTCGCGTCCGACTCTATGCGACCCCACAGACTAGACTATGCAGCCCACCAGGCTCTGCCATCCCTGGGATTCTCCAGACAAGAACACTGGAGTGGGTTGCCATTTCCTTCTCCAATACATGAAAGTGAAAAGTGAAAGTGAAGTCGCTCAGTCGTGTCCAACTCTTAGCGACCCCATGGACTGTAGCACACCAGGCTCCTCCATCCATGAGATTTTCCAGGCAAGAGCACTGGAGTGGGGTGCCACTGTCTTCTCCTCACACCCAAACCCACCTGAAGTGACCTCTTTGTGGCTCAGTTTTCCACCTCGAGTTTTCTTCAAGGCTGGAGAAGGCCATTCAGTCCAAGAGCAGGTGAGGCCAGATGTTGGGCATAGGAAGGAAGCACAGGAGCAGGCAGAAAGTGCAGGAGCAGGAAGCCCAAAAGCAGGAAATGCAGGAGCAGGAAAGAAGTGGGGGAGCAGCAAGTGCTGGAGCAGATGTCCTTCAGGAGTACCCTCCATCACATGGACCCAGAAGTCCATGGTAGACGCTCTGGACCCCCACACCCTGGCGGGGCGATGAGCGGTGTTTTCTGAGAGGTCATCCGTGGGACGGAGAATCCCTGCTCCAGTAGTGATTTGATAAATAAGGCTCCCATAACTGGATTTTTCCTGTTCCACTCTCCCCATTCCCTCACCTCAGGTTCCTGGAATCTCTTACCTCGATGCTAATTCTCGTATCAGGCTCTGTTTCCAGAATGACCTAAACCTCAACGAAGCCAAGTACAACCAAGACCCTATAACCGCACTGCTCTGTAATGTGAGACCCTAAGGAAGCGGTGCCCGCACGTCTATGTAGTGTCTAGTGAGCCGTCATTCCAGTCAGTCTCAGTAGCCACTACTTTAAAAAGTACTCTGCATCAAATTATTGTGTTATCAGATACAAATTAGCAAAAAGTCTTAACCAATATTCATTCCTTGAATGCAGTAGCTTAGTTATATGTGGAAGTATTTTTACATCTTTAAGTGAATATTATGATATATTAAGAATTCTGCTGTCAGTGACCTTTAACCGATTTAGTGAGCTGGCAAGATGTGACCTTGAGTAAAACAAAAACTGCAGCGGTACAAAACAAAGTCACTGCAGGCGTGCTTGGGAGCCGTTCATTCCAGAGCTTTCAGTGCGTCTGTCGGAAAGAAAGTAGGTGAGAGATGTTTGAGCATAACATGAGCTGTGAAGATTGAGCAGGCGGGGAAGCTCAGCAGAGCGGGGCCTCCATCCGCCCGGCCCCTCTGGGCGCACCTCTACAAAGAAGGTAAAGACACGCCGAGAGGTGACAGCGAAACAAGCTTCTGAGGGTCGGGAACAGGGGCGGGGCCACCCCATCCCGCAGACTGGAGGCAGCCTGGGTGAAAAAACAGAAAAGAAAATTCCTGAAGGAACCACCCAGGGACACCGAGGGCTCTCAGCGTGGATTCTACAAACCCAGTGTAAAGCCAGCACCTCCAGGGCTCACTGAGCTGTCAGTCCAAATGTGCGCCCTCCCAGGACTCACTCCGATTCACTCAGGGAGAGACCACTCAGGGAGAAGCACTCAGGGAGAAGCACTCAGGTGGGGCGGGGAAAACTCTTGTTTACACGACAGGCCCGCGTGCTTGCCGCCCTGTCTGCGGCAGGCTGGACAACAGCCCCTCCACCCACAGAAGTCTGCCCACGTCCTCACCCTCGGGACCTGAGACCGCGGCGCCACTGGTGGAACAGGGACACCTGTGGCTGCGATGTGACGAAGAGCTGAGGTTGGCCGTCCCCTGGAGCACGTGTGCGAGCCGAGGCCTACACAGTCCCTGCAAAGAGAGGAGGGCAGGGCCAGCACCGGGGCGGGGCGAGGGACGAGTGGGCGGGGCCCCGGCGGGCAGGGGGCGGGGCTAGCACCGGAAAAGGCAAGGGCGCAGGCTCTGCCCTGCCTCCAGAAGGAAACGCCCCGCCCACAGCTCCATCTGAGTCTGGTGACTGATTCTGGGTCCATCACCCTCAGAACTGTAAGCCACAAAGCTGTAAGCCACAAAGTTTGTAGTGAGTAATGTGTTACAACAGGCAACTAATACAATAGTCATCTGTAGTAAATATGAAGAGAAAGCAAGAACCATCAAGTGCAAAAGAAAAGCCAAGAGAAATAAATACAAAAAAGAAATGAAAAGATAAACAAGAAAACAACCCTGAAGGACAGAGATAATTTGGGGAACAGTGCTAAAAAAATTCATAAACATAGGGAGAGGAAATTTTATTACATCTACAAAGTGAAAACAAGAGGCTCTGAAAATAAAGAGGAAAAGTACAAAATGATGTTTTAGAGCTTGAAGACATGATTCTTGAGCATAATGGGAAGGAAACTG
The DNA here is from genome assembly GCA_935064755.1 of Tragelaphus eurycerus. Taxonomy (NCBI): domain Eukaryota; kingdom Metazoa; phylum Chordata; class Mammalia; order Artiodactyla; family Bovidae; genus Tragelaphus; species Tragelaphus eurycerus. Next base: position 204,923 of record CAKXYN010000116.1, on the reverse strand, counting down.
GACTTCCCAAAGACTCTGACTGAAGAGACGAAATGAAGAGCCTGAGAAGAAGCTGAGAGTCAGGACAACGTTCCGAACACTTTGGTGCGCGGCTGGCTCAAGCTCCACGGCTCCGCTAACAGCCTGGTGAGGCCAGGGCTGGAGGCCGCACCCTGGGCGCAAGGCTGCCACATCCCCTGACCAGGACGAGCTTGGGGACGTTTGTCTCAACCCTTCTATTCTAGCAATGACACCTCCTGACAGTTCAACCTGAGTCTCGACCTTACAAAGGAACAAGACGTGTCAGTTCCACGCTCTTCATCTCAGGTGAGAAAGTCTCTGATTGTGGTGAAAACAAAAAGTAGCAACGGGGGTCAGAGGCCATCTGCAGCACAAAGTGATGTGGCTTCGTGACGACTGATGGGGTGTCCCTTTGTGTTGTTTTTATGAGAACGGATGCGGCCAGCTTCACTCGTGACCTTCAGAGGCAGAGCAGAAGAAAGGCTCTGTGTATGTGTGCACGTGTGTGTGTGTGTGTGTTTTCCCCTTGGCCATCAGACATAGCTTCAAACAACCGTCTCGTTATTTTACCCCCTTACAAGTTAATATGTTGCCTGGAAAAGAGCTAGGGAAGGTCCTGAAGATGACCTCGGACTGTGTCTCCTCTGCCCTTAATGATAACGCTGGCCCCACTGGACATGGAAGAAAGAACCAGCGATGTAGGGGCTCCCACAGCAGCCCTGGCCCCGCACTTGTCCTCGGAGTGGCTACACACAGCAACAGAAATTCGGTTCTCCTCACTGAAGCCCGTTTACAGACCAGAGAAACACCCAAGCTGCCTGTAGATATAACCATATCCCCTCAGTGATCGCTACCAGAAAACAGAAAATTAAAGACATTCTTCATACTGACCTCCCCCTCCCCCCACTTTGGAAGATGTGTAAATTATGGAGGGTAACATTAAAATATGTAGGAACATTGTTACAACGCCAGGGAATCAACAGCATAATTCACTCCTTGGCTGGTTGTGGTGGCTTCCAGCAAACAACTAAATATGTTAATGCTCCTTTAAGGACATGGCAGCCTCTGCAGGAAGAAACCATACAGAGATAAGATAATTTTGTATTTACTTTAAAACATTAAAGAAATAATAAAGGATGAAAATTACTACTGTCTGCAGTTGGGAGAAAACATGACCTGAGCAGTGACCAAGCTCCACCTGGGAGACAGGCCACCACTGACCCCGTCGGACCCCGTCCAGGGCAACCAGCATCTCCCCCTTCACGGCTCACACAGTCCCACTTTGTCTCTGACACCGTGCTTATACTTGTGCTCACTGTCATCTCCTCCTGAGGACCATGTGTGTTATTTTTTGCATCTTCAACAGCTTGCAATATACCTAAAAATAAGGTCACCCTCAGTACATGCTGGATCAGTGTAGTTCAGTTCAGTCATTCAGTCATGTCTGACTCTTTGCGACCCCATTGCCTACAGCACACCATGCCTCCTCATCCATCACCAACTCCTGGAGTTTACTCAAACTCATGTCCACTGAGTCGGCGATGCCATCTGACCATCTCATCCTCTGTCATCCCCTTCCTCTCCCACCGTCAATCTTTCCCAGCATCAGAGTCTTTTCAAATGAGTCAGTTCTTTGTATCTAGTGGTCAAAGACATGTTGGATAGACATTCTATAATTTTCATTATTATTACTCAAGTAGCAATGGATTCTCTGAAGTCAGCACTATCTGGAGATTTAATAAATATTACGTGCATATTTTGGAAATCTGAAGGTTATACGAAGACAAGCAAAGCCCAGACCTGGACCAATCTCTGCAAAATAGTTGCATTTACTGACTTGTGTTCATTCATTCACTGACTAAACATCAGCCCTGGAGCCAGGCCACCCAGTAGGATGTTCAGATGCAAAGACCTAAGGTACAGTTCCTCCTCTGGAAGACAGACTTGAAACAACAATGACATTACAGTGACTACGGGCTGATCCTAACACATACTTTTGTCATTTTATGTTAGAAACTCTGTGAGAACCCTGCTGATCAGTGAAGTGACTGTTAACACACGTTAACATGAAACAATGGGAACAGTGACAGCCTTTACTTTCTTGGCTCCGACATCACTGTGGATGGTGGCTGCAGTCACGGAATTAAAAGACACTCGCTCCTGGAAGGAGAGCTATGGCCAAGCTAGACAGCATAGTCAAAAGCAGAGACATCACTTTGTCAGCACAGGTCCGTCTAGTCAAAGCTATAGTTTTTCCAGTAGTCATGTGTGGATGTGAGAAAACTGAAAGTGAAAGCTTCCCTTGTGGCTCAGCTGGTGAAGAATCTGCCTGCAATTTGGGAGACCTGGGTTGGGAAGATCCCCTGGAGAAGAGAAAGGCTACCTACTCCAGTGTTCTGGCCTGGAGAATCCCATGGACTGTATAGTCCATGAGGTCGAAAAGAGTTCGACCTTTTGGACTATTTTCAGTCATTTTTGGACATGACTGAACTTTTAACTTATATGCAGAGTACATCATGAGAAATGCTGGACTGGAAGAAACACAAGTTGGAATCAAGATTGCTGGGAGAAATCTCAATAACCTCAGATATGCAGATGACACCACCCTTATGGCAGAAAGTGAAGAGGAACTAAAAAGCCTCTTGATGAAAGTGAAAGTGGAGAGTGAAAAGGTTGGCTTAAAGCTCAACATTCAGAAAACGAAGATCATGGCATCTGGTCCCATCACTACATGGGAAATAGATGGAGAAACAGTGGAAACAGTGTCAGACTTTCTTTTTCTGGGCTCCAAAATCACAGCAGATGGTGACTGCAGCCATGAAATTAAAAGACGCTTACTCCTTGGAAGGAAAGTTATGATCAACCTAGATAGCATATTCAAAAGCAGAGACATCACTTTGCCAACAGAGGTTCGTCTAGTCAAGGCTATGGTCTTTCCTGTGGTCATGTATGGATGTGAGAGCTGGACTGTGAAGAAGGCTGAGCGCCGAAGAATTGATGCTTTTGAACTGTGGTGTTGGAGAAGACTCTTGAGGGTCCCTTGGACTGCAAGGAGATCCAACCAGTCCATTCTGAAGGAGATCAGCCCTGGGATTTCTTTGGAAGGAATGATGCTAAAGCTGAAACTCCAGTATTTTGGCCACCTCATGCGAAGAGTTGACTCATTGGAGAAGACTCTGATGCTGGGAGGGATTGGGGGCAGGAGGAGAAGGGGACGACAGAGGATGAGATGGCTGGATGGGATCAATGACTTGATGGATGTGAGTCTGACTGACCTCCGGGATTCGGTGATGGACAGGGAGGCCTGGCGTGCTGTGATTCATGGGGTCGCAAAGAGTCGGACACGACTGAGTGACTGATCTGATCTGATCTGATCTACTTTCACTTTCATTTTCGCTTGAGAGTCCCTTGGACTGCAAGGAAGTGAAATCAGTCCATCCTAAAGGAAATCAGTCCTGAATATTCATTGGAAGGACTGAAGCTGAAACTCCAATACTTTGACCACCTGATGCGAAGAACTGATTCACTGGTAAAGACCCTAATGCTAAGAAAGACTGAAGGCAAGAAGAGAAGGGATGACAGAGGATGAGATGGTTGGATGGCATCACCGACTCAATGGACATGAGTTTGAGCAAGCTCCGGGAGTTGGTGATGAACAGGGAAGCCTGGTATGCTGCAGTTCATGGGGTCACAAAAAGTCAGACAAGACTGTGCAACTGAACATACATGTTTGCAAATGTTTGTCAAGGCCATGGTCTGTCCAAGAATCTTTTCAGTAGAGGGTCTACAGAAGAACAGATGCTTTCGTACTGTGGTCCTAGAGAAGATTCTTGGGAGTCCCCTGGATAGCCAAGAGATTGAACCAGTCAATTCTAAAGGAAATCAATACTGAATATTCATTGGAAGGACTGACGCTGAAGCTCCAATACTTTGGCCACTTGATGCGAAGAACTGTCTCATTGGGAAAGACCCTGATGCTGGCAAAGAAGAAACTGACAGAGGAATCTGATCCAACCATCTCAGGTTGGATGGCATCACTGACTCAATGGACATGAATTTGAGCAAGCTCTGGGAGATAGTGAAGGACAGGGAAGCCTGGCAAGCTGCAGTTCATGGGGTCACAAAGAGTTTGACATGACTTAGCGACTGAATAACAACACATACAGAAGTGAGGGAAGTGGATATGGGCCTCTTTTTCAGTCCATTGGGTGAATAAACAAAATTTAATAAATATGCAATATAAACCGAGAATAGTGCTTTGAAGTTCATAAACAAGATGTTCTGAAAGAAAAAGCCTTATTTATGTATTTATTTTCATTACCATATGCATATTTGATGTATAATTTTGCATTAGTTTTAGGTATATAGCAAATTCGTTCAGTTATAGCCATATATATTTTTTTCAAATTATTTTCCAATATAGGTTATTAAGAAACATTGAATATTGCTCCCTATATATTGCTTATATATAATATATATATTTTAATTATAATATATTTAATATTATAAATAAATTTAAATATAATATTAATATTATAAATATTAATTTATACAAAATTAATGTAAATTAACAGTCAAATAGTAGCTTGTACATAAAAACTCCTATTTCTATCTGTTAATCCTCTCCTGATTTATCCCTCCTCCCCCTTGCTTTCCCCTTTGTTAATCATAAGGTTGTTTTCTACGTTTGTGAGCCTGTTCCTGTTTTGTATATGGACTCATTCGTATTATTTTTGCTTCACATATAAGTGATATCGTAACATTCATCTTAGTATAACTTGCTTCACTTAGTATGATAATCTCTAGGTCCATTCATGTTGCTGCAAATGGCAGTATTTCAATCTTTTTACGGCTAAGTATTCCACTGAATATATACATACGTGTACCACACCTTCTTTAACTATTCATCTGTTCATCAGCATGTCTTGGCTGTTGTAAATAATGCTGCTCTGAACACTGGCGTGTGTGTATCTCTCTGACTCACAGTTTACGTCGTCTCCAGATGCATGCCCAGAAGTGAAACTGCCGAAGCACATGGCAGCTCTCCTTTCAGTTTTCCGAGGAACCTCTGTGCTGCTCTGCATAGTGACTGCACCGAGGCACGCCCACCAAGGAGCAGGAGGGCTCCTTTGTCTCCGCATCCATCCAGCACTTGTTATTTGTAGATTTTTTTGATGCTGGCCATTCTGACCAGTGTGAGGGCATATCTCACTGTGGTTTTGATCTGCATTTCCTTGATGATCAGTGATGCTGATGTGAGGTCATATCTCACTGTGGTTTTGATCTGCATCTCCTTGATGATCAGTGATGCTGATGTGAGGTCATATCTCACTGTGGTTTTGATCTGCATCTCCTTGATGGTCAGTGATGCTGATGTGAGGTCATATCTCCTTGTGGTTTTGATCTGCATCTCCTTGATGATCAGTGATGCTGATGTGAGGTCATATCTCACTGTGGTTTTGATCTGCATCTCCTTGATGATCAGTGATGCTGAGCACCTTTCACGTGCCTGTTGGCCATCTGTAGGTCTTCTTTGGAGAAATGCCTATTCAGGTCTTCTGCCCATTCTGTTTTTCTTACTGTTGGGTTGCTTCCTTTCGTCATTGAGTTGTATGAGCTGTTTGCGTATTTTGCAAAGTAAGCCCTTATCAGTAGCATCATTTGCAAATATTTTCTCCCATTTCTGTAGGTTGTGTTTTTGTTTCTGGTTTCCTTTGCTGTGCTACAGTTTATAAGTTTAATTAGGTTCCATTTGTTTATTTTTGCTTTTCTTTCTTTTGCCTTGGGAGACTGACCTAAGGAAACACTGCTACAATTTATGTCTGAGAATTCTTTGCCTGTGTTCTCTTCTAGTTTTATGGTCTCATGTCTTGTATTTAGGTTTAACATTTCATTTTTCTACATGGTGTAAGGAGTATTCTAACTTCACTGATCTACATAAAGCTGTCCAGCTTCCCCAATAACCGCTTATTGGAGAGGCTGTTCTCCATTGTATATTCTTGCCCTTCATTGTAAATTAATTGACAATAGGTGTGCTAGTTTTTCTGGACTCCGTATTCTGCTCCATTGACCCATATGTTTGTTTTGTGCCAATAACATGACGTTTTGATTAGTGTAGCTCTGTAGTATCATCTGACATCTGAGACGATTGTGCCTCCAGCTTTGTTCTTTTTTCCTAGGATTGCTTTGGTAATTCTGGGTCTTTTGTGGTTCCACATAAATTTTAGAATTATTTATTCTAATTCTGTGAAAAATATCGTGGGTACTTTAACAGAGGTCACATTATCTGTAGATTGCTTTCAATAGTATGGCCATTTTTACAACATTAATTCTTCTAATCCAAGAGCATGGAATATCTTTTCATTCTTTGAGTCATCTTCAATTTTATTTATCAATGTTTTATAGTTCTCAGCAGATAAGTTTTTCACTTCTTTGGTTAGGTTTATTCATAGTTTTTTTTAAATGAAATTTTAAACAGGATTGTTTTATTTTCTCTTTCTGATATTTCTTTTTTAGTGTAAAGAAATGCAACAGACTTCTGTATAATGGGGATTCCTTGGTGGCTCAACTGGTAAAGATTTTGCCTGTGATACTGCTGCTGCTACTGCTAAGTCACTTCAGTCATGTCTGACTCTGTGCGACCCCATAGACGTCAGCCCACCAGGCTCCCCCGTCCCTGGGATTCTCCAGGCAAGAACACTGGAGTGGGCTGCCATTTCCTTCTCCAATGCATTTAAGTGAAAAGTGAAAGTGAAGTCGCTCAGTCGTGTCTGACCCTCAGTGACCCCATGGACTGCAGCCTACCAGGCTCCTCCGTCCGTGGGATTTTCCAGGCGGAAGTACTGGAGTGGGGTGCCATTGCCTTCTCCAGTCTGTAATACAGGAGACCCCAATTCGATTCCTGGGTTGGGAAGATCCACTGAAGAAGGGATGGGCTACCCACTCCAGTATTCTTGGGCTTCTCTAGTGGCTCATCTGGTAAAGAATCTGCCTGTAATGAGGGAGACCTGGGTTCAACTTCTGGATTGAGAAGATCCCCTGGAGAAGGGAATGGCTGCCCACTCCAGTATTCTGGCCTGAAGAACTCCATGGACTATATAGTCCATGGGGTCACAAAGAGTCGGACCGGACTGAGTGACTTTCACTTTTCTGTATATTAATCTTATACCCTGCTACCTTGCTGAGTCCAATTAATTCTAGTAGGTTTTGTGTGGAGTCCTTAGGGTTTTTTATATACAGTATCATGTCATCTGCAAATAATGACAATTTTACCTTTTCCTTTCCAATTTGGATAACCTTTTTTTTTCACTTTTTTTCTTGTCTGATTGCTGTGGTTATAAGTTTCAATGGCAAGTTGAATAGAGGTGGTGAGAGTGGGCATCCTTGTCTTATTCCAGAATTTAGCAGGAAGGCTTTCTACTTTCACTGTTGATATCATATTTGCTGTGAGCCTGTCATAAATGGCTTTTATTAGGTTGAGATATGTTCCCTATATAACCCTTTGGTAAGAGTTTTTTTTAATATAAATCTGTATTAATTTATTAATTATTATTATTACTATTTTACTTTACAATATTGTATTGGTTTTGCCACACATCAACATGAATCCACCACGGGTGTACACGTTTTCCCCATCCTGAATCCCCCTCCCACCTCCCTCCCCATACCATCCCTCTGGGTCATCCCAGTGCACCAGCCCCAAGCATCCTGTATCTTGTATCGAACCTGGACTGGCAATTCATTTCTTATATATTATACATGTTTCAATGCCATTCTCCCAAATCATCCCACCCTCTCCCTCTCCCACAGAGTTCAAAAGACTGTTCTATACATCTGATAAAGAAGGACACTACATAATGATCAAAAGATCAATACAAGAAGAAGATATTACAATTATCAATATATATGCACTCAACATAGGAACACCGCAATATGTAAGACAAATGCTAACAAGTATGAAAGGGGAAATTAACAATAACATAATAATAGTGGGAGAGTTTAATACCCCACTCACACCTATGGATAGATCAACTAAACAGAAAATTAACAAGGAAACACAAACTTTAAATGATACAATAGACCAGTTAGACCTAATTGATATCTATAGGACATTTCACCCAAAAACAATGAATTTCAACTTTCTCTCAAGTCCACACGGAACCTTCTCCAGGATAGATCATATTCTGGGTCATAAATCTAGCTTTGGTAAATTCAAAAAAATTGAAATCATTCCAAGCATCTTTTCTGACCATAATGCAGTAAGATTAGATCTCAATTACAGGAGAAAAACTATTAAAAATTCCAACATATGAAGGATGAACAACACGCTGCTGAATAACCAACAAATCAGAGAAAAAAATCAAAAAAAGAAATCAAAATCTGCATAGAAACGAATGAAAATGAAAACACAACAACCCCAAACCTGTGGGACACTGTAAAAGCAGTGCTAAGGGGAAAGTTCATAGCAAAACAGGCATACCTCAAGAAACAAGAAAAAAGTCAAATAAATAACCTAATTCTCAGCTGCGACCGGTGCATTCAACGCGGGTGGCTACCCCACGTCCAAGGTCAGGGGCAGAAGCCGGGAGGATCCCATGCCCAAGAGGAGGCGGCCAAGAGGAGTTACCCCACGTCCGAGGTCAGGGGCAGTGGCCAAGAGTGCCAGGCTGCAATGGCGCAGGAACGGCCGAGAGGAACTACCTCACATCCGAGGTCAGAGGCGGCGGCCAGGAGGAACTACCCCACGTCTGAGCTTAGGGGCAGCGGTTGAGAGGAGCAAACCCACCTCCAAGGAGCAGTGGCTGCGCGGGCACAGGAGGGCCTAGAGGAGCTATTCCATGTTCAAGGTCAGAAGGGGCAGCAGTGAGGAGATACCCCTCGTCCAAGGTAAGGAGCAGCAGCTATACTTTGCTGGAGCAGCCATGAAGAGATACCCCACGCCCAAGGTAAGAGAAACCGAAGTAAGACAGTAGGTATTGCAAGAGGGCATCAGAGGGCAGACACACTGAAACCATACTCACAGAAAACTAGTCAATCCAATCACACTAGGACCACAGCCTTGTCTAACTCAATGAAACAAAGCCATGCCTGTGGGGCAACCCAAGATGGGTGGGTCATGGTGGAGAGATCTGACAGGAAGTGGTCCACTGGAGAAGGGAATGGCAAACTACTTCAGTATTCTTGCGTTGAGAACCCCATGAACAGTATGAAAAGGCAAAATGATAGGATACTGAAAGAAGAACTCCCCAGGTCAGTAGGTGCCCAATATGCTACTGGAGATCAGTGGAGAAATAACTCCAGAAAGAATGAAGGGATGGAGCCAAAGCAAAACCAATACCCAGTTGTGGATGTGACTGGTGATAGAAGCAAGGTCCGAGGCTGTAAAGAGCAATATTGCATAGGAACCTGAAATGTTAGGTCCATGAATCATGGCAAATTGGAAGTGGTCAAACAGGAGATGGCAAGAGTGAACGTCGACATTTTAGGAATCAGTGAACTAAAATGAACCAGAATGGGTGAATTTAACTCAGATGACCATTATATCTACTACTGCAGGATATATCTATTCCTGCAGGCAGGAATCCCTCAGAAGAAATGGAGTAGCCATCCTGGTCAACAAAAGAGTTCAAAATGCAGTACTTGGATGCAATCTCAAAAATGACAGAATGATCTCTGTTCATTTCCAAGGCAAACCACTGAATATCACAGTAATCCAAGTCTACGCCCCAACCAATAACCCTGAAGAAGCTGAAGTTGAACAGTTCTCTGAAGACCTACAAGACCTTTTAAGACTAACACCCAAAAAAGATGTCTTTTTCATTATAGGGGACTGGAATGCAAAAGTAGGAAGTCAAGAAACACCTGGAGTAACAGGCAAATTAGGCCTTGGAATATGGAATAAACTAGGGCAAAGACTAATAGAGTTTTGCCAAGAAAATGCACTGGTCATAACAAACACCCTCTTCCAACAACACAAGAGAAGATGCTACACATGGACATCACCAAATGGTCAACACTGAAATCAGACTGATTATATTCTTTGCAGCCAAAGATGGAGAAGCTCTATACAGTTAACAAAAAAAAGACCAGGAGCTGACTGTGGCTCAGATCATGAACTCCTTATTGCCAAATTCAGATGTAAATTGAAGAAAGTAGGGAAAACCACTACACCATTCAGATCAGATCAGATCAGTCGCTCAGTCGTGTCCAACTCTTTGCCACCCCATGAATTGCAGTACGCCAGGCCTCCCTGTCCATCACCAACTCCTGGAGTTCACTCACACTCACGTCCATCAAGTCAGTGATGCCATCCAGCCATCTCATCCTCTGTTGTCCCCTTTTCCTCCTGCCCCCAATCCCTCCCAGCATCACAGTCTACTCCAGTGAGTCAACTCTTCGCATGAGGTGGCCAAAGTACTGGAGTTTCAGCTTTAGCATCATTCCTTCCAAAGAAATCCCAGGGCTGATCTCCTTCAGAATGGACTGGTTGGATCTCCTTGCAGTCCAAGGGACTCTCAAGACTCTTCTCCAACACCATAGTTCAAAAGCATCAATTCTTCAGCGCTCAGCCTTCTTCACAGTCCAACTCTCACATCCATACATGACCACAGGAAAAACCATAGCCCTGACTAGACGAACCTTTGTTGGCAAAGTAATGTCTTTGCTTTTGAATATGCTATCTAGGTTGGTCATAACTTTCCTTCCGAAGGAGTAAGGGTCTTTTAATTTCATGGCTGCAATCACCATCTGCAGTGATTTTGGAGCCCAGAAAAATAATAAAGTCTGACACTGTTTCCACTGTTTCCCCATCTATTTCCCATGAGGTGATGGGACCGGATGCCATGATCTTTGTTTTCTGAATGTTGAGCTTTAAGCCAACTTTTTCACTCTCCTCTTTCACCTTCATCAAGAAGCTTTTTAGTGCCTCTTCACTTTCTGCCATAAGGGTGGTGTCATATGCATACCTGAGGTTCTTGATATTTCTCCCGGCAATCTTGATTCCAGCTTGTGCTTCTTCTAGCCCAGCATTTCTCATGATGTACTCTGCATATAAGTTAAATAAACCAGGTGACAATATATAGCCTTGACGTACTCCTTTTCCTATTTGGAACCAGTCTGTTGTTCCATGTCCAGTTCTAACTGTTGCTTCCTGACCTGCACACAAATTTCTCAAGAGGTAGATCAGGTGTTCTGGTATTCCAACGACCTAAATCAAATCCCTTATGATTATGCAGTGGAAGAGAGAAATAGATTTAAGGGACTAGATCTGATAGAGTGCCTAATGAACTATGGGCAGAGGTTCATGACATTGTATAGGAGACAGGGATCAAGACCATCCCCACAGAAAAGAAATGCAAAAAAGCAAAATGGCTGTCTGGGGAGGCCTTACAAATAGCTGTGAAACGAAGAGAAGCGAAAAGCAAAAGAGAAAAGCAAAGATATAAGCATCTGAATGCAGAGTTCCAAAGAATAGCAAGAAGAGATAAATAAGCCTTCTTCAGCGATCAATGAAAAGAAATAGAGGAAAACAATAGAATGGGAAAGACTAGAGATCTCTTCAAGAAAATTAGAGATACCAAGGGAACATTTCATTGCAAAGATGAGCTTGATAAAGGACAGAAATTGTATGGACCTAACAGAAGCAGAAGATACTAAGAAGAGGTGGCAAGAATACACAGAAGAACTGTACAAAAAAGATCTTCATGACCCAGATAATCATGATGGTGTGATCACTGACCTAGAGCCAGACATCCTGGAATGTGAAGTCAAGTTGGCCTTAGAAAGCATCACTACGAACAAAGCTAGTGGAGGTGATGGAATTCCAGTTGAGCTATTCCAAATCCTGAAAAGATGATGCTATGAAAGTGCTGCACTCAATATGCCAGCAAATTTGGGAAACTCAGCAGTGGCCACAGGACTGGAAAAGGTCAGTTTTCATTCCAATCCCAAAGAAAGGCAATGCCAAAGAATGCTCAAACTCCTGCACAATTGCACTCATCTCACATGCTAGTAAAGTAATGCTCAAAATTCTGCAAGCCAGGCTTCAGCAATATGTGAATAGTGAACCTCCTGATGTTCAAGCTGGTTTTAGAAAAGGTAGAGGAACCAGAGATCAAATTGCCAACATCCGTTGGATCATGGAAAAAGCAAGAGAGTTCCAGAAAAACATCTATTTCTGCTTTGTTGACTATGCCAAAGCCTTTGACTGTGTGAATCACAATAAACTATGGAAAATTCTGAAAGAGGTGGGAATACCAGAGCACCTGACCTGCCTCTTGAGAAATGTGTATGCAGGTCAGGAAGCAACAGTTAGAACTGGACATGGAACAACAGACTGGTTCCAAATAGTAAAGGAGTACATCAAGGCTGTATCTTGTCACCCTGTTTATTTAACTTCTATGCAGAGTACATCATGAGAAATGCTGGGCTAGAAGAAGCACAAGCTGGAATCAAGATTGCCGGGAGAAATATCAAGAACCTCAGGTATGCATATGACACCACCCTTATGGCAGAAAGTGAAGAGGCACTAAAAAGCTTCTTGATGAAGGTGAAAGAGGAGGGTGAAAAAGTTGGCTTAAAGCTCAACATTCAGAAAACAAAGATCATGGCATCCGGTCCCATCACTTCATGGGAAATAGATGGGGAAACAGTGGAAACAGTGTCAGACTTTATTATTTTTCTGGGCTCCAAAATCACTGCAGATGGTGATTGCAGCCATGAAATTAAAAGACGCTTACTCCTTGGAAGGAAAGTTATGACCAACCTAGATAGCATATTCAAAAGCAGAGACATTACTTTGCCAACAAAGGTTCGTCTAGTCAGGGCTATGGTCTTTCCTGTGGTCATGTAGGGATGTGAGAGCTGGACTGTGAAGAAGGCTGAGCGCTGAAGAATTGATGCTTTTGAACTGTGGTGTTGGAGAAGAGTCTTGAGAGTCCCTTGGACTGTAAGGAGATCCAACCAGTCCATTCTGAAGGAGATCAGTCCTGGGTGTTCTTTGGAAGGAATGATGCTAAAGCTGAAACTCCAGTACTTTGGCCACCTCATGCGAAGAGTTGACTCACTGGAGAAGACTGTGATGCTGGGAGGGATTGGGGGCAGGAGAAGAAGGGGACGACAGAGGATGAGATGGCTGGATGGCATCACTGACTCGATGGATGTGAGTCTGAGTGACCTCCGAGAGCTGGTGATGGATAGGGAGGCCTAGTGTGCTGCAGTTCATGGGGTCGTAAAGAGTCGGACACGCCTGAGGGACTGATCTCACTGACTGACTGACTGACTCACTGACAGCTACACTAGAAAAGGAAGAAATGAGGAGCCCAGGGTCAGTAGAAGGAAAGAAACCTTAGAAATTAGGGCAGAAATAAATGCAAAAGAAACAAAAGAGACCGTAGCAAAAATCAACAAACCAAAAGCTGGTTCTTTGAAAAGATAAATGAAATTGACAAACTATTAGCCAGACTCATCAAGAAACAAAGGGAGAAAAATCAATAAAATTAGAAAGGAAAATGGAGAGATCACAACAGAGAACACAGAAATACAAAGGACCATAAAAGACTACCATCAGCAATTATATGGCAATAAAATGGACAACATGGAGGAAATGGACAAATTCTTAGAAAAGTACAACTTTCCAAAACTGGACCAGGAAGAAATAGATAATCTTAACAGACCCATCACAAGCACAGAAATTGAAACTGTAATCAGAAATCTTCCAGCAAACAAAAGCCCAGGTCCAGATGGCTTCACAGCTGAATTCTACCAAAAATTTAGAGAAGAGCTAACACCTATCCTTACTCAAACTCTTCCAGAAAATTTCAGAGGTAAACTTTCAAACTCATTCTATGAGGCCACCATCACCCTAATACCAAAACCTGACAAAGATGCCACCAAAAAACAAAATTACAGGCCAATGTCACTGATGAACATAGATACAAAAATCCTTAACAAAATTCTAACAGTCAGAATCCAACAACACATTAAAAAGATCATACACCATGACCAAGTGGGCTTTATCCCAGGGATGCAAGGATTCTTCAATATCCGCAAATCAATCAGTGTAATACACCACATTAACAAATTGAAAAATAAAAGCCATATGATTATTTCAATAGATGCAGAGAAAGCCTTTGACAAAATTCAACATCCATTTATGATAAAAACTCTCCAGAAAGCAGGAATAGAAGGAACATACCTCAACATAATAAAAGCTATATATGACAAACCCACAGCAAACATTATCCTCAATGGTGAAAAATTGAAAGCATTTCCCCTAAAGTCAGGAACAAGACAAGGGCGCCCACTTTCACCACTCCTATTCAACATAGTTTTGGAAGTTCTGGCCACAGCAATCAGAGCAGAAAAAGAGTTTTTTTTAAATCATAAATGGTTGTTGAATTTTATCAAATATTTTTTCTGCATCTCTTGAGATTGTCATGTGGTTTTTTACTTTTCTTTCATTGATATGGTTAATTGCATTGATTGATTTGAGTATGCCAAATCAACCTTGAAACCCGGAATGAATCTGACTTGATCATGGTATATGATCCTTTTTTTTGTATTGCTAGATTTGATTTCGGAGAAGGCAATGGCACCCCACTCCAGTACTCTTGCCTGGAAAATCCCATGGACGGAGGAGCCTGGTAGGCTGCAGTCCATGGGGTCACTGAGGGTCGGACATGACTGAGAGACTTCACTTTCACTTTTCACTTTCATGCATTGGAGAAGGAAATGGCAGCCCACTTTAGTGTTCTTGCCTGGAGAATCCCAGGGACGGGGGAGCCTGGTGGGCTGCCATCCATGGGGTCGCACAGAGTCGGACACGACTGAAGTGACTTAGCAGCAGCAGCAGCAGCAGCAGCAGCAGACTTGATTTGCTAGTATTTTCTTGAGGACTTCTGCATATACATTCATCAAAGATACTGGCCTGTCACTTTCTTTTTTCGGTGGTATCTTTGCCTTGTTTTGGTCTCAGGGTGACAGTGGCTTCATAGAAGGCTCTTGGAGTGGTCTTGCCTCTTCAGTCTTTTGGGAGAGTTTGAGAAGGAAAGGTGTAAGCTCTTCTTTGTGTGTTTGGTAGAATTTTCCAGTGAAGTCATCCAGACCTGGGCTTTCACTTGTACAGAGTTTTTAAAAGTGCAGATTCTATTTCACTTCTAGTAATTTGACTGTTTAAATTATCTACTTCTTGACTCAATTTTGGCAGGTTTTATTTTTTCTTTATTTCTGTGGTATTGATTGTTATTTCCCTTTTATAATTTTTTTTTTTTTTTAATTTGGAGTCCTCTGCTTTCTTCTTGATGCCCCTGGCTAGAGGTCTGTTGATTTTGTTCGTGCTCTCAAAAAATTAGCTCTTGATTTTATTGATCTTTTCTACTATTTTTTTAAATCTCTACCTTATTTATTTTCTCTCTGATTTTTATTATTTCCTTCCTTCTGCTGACTTTTGGCTTTACTTCTTCTTTTTCTAATTCTTTTAGTGATAGGTGAGGTTGTTTATTTGAAATTTTTCTTGTTTCTTGATGAAGCCCTTTTTAGATAGAGACACTAGGAAAATCCTATTTGAGGAGTTATCAACTGGGCTATGGCACCCTACTCCAATACTCTTGCCTGGAAAATCCCATGGACGGAGGAGCCTGGTAGGCTGCAGTGCATGGGGTCGCTAAGAGTCAGACACGACTGAGTGACTTCACTTTTACTTTTCACTCTCTTGCACTGGAGAAGGAAATGGCAACCCACTCCAGTGTTCTTGCCTGGAGAATCCCAGGGACGGAGGAGCCTCGTGGGCTGCCGTCTATGGGGTTGCACAGAGTCGGACACGACTGAAGTGACTTAGCAGCAGCAACTGGGCTAAGACCTAAAGATTGAGAAGTAGCTAATCATACAAAGGGCCAGAGCAAAAGCCTTCCAGTTCCAATAAACAGTCAAAGTCTGAAGGCTAGAAAAAGTCTGGTATCTTTCAGCAATTAAAAAGAAGCTGATAGCTCAAGTTCAGGCGGCAAGGGGAGGAAGTCCTGGGAATAGTAGGGCCAGGTCATGTGGGGCATCGCGGGCCAAGCCACTGAAGGATTTGAAGCAGGGAGGTTTTCTAATCCAATATATATTTTGAAGACAACCATTACGGTTTCTGAGTGTCAGGAGGAAAGCAAGAGTGTCAGTTAGGAGATAACTGGAGGCCTGGGTGAAAGAAGACGGGTGGCCTGGACTCAGGCAGTAGAAGGAAGTAAAGCAAATGAATGGATTAGAGGTCTGTTTGGGGAGCTGAATCTACAGTATTTGCTGATGGGTTAAGAGAAGGGTAAACCATTCAAGGATGACACCCATTCATGACTTGTGCTTTCCATGCATATAATAAATGCTAAGATGGGGGTGAAGTATCAGTTCTGGACATGTGACATTAGAGGCACTCCTGAGCTAAAGGAAGGTGCCAAAAGGGAGCTGGATATCTGAATCCAGCTCTAAGACAAGAGAAGGGAACTCTGAGGTCATTAGCGTATAGAGGTGATTTAAGGCCACTGAAATGTTGATGGTTGCTTAATAGAAGAATTAAGAGGAAAGAGGGGGTGGAAGACTATGAGAGTCTAAGTTAGAGGAGTTGGTGGAGAAATTAGAAACTTAGATGGAAAAGTGGGAGAATCCAGGTAAAACTAGGACTCACTGAGGAGACACAGACATGATTCAGTAGGTCGGAGCGAAAGGAACGTGTAGAGATGAAAACTATTAATACATGGTTACAAGCACTGGAAGACTGGCTGGCCAGCACATGATGAAAAGGTGGGAAGCTAGAATAGGGTTCCAGAGTGAAAAACGATGGCGATTATACTGAGAAATCCAGCTTATTCCAAGTAACCTGGTAAACTTATGAATCTGCAGAAATACGTTAGGGCGGGGCAAAGTGTACTTCCTGGCAAATTCAATATCAAAGCGCACCATTCCATGCTTTCTTCAAAGGAAACGGGAGGCAAAACAGGAACATGAAACATTCTAGACTAAGAGGCAGACGCCACGGGCTGCCTGAAAAGAGGAATCACAGTGCCGTTCCACTGGCCAGCATCTGCTGCTAAAGTAAAACTGCACAATTCGGAAGTTTTTCAAACTATGGTTTGGATATTAACTTGTAATTTAAAATAGAAATTATATTTGAAGACAATGAAAAATAATCGGTGCAGAATGATCAAATCTGTACAAGTAAATGGCACTAATCTTCTAAGTAAATGGAAGAACCATTTTTTTTTACTCTGAAAAATAGCACATTTCTAATGTAAACCAGTCAATCCTAAAGGAAACAAACCCTGACTATTCACTGGATGGACTGATACTGAAGCTGAAGCTCCAGTACTTTGGTCACCTGATGTAAAAAGTTGACTTATTGGAAAAGACTCTGATGCTGGGAAAGATTGAAGGCAGGAGGAGAAATGGGTGGCAGAGAATAAGATGGTTGGATGGCATCACTGACTTAATGGACATGAGTGTGAGCAAACTCCGGGAGGTGGTGAAGGACAGGGAAGCCCGGTGCGCTGCAGGCCATGGTGTCGCAAAGGGTCAGTCATGACTGAGCGACTGAACAACAGTGTGAAACAGGTGCACATGATGCTAAGAAACCTTTCTAATGGATTAAAAGTAAAATTTACCCTGAATTATTATTAGAAAAAACATTTTAATCCCTTCTGACTTTGAAGTGGACTTAGATCTGTGTTCTAGGTTTGCAATTACCCTAAACTACTTAGCTGGTTACTCGATGACTCGGCTCAAGATAACGTTTATTCATTCAGGAGCTTACTGAGAAAAGGCAATGTTGAAATCTGCCTTCAGAAAGGATTTTTTTTTAGATCAATAATCGGATGAGGGGAAATATTTGAATGCAAATTAAGTCGCTGTTTCACGTTACGCTGTTTTCTTTCTCTAATAAAGTGGATCGAGTTAAACGACTATACTTCCTTCCCCTGCAACGCACTTGCGCACATAAACCTGCGAGAAGAGCGCGGAGCAGAAGACAGGCCACTGCCTCGATCCTTCTCGTCAGATCTTAAGCGATACCAATCAGCCGAACATCTCGCCGACAGTCATGAGGCTGCTGTCTTAATTAACTGGTGATGTTCGTGACTGAGGACCCAGATGATGAAGCTGTTTTTCCATGTGCTGAACTGGCTGGGCCCCCACGAGCCTGTCCCGCAGTGACATCTACACTGAATACAAATCAGACGGCGCAGTATCAAATCTGTGTCGCGGCTCTCGTTTCCAATTCGAGAGCTGTACCGTAATCACAAGCTTCTGTGGATGAAAGGAAATCAGCTCTCTGAATATTAGCTAATGCCACATTTGCAAGTCCTGAAGAGATCTGTGCCGTTAAAAAAAAAAAAAAAAATAGATCATTTCGCGTGAACCTATATATATGAATTGCTTTGTTCTGCTCAACTGATAGACGCAATGCCTGTGCTGGGATTAAACCCTTTTCATCATAAAACCTCATCTGGTTCGGAGTCCAAGTCCATCAAACCTTTTTCCTTTAAAGTCCCGCCTTTGATTCTACATCAATTTATTCAAACCGCAGCTGGGTGGCTGAAAACGAAAGGACAGCCTCATTTAAACCAACCATGTTCCCAACTTGAAAGAAGGGCTATAATTAAAAAAATGGGCATAAAAGAATGGAAATGGGATAATATTTTTTAATGGTAGTTCAAAGGCCGACAGATGTCAGAGCCTTTGAAGATGTCTGTACACTGAGCAAGGACTTGCCATAAAAGAGCCTGCCTGAGAGGTGAAGCAGCTTTGTAATGGCTGAAAAAGCCCTTGCAGACACATCCTTGTGTTTTTAATTTGTCAGAGTTTCTGCAGTATTTTCTGATTAATGACACACGATTATAACTGCATAGCAGACATATTTTTATCCTCGGCTAAATGAATCGCTTATCCCACATTCTTTCAGAACTAGATAAGAATAGGGCCCTATCCTAGGAAGCCCCAAACTGTTCCGATCGCTTCACATATTTATGCTAATTTTGTGGGACTGGCCCAACCCAGAGCCGGGACATGTTGCCAGCTTTTGTTCTCTTAATAGTCTGCTGCTGGTAACGTTGCGATGCACATGTGGTCGTCAGAGCCCAATTCAGTACAGTCCCGTTCTTTTCATGTACGTGGAACAATATGTGCTTGAATAATTAATTTGTGCACCAAGTCATGTCAAACCAAATTAATGTTTAAAAACATTCCTGCACCCAATCTAAACACCATGGGCTGCCACAGGGTCTCAGAAGAGAAAGAGCTGCTGAGGGGGAAACACTGCAGCCGTAACTACAGTGTGCTGCTAATGCTGCTGCAAAGGGGCTCAAACGCCTCGGAGAAAACTCTGCGGAGGCTGCCATGGGGGGGCTCCTGCTCGTTCCGACACGTCAGTCTGATCTGTCCTGTGAAATGGCCTTACGGTGCTCAGGGAAGCTGAGCACAAGTCAGTGGTGAACAGCAGCGGGATAAAGGCTTTCCCACAAACGGGCTCGTCCGTGATTGCTCTCAGGAACAGGCACAGGGCCACGAGAGCTCAGAAGCTTTGAAGTCACATGGTCTGGGTTCAAACCCCAGCCCTCCAATGACACCCCGCACTGCATGGCCTGTCCTTTCTGTAAAAACTGACATAATACCTGGGTCCTCCAGAAAGCGTCTGAGGCACAAAACACTCTGCTCAACGCTCTTTCTCAAAATAATGAGACACACGAAAACATAAAACTAGGTCCCGTCCAGTTGAAAATGCTTCTTTCTAGAGAGACGTGTCTGTGGATCTCACTTGCAGGCCTTCACGCGGCCAGGATGCCCGGCCCTGAGCACACACCCGTCCTCCCCGGAAGCGGACCTTGGCCTGGTCTTGCAAGCCTAAGCTCGGAAGATGAGGCACCAGGACGGGGGCGTGGACAGGCGAGGGGCGGCCCGGCAAGTAGAGGACTGAGCAGCACTCCGACCCGTGCACAGCCCTTGCAGGCGGGGTGCCCCGGGTCCCCACAAGGACAGATGCATCCTAGCGAGGGGCGGCTTCCTCTCCCCGGGCTCCAGCGACCACCTGGGCGCTGCTGCCAAGGAGGACCCAGGGCAGGCGAAGTACCCCCACTGCCACCCCCATCACAGGCCCTGCACCATTCCCCCTCCCCCGCTCCAGACTCCAGGTCTCCGGCCCCCTACCGAGGAGGACCCAGAGCAGGTGAAGCTCCCCCCACTGCCCCCATCACAGGCCCTGCGCCTGTCCCCCTCCGCCACTCCAGACGCCGAGTCTCCGGCCCCCAGCCCAGCGATGTCGCAGTGGGACGTGCTTGTCCTGTGCCCGTTCCTCTCCGGTCTGCTGGACACACTCCCCACAGTTAGATCTCCCCCTTCTTCCACGTGATGGACTCCACGTTGACGAGAGCTGTGTGACTAGGAATGACCTCGCAACAGGACGAGGCTGACCGTCCCCTCCCCTCCTGCTGCTCAGATCTTCCTTTCTCTGGAGGTTTCCTGGTGCCTTCAGGCACACACAGCCTCCTGACCCAGACCACAGTGCGGATCACCAGGTACCCACTGGGGTAAAGAAACGGGAGGCAGGGACAGGATGAACCCCAGCTGGGACCAGGGTGCAGGGCTCAGACTGCTCAGCACAGTGCAAAGCGTTTCCAGGCACTGACCACACCTCGCCTTCTGTTCTAATCTGCGGAGTGAATCTCTATTCACTAAAAACACTCAGTGCACAGGCTGTCTCCCTGAACACGACCTTTTGGATCACCCGTAGGCGCTGTGTCCCCCACTCCAGGCTCCGTCTCCTCAATACCGGGGTCAGGCCGCTCCGTCACTTCACTGCACTTTGCTGGCCTGCTCGAGGCGGCCCTGAGGTCCGTCTGTCTCTTTCCACGCTGGTATTGTTACTAGTTCCTCGCACACACGGTGGGTGTGGCAGGAGAGTCGGCAAGGTTTCCAGAGAGCAAGAAGAAGCCAGGAGGGTAAGGATCACCCCCCAGAGACGAGCAGCCAAGGGCCCGGAAGGACCTGATTAGCTCACCACCCGATCAGGGTGTCATCGGCAGAAGGTGCCCTCGTGGAGACTGTGGGCCAGGCACTGTCCTGCCAACGGGCGTTCCCACGTCTCTGCCCCACACAGCTGGGCCCTGTCCTCAGCGGCCCCTCTGTCCTGGGGTCCCCTCTGGGCTCCCCTCCCCGTCATGAGGACTCACACGGCCCTGTCTGTCCACAGACGGTGAGCAGGGCGCACTGTGGTCAACACGCCCCGTCGACCCAGTGCCGACACGCAGCAGGGGCTCACAGGTGACATGACTGACCGCGTGGGGTTCCAGACGCGGGGCGAGACCAGCAGAGACGTGCAGCGGCGACTCAGGCTCACACGCCAGCAGGTGGGCGAGACCGCCATGACCAGCATCTTTGATGCATGTCCAGTAAGAACTTGATTGCCGCATCTGGGCCCCTGCTTTACTTGTTATCCATGTGCCAGTGACGTCCGAATCTGTGTTTCTGGAATCTCCACCTGCATTTCCAGCTCATCTGACACCTCTCCATCTGCACATTTAAGGTGCAGCTCAACCCTGGCCTGGTAATGACACGACTCCTGCTTTTTACTGCCTCCTCATGGTCCTCATGCTTGACACCTTATCTAATTAGCCGTGTTGTTCAGTCGCTCAGTCGTGACTATTTGTGGCCCCCTGGACTGTAGCGTGTCAGGCCTCCCTGCCCCTATCTCCCAGAGTTTGCTCAGTTCCCGTGCACTGAGTTGGTGACACTACCCGATCATCACATCTCATTTAGTTAGCTGCTCAAACCAAAGCCCTAAAGCAGCCCTCCTTCCCTCACCCCCTACCACGACCGCCAGCGCATCCTCCTGACTCAAGGACACGCGGCACAGACCCGCAGGACCCTCCACAACAGCTGCAGGGGCCTTCTAGAAGCAGTGGTCAGATCATGTCACCTACTGCCCAAAAGAGTCCGCTTGTCTTCCAATCACGTGCAAAGTCAAATGCAACAGAAATGGGCAATATTCATGTGGCAAGCCCTCCTCAAGTGTCCACCCCATCCCCAGGGCCTGCACAGAACTGCACTCAAAAAGTCTACCGAGGAAATGAGTCAAGGTGCTTTAAGGCATAAGGAAATGCCATATACATAATTCTGCCTAATTTTGACAGGAAAACCCATGTGGAAGTTAATTTGATTTATACAATATCCAAGTGTCACAATTACAAAAATGTTCAAGTCACAGGCTTCCACTTTGTCAGTGTCAACACGGAACAATGAGATTTCAAGAAGCAATCAGGACAGTCGACAATAATGATTTTCATGAGATTTACTCCACTATTCCTGTTTCTGAAGTGACTTTCTTTCTAATTTATTTATTTTTAGTTGAAGGATAATTGCTTTACAGCGTTGTTGATTTCTGATATACATCAACATGAATCAGCCACAGGCACACATGTAGCCAGGCTTCCTGGGGGCTCAGCTGGAAAAGAATCTGCCTGCAATGCAAGAGACTCCAGTTCGATTCCTGGGTCAGAAAGATCCCCTGGCAAAGGGATAGGTGACTCATCCTGGAATTCCTGGGCTTCCCTGGTGGCTCAAATGGTAAAGAATCTGCCTGCAATGCAGGAGACCTGGTTTTGATCCCTGGGTTGGGAAGATGCCCTGGAAGAGGGCATGGCAACCCACTCCAGTATTCTTGGCAGGAGAACCCCAGGGACAGAGGAGCCTGGCGGGCTCCAGTCCATGCGGTTGCAGAGCCGGACACAACCGAGCGACTAAGAACAGCACACACACCTGCCCCCTCCCTCTGGCGCTTCCTTCCCACCTCCCACCTCCACCGTCACAGAGCACCAGCTTGCGCTCCCTGAGGCGCACAGCAAACTCCCACTGGCTAGCTGCTGCACAGCGGTTGTGTATTCTTTTAAGGAGCACCAACTTGATGGCAATAGACTACGATGTCTGCTGCACGTCACTGAACAAGACGGACAGGTGAATGTGCCCGAGTCTACCCCTCACTTCTCAAGGCCTGAAGCAGCGCTCGGCCACGACTGGCTTCTAGGGGCCGGGACTCGCCACACCCCTGGAACTCGGGACTTTTCTCTAACGCCAGCTTTGGCAGTAATTTCCGAGTAAACGAAGAACCAAAGTTTTCCACCTCCAAGCTCCCTTCGTCCTGTGCACACGCCAGCGTCACTTTATCTCGATCTGTGAAATGTGCCCCAAAAGGAAGAACAACGTTTACATGACAAAAATCAGCTTTTCAGGAAACATTTGGTGAACACATGCATTCTGTGTGTTAAATGACATCTTTGCAAATAACAAAGTAAATAAGGTCCCACTTGACCCTAGGGGTCTGGGCTTTGCTTCACTAATAAATACTCACTCAAGGAGTAAGTTTAAGATGAATGAGTCACCAGTTTAATTTTAAACTTTTTAAGACCTACAACTTCTAAGTCCTTACCGGAAAACTGCCTTGTTTTAAGATGCTAGGCCTGGCTGGACCGCTGTCCGTGTTCACTGACAGCCCCTCTGTACCACGGAGTAATAATATCAGTGGGACACACACACACACACACACACACACACACACACACATGCCCTGAAACCACTGCAGCACTGGAGCTGCCCCCACTGGAGCTGCCCCCACTAACAAGGAAAGAGACCGCAGGTCCAGGCCACATACTTCAGCAAACTTCATTCTCTGAGGACACCATTAACTCATTCTCAAATATTACCTTCAGGTTTTGACTTCATACCCAAGAAAAACAAATCCAAATGAAAGGGGAAAATAACGCATGTTTTCAAACCCTGCAGGTCTAACTGTGTACTGTCTCTTTATGATTTCTTGGGGTCTTTCCCCAGCATCTTAGGACACAAATATCCAAAAGTACTTGCGAGGTTAGGTAAGAGCTTAAAATAACTGTTAGAACAAGTGACGAAAAATAACTTTCACTAAATTTTAATACTTGTTTCGATGGAAAAATATTGCATCAAGTTCCACATTAATCCACCAATTAGGTCTCAACAAAACAACTTTTTATTATCCTAAAGTTTCCTTCTAACGACAATATTTTTCTAAGGTTTCCTTTCCATAAATATTAAAGAAATTTGAAAGCAGGCTATTATTTTCATGTAATGCTAGCCTCCTCAAACAGGAGTGTACGGTCTCCCCAGAAGAAATGTCTGTTATTTCTCTCAGGAAAAAGCTCAGGTGTTAAATGTCCTCTGCGCCCTGCGGCCAGGTGCTGACCAACCGGCCCTGACGGAAGACACAGCGATGGCCCAACGAGCTTCAGTCTGCGGCTCTTCAAACACGTGACGACATCACCATTTGGCCAGTCATTTCCTGCCCTCTGCCTTCAACCTCTCCATTACAAAAAATTACCTCAAATATACAAGTGAAGACATCAGGGATGTCTCTTAAGAGAACTGAGTCAGAAACCCAAGGATGTCTTTTCCGAGACCTCAAGGAAGAGGAGCGACTCGTCCACCGTCTCTCAGAGATTTCACTCAGCGGAGGTGCGCAGAAGGAAGGGCAGTGAGCTAAAAATAACCCAGTGGGAAGGAATTTCCGAATGCGGGATAGCCTTTATTGCTGGAGTATTTTATGTATTTAAAAAAAAAAACAAAAACGGAAAACTTTTCATTTTGACCAAAATTACTCTAGAATTCAGCTCAAACTGCATCAACATAAATGGCTTTTGAAGATTCTAAACAAAACACGCTTTCTAATTGCTCCTTGTATTTCTATCAGGAAAGTCTCCAGATTTGAACTTCCTCAACCACCTCGACCTCACCTTAGAAGGCTTTGACTAACTGCTGCCAAGTAATAGGATCCTTATATGGATTCCTTTACGGAAAAAATGCAAACATTGAAGGCTCTGAGATTTAAAAAGCCACTCCCCTGAGAGGTATGAATCATATCTAATATTTCAAATTAGTATGTGCACATAACAGACATTTATCTATAGTAAACCATTCACAACCAATTGTATTTCGCCAGAATTAGATGTAAATTCCTAGGCAACTTTTTCTAAGGATTGGTAGGTCCCACTGAGATGCAAGCCTACTGGATTCTTACACTGGACATACCTTCTTATTGCGGTAAAAATGTGGAAACCAAAAGTGAACCCATTTCAAAAACATACTCATTTTTCCATCCTACAAGTTCTAAAATTTGTGGGAAGGATTTCTATTCCAAATAAAATACTAAGGAATGCACATCTCTTCACAGTTGTACTTGTCTCAGATGAGAGACAGGGTCATGGCTGTGACTTTGGAGAAAGACTGAAACCACTGGCTAAGACCCGACTTGGATTTACATAGCCCGAGTTATGCGTAATCAGTGCCTTAAATCTAGCAACCTATTAACAACCCAAAATGGAACATGCAGTGAGAGGATACATGGAATTGAGAGCCAGTGAGCTCCTCCACGAGCAGTGAGTGGGCAGGGCCCTGGCTGTGAGCCTAGCGACACCGCTAGGCGTGTCACCTCGGGCGACTCGCGGTGCTTTCAGAATCTGCCCTCATCAGTAAAGGGAAATTCATTTTCTGACCCAGGTAAGAAGGTCAAAATCACTTCCAAATAAGAAATTTAATCCTCTTCGGGGGTTGGAGGGCTGAATGAGATAATACAATGGAAAGGATCAGGCAGAGAGCTTGGCGCATAGGAAGCATGTGATGAATATTTGTTGTTAAGGCTGCTGTTAAAACACACAGGGGCGTAAAGATTCAGTGTTGTTCCAGGAGGTACTGCTGGCTAGTTACAACTCTGCAGCAGCGTCAAGTGCAACAAATCACTGAGAGAAATGCAAATGAAGATGCAAGTCTCTGCCTGGGAACAAAGGTCCCAGTGTCTGCCACGCCTGGTGGAGTCACAGGACTCTTCCTTTCTTCAGGTCCAAGCCTCTCCAGAAATCTAAAACCTTCCTTGGAAGAGGCTATGAGATGAAGAAAGAGCACTGAATTAAGGTCAAGAAGCTCTGGTTTGCTAACTCTGTAACCTTGGGCAAGATAATGACCTTGGAACCACACAGGTTCCTTACGTATAAATGAAAATATTTGGATGCGGCCATCTCTTTAGATGACTTCAATCTGAGATGCAGACACTTGGTGTGCTCATGAGCTTCCATTTGTCGGAACACGCCGTGAGTACAGACTGTGCTCCTGTGAAACCACCCACTTTCACCAACGCAGAGCGATCGCCTTAGATCTACCCTTGTAAATATCTCCAGCATTTAATTACTATTCTTCAGGAACAATTTATATATTTCTTTAAAAATTCTGTAAGTATTATGAGAACAAAGGACAGATTTTTTTTAAAGCAACCATTATTGATGATATAAAGTCATTAATGCAAAGGGAATACTTTATACGTTATTATTTTGAAGGTTTGTCTTGAAAAGGAATATTCTTTATCTAACAGTGGACCACATGCCATAGAATGTGGTTTCCATGGCAACTGCCACATTTTTAAAAATATGCACAGGACTGAAGATACACTGTGTAACTCTATGATAAATGGATCATTCTTAGAGAAATCACTTTCCTTGTCTCAACCTGTCTTTGTTTTTTAAACTTAATATAATTTTCTCCACAATGAAAACCAAGTTGAATGATTTACATAGTTTAATTATAGGTATATATGCTACTTTTGTGCTTTAAGATGAAAATAATTACAGAATTTTAGAATTCTTATGAAAAAGAAAGGTCCTATTTATATTTTAAACAAGCACCGAAAGTTCCTCGGCTATCTTAAATAAAGCATTTCAATAATACTGTAAAACTTTATGTAAAAAAATAAATGGAAAATTTTAGCATGTGGTTTTACCCCAAGTCTACTAAAAAAAAGCTTTCTTTTCTTTTTGCAAAATGAAGAGAATTGTTAAAAGCGTTTTCCCACCAGTGCCTCTGATGCCCGCACTGAGCGTGCCGTCCAGCGCAGCAGAGCACACTTGCTGCACGATTAAGCTCAGAGTGCCCTGCCTCTGTCCTGACACGCATGGCGCGTGCGTCAGGGAGCAGCACTATGTGTGGGCATGCACGCTGAGCCCTGGGCCCCCCGAGGGGACCGCGCGTCCCTGAGGAGAAGAGGGGAGCACAGAGGCAGGGTGGCACGAGCAGCCGCAGCCTCGTTACAGGGGTGGGGGGATGGTTGACCTAAGTCGGTTTATCTGAGCAACCAGTCCAGGGTCCAGTCTGACCCAAAGAAATAAAAATACCTACTACCCCGAAACAAAGCAGATGATTTTAGTGAAAAAGCACTGATGATGAAACACTACTGTGGTTATGCACGTAGGGAGTGAACCGCAGGTGCAAATACCCTGTGCTCCCGGACCGAATTACAATTTGACTTATTTTTTATTATAGTTTTCCATAGTATCAATTCAGAGGACAGGAGAATCAGATATAAGCAAGAGAGCAACACACTTGGAAATTAACATTAGGGCACTGACCTTTAAAGCGTTTTCAATTTCAGCCATGTTTCTGATTTTAACCCCCTAGCGATGTTTTATAAGGCTTTCTGGAATAGTTGTGTAGTGACGGTATAGAAATTTTTAAGCTTGTGACTTAAAATATGCTCTTATGATTCATAATATCTACAAAATTGGATATCTCAAAGCAGCTGTGTTTTTTGATGTTGAAGATAATGACATTATCCATAAATTAAAATGAAAATTTGGCACATTAAAATAAACCTGCTAATTAGATTTTGTGAAAGTAGTTAGAGAATCTTAAGGTTTTCCCACTGGGTTTTTTCCCCAAATGTTTTAACACCTACAGAGCATCATCAATTCTACTGGTCAGTACCTTTTATATTAAGCCCTATATCTTAAATTTCTCTCCGAACTGAGAGCTAGAAAATAATGAACTGGTATGATCTCTTACATTAGATACTTAGGCTTACACGATTCATCATGTTTCCCTCTTCACTGCAGCTTCCAGGCAAGCTCTGAGCTAAAACTTGTACTTAGCTGGAACATGTTCTTTAAAAGTATGGCTTTTCTGATGTGGTTAATATCATTTATTGCTTAATTATTATTTTCAGCTATATTTCACCTGTATAATGTGTTTATCATAAAATGCTGCCTCAAATCCTTTTTGAAAGTGCTTGGAATACAAAGAAATTAAAATCAAATATTTTCAATAGAAAAAGTGCCAGCCCCCTCAAAGCCCAGAGACCACATACAGGTTCAACAATAATGCTCAGAACACACGCACTGTTAAAGTCATCCTTAGAATAATCTTTGAAGAATAACAGCTCGTGCTGAATCCACTGTACACATGCACACACCCAGTTTATAAATGACATCTACTGATCTGAAGGTTTTTTCTTTTTCTAACATGTTACACCCTCAGGGACATACCAGACTGAACATCTTATACAAGGGGGGAAGACTGTGCATTTTACCAAATGTAAGTATCACAATGTAAAGTAGCCCATTGCTGAAAACCACAGAATTATTAAGATATAATTATTAAAATTGTCTATTATAAATATCTTTTTTGGATATCTTTTTAAAGTAGAAAAGAGAAAGAAGAGGAGATCTAAAACCCGCACATTTTAGAATCAGCAATAGCACATAGCCGCTTACTGAGTCAATACGGCAAAATCCAGATGTTCTGTCTTTTACGCAAAATTGTTCCTCTTTCAACCACGGTTCTCAGTTCAGGGAGTCGAGAAAGACACCAGGATGCCAGGGTCAGGCCTGACCTGTTTCATGATGTCTGCTCTGCAGTCTGCAAGTGGTGGAGCCCGGCAGCCTCTGTGTCACCCGCACCCCTCTCATGTCTGCACCTCAACAGCTGTCCCCAGACGGTGACACCCCTTGGGCAGACCACAAAGGCACTCTGGGATGGTCTCTGTGGGGCTCGTGCACACCATTCACTTTGGCAGCAAACCTCAGAGATCAAGCAATCCTTGAGTGGTTCCGGGTACTAAAAGCATGCCAAGGGATCAAGGAATCTATGTTCTGCTTTCCCTCAATTTCAAGGGGCCAACTGCAGAAATTCTTTTACTACACTGCAGTTCAAAAGCAAAACAAGAACTACATGAGGACTACCACATTAGACAAAGCCTCCCAAGATGATTGCAGCAAAACTATGTATCACCTTTATATTAAGAAATATGATGGCATCAAGCAAATCACTCACCACAGGACCTTCAGTAAGTGGGATATGGCAAGTGAGAAATATTTGCTAATGAGGTTGTGAATTTCTGTATGTTTTGACATCTACTGATGTCCCTCAGGGACATACCAGACTGAACATCTTATACGAAGGGATAAGACAGTGCATTTTAGCAAATGTAAGTATCACAACATAAACTAGCCGATCACTAAAAACCAAGGAATTATGATAAAAATATATGCACACAATAATTAGCTCAATGCACCAAATAAAATGAGAGATGGTTAACTGTTCTCAATGGTATTGCTGTATCTTGTCATTTCTCTATAAAACAGAAATTGCTAGAACAACAACGCACTTATAATAATTAAACAGCAGCTTCATGAAAGGAGCTCCCGGTTGTCACGGTTCACCTTGAGGCAGATGTCTGTATTTATAACACTGGTTTTATTAGTACACAACGTATTACATTTTCAAAAGGAGCCAAAAGTAGATTTTTTTAGTACACTGCCTGCATTCAAGAATCTGATGGATGAAAAGCAGCAGACAAAGCTGTGGTGCCCCAAACAGATAATCCCCTGGTGCTTTCTTGGTTAAGGTTACAACCTGTCCTTTTTACAAAATGGCCTCCACAGCTGCCGACCTGAGCTGAGCATCCAACGCCTTCCTGGCCTCAGACAGAACCGCACGGCCCGATGTCCACGGCAGGCCTGCGGCTCCCGCATCAAACCACAAAGTGGCCATTTTGAAAAAGCATCTGCTATTTCTTAAAACATATATCACTTTGGGCTTTTTTTTAAATTTATAAATGCAGTTCAGAGCCTAAAAGTTATTATACATTATTCAGACCACAATCATGAAAAGATGTATTTGGAAAATTTAGGACTTACCTGAGGAAACTGAATTAATAGCCCCAATAAATAGCCAAAAATGAATACAAGTTGTTAGCATTTTGGTATATATGGTTAGATTTTTTAAAATATAGCTTACTGACAAGAGTTTTTTTAAAAAAAATATGTTCTCTAAAAACAATTTAGTATAGCTTCTGCAGAAAATCATTTTTCATTTTGATCCAGAATGCATTTAGCCTAAGTTGCAATTGTTCCCTTGCATTCCTGGGACAGCAATTCCAATTATTTCAAGAAAGACAGAAAATGTGAGAAATATAGTCATATGCTACAGCGTTTGAGGAAGTCAGATTAATATTTCAATTAGAAGAAATTCACTTGCTGACTTATTACACTCTCCCCACGGCTCAACTGTTCTAATGATTCCAAAATCTCCCTTTTGTTGTCACTGAGTGGACCGCACCCTACACATGGCAGATACGGCACACGCAGAACCACAAAGATTCCCTCTAAATATGGCCTCCGTTTGTGTCAGCTTTCCACACCACCACGAAGGTAGTTAGAAGTTGGATGAATTAATGTTTTAGTGTATCAATTATTCTACCACGCAGACAGAGCCTACACTGACTCACAACTCAAATACCTTCTCAAAGAAGACAATGGTAAGGCTTCATACCATCTTCCAAGGAGAATGGAAGGGTGAAAATGTCCTTAATAAACTGCATGACTGACCCTCAAAAGACCAGCACGTATCCTATGAAGGCTCTACTGAGGTCGGTGGCAGAAACACAGCACATGTTGATTTCACAGGAACCACCTGCCTGTGCTGGTCTATGGCTGCTACAATGACCACCTCTTAGGTAACAAAGCCCACAAAACAAATTCACCCAATTTCCCTAGAAATTCATATTATGGACAAAAAAAAAAAAAAAGCCTGTGCTGAGTATATTCATATTGCCTCCATCGTTATCCGAAAGTGAAAGACAACTCAAGGTCAAATGAAGGCGACCAACAACTCCTGTTCTTTGCCTCCTGCCTCCCGCCCTGACTCGAGTTCTAACACCTTACTTAATCAGTAGAATTTGTATGTTCAGATAATTATAAAATTGTTTAAACGCATCTTAAAACAAATAGAAGGTCTATCTCGTTTGCTTAAAATTTATATTATTTGGGGAGGAATGTATCTGAGGAGAAGCTTGTGAGGGGTGTGGATAATATGGTGAGATTTCAATGGGAAAGGGGTATTTAGACCTCGTGGATGATACGGTTTTGTTAGAAGAGAAAATTATCTTTTTATTGTTACCAATTGCTCTTCAATTTTTCTTTAATGAAATTTCACAGCGACCTCCCCAAGAGGACACACTAAAGGCCTTTGATTATATATACCCTAAAGAGTGTGTCGTGCCACAAAGAAACACACCCAATAAGATTTTTTTTTCATCTGAAATTTATAAAGATAATTTTCCATGCTGACAGTGCACATTTCATCCATAAGTTTGAAGAGTCAAATGCTACCGCAGCTGGGGGTTATTCTGCCAAATGGCTTCCAACAGGGACTACAGAGATGAGGCTGGGAGGCGTGTGTATGTGCATGTGGGAGAAAGCGACAGACCTGGTGGGAAGCAGCCCTTCTCTGGAGGCATTTTTATCAATTATCATCTCAGTAATCTAATCAAATATAGAGTCTAAAGGAAAAGAGCAACATTAGGAAGGAAAAGCAAATATTAAAACAGCTGCTTGATTACCTACAGAGATTAAGACAAAAAGCAAGGAGTGAGGCTGATACATTTCCTAGGGATTTGCTAAGGCTGAGGGGAGGGGTAAGGGGCAGATACCTTAAAAAAAATCCATCATGAAAGGAACTGAGACAAGATTATAAAAAAGGGGCCAAGTTATAGCGCGCCATGGGATTTTTAATCTGGCTACCTGTGGTTTCTGTAGTTAAAGCCTTATTTATCCCCCCCAAAGAGGGGGGTGGGGAGAAAACAAAAAAAAAATCACATTTATATGTCAGTTTTGCAAATGATCAAATAGCTTGCACCAACAAGAATAATAAGAAAACATGAAACGCTCTGATGATTGTTTAAAAATGGATACCCGTTTTATCAAATATCATTGGTAATTACCTGTGAGTCTCGTTTCTTGAACTCTTGGATTTGATTTTCGTGCTCCATATTGGCAGCGCGGAGCTTATTCTCCAGGTTTCCGACTTCCCGTTCGTGGTCTCGGACTAGGCTCTCCTTCTCCGCGTTATGCTGCTGCAATAGGTGCGTCTTCTCCTGTTCATGCTCCAGCTTCAGCTCTACTATCTGATTGGACAATGAGGACAGTTCATCAACAGAACATCCTTGTCGTCATGACAACTCATGGACAGCTTAATTTTTCTCTAATTTGCCCAAGTTGAAAATTTTATTTTTTGCGTCATCATTACCTCACCCTTAAAATACTCTCATTGGGTGTGGGGGGAGGGTGGATTTTATCTAAACCTCCCAATATTCAAGACAGTTGGGCATATTCAGTAAATCCTTCTGCAATCTGTTGACACAAATGCCTGAACATTGAAAAAAAAAAAATCATGTCGAACGCTAGGTATCTCCTCCCCAGGAATCTGGGCATCACTGACCAGCGACAGTTGTAAACGGTTAAGAGTCAGTACACTTTGCTTTTTGCTTAAATACATACACGTAAAAACAGCAATTAAATCGGTCTGTTTTCTTTATGGTTTTCAAATAAAAGATCGAAGCTAAGTACACATCTGGATTATTGTATATACAGTTGTCTTTCTTAAAATAAAATGATAAATCTCAAAGCTCTATTATCTCGTTGTCAGCCACGGGACACCAACACAAACAGATGTGGTGTGCTCCAGGGGGCACCTGCTGCGCCGCCAGCCCGCGCCATGATTTCATCAAAAGCACGCCATTCTCAGGGTGCTTTCCCAGTCCACTCCACGCTGGAGACGGTGACCTTGGCTGGTCTGAGCCGCGCCCCGCTAGACTGAGTGGCAGCCGGAGACCGAGGGCCTGGTCGCCGCAGCTTTGATACTAATCCTCCGGGCCGCACACAATGGCACCCTACCTGGCCCGCACACTATAGCCGGCCAGGCTGCCTTTGAAGCAGGTGCTGAATGGGGACTGCAGGACGCCAGCTTCCCCAGTGAACTCCAGGCCACACAGCTGCGAGGAACAGTCACTTGGATTTTTCTTCAGTTTTGGTGGATTTCAGGGGGAAAAACTGCTGTTATCGAGAATATGTGGCGTTATTTTTGGCGTGAGAATCCATCTTCAAAAAAGCTAACGGTAGGAGCCTGCTCCAAATCGATCTAGTTTCCTGCACTGAATCACCAGACTACCTTATCTTAAAGCTATAGCATTCATTTCTCCAGGCGTGCAGCCTACACCACACTTCAGGACCTATTTTCTTTGGAGATTTAACACTCTCATCTTCTAATTGCAAATTAAGAAACAGAATGCAGATTAAAAGTGCTTTTAAATGTAGGCTTCAAAACGGTTTTATTATTGTGACTTTTCTTTGAGAGTGGGAAAATCAGTGATCAATTCCTGCTCACTCATTCATTTTTCCTACTATTTAGAAGAAAGTGTCCTAATTCTCGAATACACACACATATCAAACAAGAGAGCATATAAAATAATATGGAAAATTTTATT
Source organism: Tragelaphus eurycerus (assembly GCA_935064755.1). NCBI lineage: Eukaryota > Metazoa > Chordata > Mammalia > Artiodactyla > Bovidae > Tragelaphus > Tragelaphus eurycerus. Next base: position 171,298 of record CAKXYN010000116.1, on the reverse strand, counting down.
TTGCATCTGAGAACAAAGATGCATGCTAGTGAATTTATGTCTTTTAAAAATGACAGATTTTTCCTTCATATTCTTCCATTATAGGCAATAAACAGAAAAATATAAGTATTCTCCTTATACACTATGCCAAGTGGAACGGTTTTCTATGATTATTTAAAATAAATGTGCATGGTTGACTCTGTGAGTCACACAACCACAACGTTAATCCCAACAAAAAAGAGAATTTAAAATTTTATTGACATTACTGCATCATTTTCAGGCAGCCAAGTACATGAATTATTGAGTTGAGATATTTTTAGAATAGTCTTGGACACATTATTATTCCTGCTCAGTATTATACTATCAAGCATTATAATAATGAAATTATATACCATAGTAGAAGATTTAAACATGTAAGAAGGAAATAGAAGGAGCTAAAACGTTCTACTCAGATCTGATTCTCGAAAGTCTCAAAAAAAAATGGAGAGAATGGGTGTGATTCAAAATTGATAGAAAGCAAAATATTTTACGATACTCTTAAGGAAAAGTAACTGATAGACCTCCCCCAAGAAAAGACATGAGACCAGGACTGGCTGAGGGACTTGCAATGGTGCAGCCACGCTCCAGGCTCGATGACCAGAAACGTTTCAGGCCCTTGCACAGAAACGCTGAGTTATCTGAGGAGTTCCAACTGGCGGGAAGGGATCCTGCTCATGTTCACATTTCAGTTCATTAATTTTCAAAACCAGGCACAGAAAAAAGAGAGATAATGGTATTTGAAGCCTAAAGATAGCTGTTCATAAACTAAACTATGCAAACAGTGTGCTCTTGTGTCAGGGCCTGCTGCTCAGTGAAGCTGGTTAGTGAACAATCTCAAGGCTGCAGAGCCTTTGCAAGGGAAATAGCTCAGTCCTGACTGCCCAGTCCAGTGCTGCCTGACCAACTTCTAGACGTCACAAGGTCTTTGGTTTCCTCAGTGTCATCTGAGGAAAGGCAGGGGGTCCTCCCCAGATTAGCAGTGGAGTCCAGGAGAAAAACCCTAATGTTTCGGGAACATCTTAAGGATAATATTCATAATGCCATCATCAAGGCGGATTGTGTTAAAATTCAGCCTAGCCCCTAAGTGTAGATACATGTCCTTGGCACGTGGGCACGTCTCAACCATGAACTGAAGCAGCGTGTTCCTTCACCTGGAGCTACTGCACACGTCTAGTTGACCACAGTCACTCGTAACGGAGCTCATGGTGACCAGGAGGTGGCACGGCAGGGACTGTGCCGACAGAACAGCAGACGACACCCGCAGAGAGGACAAGTCTCAGCAAGGTCTGTGTCCGTGCTCCAGGGGAGGAGGCCCGTCACCCAAGACCTCAGTGCTCACTGAGGGGGGGCCTGGAACTGGCTGGGCATGAAAGCAAACTGGCGAGTCATCTGGTAGCCAGTCCTCTGTGATCCTGGACTCGACAGAGGGGCCGGGTCTGTGGAGAAAACGGCTGCACTGCACAGAAAGTGCAAGGTTGACTCACAAGGAATTGTCAAACAGGAGACCAAGGAGGATGGTGCTCCCCCCCACGCCGCACCCCCGCACGCTCCGGCCGGGATTCTGAGGCCCCTGAAGGCACAGACCTCGCCCTCAGACTGGATCCTGCCACAGTCTGACCACAGCCTCCTCCCTCCACCAGAGGCGCCACACGAGTGCCTGGGGCAGGAGCACACGCCAGGCCTGAGAGACCAGGCCGGGTGGGCTGGACGGCCAAGTCTCTGAGGGTCTCAAATATGAGCCCTAAGTTCTCGGAACTGCTGGACAGCAAGCTCAGTGCAAGCAAAGGCTGCCTGTTGGTGCTGTTCAGTCCCTCAGATGTATCCAGCTCTCTGTGACCTCTTGGGCTGCAGCCCGCCAGGCTCCTCTGTCCATGGGATTGCCCGGGCAAGAATCCTGGAGTGGGTTGCCATTTTCTTCTCCAGGACTACCTGAAGACCTGTTAGTAATCTTATATTATTAACCTGTTAATTAATCTTATTTTAAAAGACAAATGGGATGCAGCAAGTCATTACTTCTCAGTATACAATACATAGAAGATCAACTGTCCCAGTAATACACCTTAAAGTCAGAAATCCCAAAGCCAGAGGAGTAAGTTACAGACATGACAGAAGGCACCCAACACATAAAAAAGGGGGAATTACGGTACAAAATATTAGCTGAAATGAGCTCAAAGTAACCAGATGACAAAACCACATTCTGCAAGCCTTGGTGTGTGATGAGCTGCAGCTGCAGGAGGTGGGAAGGAACGCCCTCCTCGTTCTCCAACTAGAGGAGGAGGAAGAGGAGTTGCCAGCTGGGAGCCCTGGGGAGAGCCGCCCTGCAACACAACCATCTCCGCTCTTGGGTCAAGTGGATGCAAACGTGAGAGCCCAGAGCCTGGAGAGCATCAGAGGTCTGGAGCACAACGTTCCTCTGACCCCAGGGGTCCCCCAGTACCCGGCTTGGCCGCCGCCATGGCTTTCAGCAGGAGGGGCAGTCATCCCCCGAGCCTCTGCCGCCTCCACCACACCTGATGCTGGACGGCACAGGGGCTGCTCCCGTTCTGCCCCCTGCACTGCTTGGGCTGCTGACCCCGCTCTACTGGCCTGGACTCATCAAGGGGCAAAGACCTTCCTGCCCCCACAGCAGTCAGCTGTCGGCCTCCATCCAGCCTCCCGTCCGGCGACGCCTACACAGCTGGAGACTCAGGTCCTCGTCTCCAGCCTGTGGCTCAGCTGTGCACAGCATGGGAAGCTGCACCCACCCACCGCCGCCCCCAGGCTGCTCTCGGGCATTCTTGCCATTTCCTCCCTCTGGTCCCCACGTCTGGCTGTCGCTGCGTCCCCAGCTCAGTCCAGGCACTTCCTCTCTGTGAGTCAGTGTCTGTCACAACTGTTTGTTCACCTGGTCGCTCAGCTGGAAAACCTGAGTCCCCTCTCTCCTTCACGCGCCATTCCACATCATCAGCAAGCCTCGCCCGTCCAACATCTAAGATGAAAGGACACGCTCGTGCAGCGGGCCCTGCACTCAGATGCTGTATCCTGCTGCGTCTCCGAGCCGTGGTCACGGCCTCCCCTCACACTTCGTCCTCAGGCTGGGGGGCCGTGGGCTCCCCACCACCAGGGCAGACGCCGCTGTGCACGGCCACATGGCAGCACTGCGCAGTGTTCGCACGGAGAGGCTGCTCAGTAAACGTGAGTTAAGTGATGAAGGACAGGATTGGAGCTCAGACGCTGAAGGAGCCTGGAGAGTGGGATCATCACTGAGCCATTTCACTACTTAGGAAACGTTTTTCTAGTGTCATAGAATAGTTTTTCTATTGTACTCAAGTGTAGAAGGCGCTCAGTTGCTTCAGTTGTGTCCAGCTCTTTGCAGCCCCATGGACTGTACCCCACCAGGCTCCCCTGTCCATGGAATTCTCCAGGCAAAATGGCATGAGTGGACTGCCGTTTCCTTCTCCAGGGGATCTTTCCAACCCAGGGATCAAACCCGAGTCTCCTATGTCTCCTGCATTGGCAGGCAAGTTCTCTACCACTGTGCCATCAGGGAAGCCCCTTGTAAAATGAGGTATCCCTAAGTAAATCGTCTTAATGTGACGGTCACGGAAAAAAAACCACATTCATCTTTGCCCCCTTCAATCCCACTTGAGGGAAAGGTGCCATTTGTACGAACCTAGATAATAACAATTCCAAGCCAAGAAAAGGTGGGGAGAAAGGGAAGAAGAGGTGGGGCGTTAGTCATTTTTCACCAACGGCCAACACAGTTCTGTGAGCCTGGGCTCCCAGCACTTCACAGTCTGAACGCCAGGACGCCAGGTACCTGGAGGACCCATCTGTGCTGTGCAGTACAGCTGCATGCCTGGATCAGGTGGTTATGGAAGGAAAGAATCTGAAAGACCAGGGCCTGCACTTGTCTTCATCACCATCCAGGAGTCCAGTGACCGCAACTGAGGCTCAAAGATTATTACAAACTTAAAAGGATAACCAAGAAGGGAAGACTTTTTTAGAGAGAGTATGATAAGGCATTCCTTTAGTATCTCTGATTTTCTTGAAGAGATCCCTAGTCTTTCCCATTCTGTTGTTTTCCTCTATTTCTTTGCATTGATCGCTGAGGAAGGCTTTCTTATCTCTTCTTGCTATTCTTTGGAACTCTGCATTCGGATGTTTATATCTTTCCTTTTCTCTTTTGCTTTAGCTTCTCTTCTTTTCACAGCTATTTGTAAGGCCTCCCCAGACAGCCATTTCGCTTTTTTGCATTTCTTTTCCATGGGGATGGTCTTGATCCCTGTCTCCTGTACAATGTCACGAACCTCATTCCATAGTTCATCAGGCACTCTTATCAGATCTAGGCCCTTAAATCTATTTCTTACTTCCACTGTATAATCATAAGGGATTTGATTTAGGTCATACCTGAATGGTCTAGTGGTTTTCCCTACTTTCTTCAATTTAAGCCTGAATTTGGCAATAAGGAGTTCATGGTCTGAGCCACAGTCAGCTCCTGGTCTTGTTTTTGCTGACTGTATAGAGCTTCTCCATCTTTGGCTGCAAAGAATATAATCAATCTGATTTCGGTGTTGACCATCTGGTGATGTCCATGTATAGAGTCTTCTCTTGTGTTGTTGGAAGAGGGTGTTTGTTATGACCAGTGCATTTTCTTGGCAAAACTCTATTAGTCTTTGCCCTGCTTCATTCCGTATTCCAAGGCCAAATTTGCCTGTTACTCCAAGTGTTTCTTGACTTCCTACTTTTGCATTCCAGTCACCTATAATGAAAAGGACATCTTTTTTGGGTGTCCAAAAAAGTGATTTGGGATCCAAAATCACTGCAGATGGTGACTGCAGCCATGAAATTAAAAGACGCTACTCCTTGGAAGGAAAGTTATAACCAACCTAGATAGCATATTCAAAAGCAGAGACATTACTTTGCCAACAAAGGTTCGTCTAGTCAAGGCTATGGTTTTTCCTGTGGTCATGTATGGATGTGAGAGTTGGACTGTGAAGAAAGCTGAGCACCGAAGAACTGATGCTTTTGAACTGTGGTATTGGAGAAGAGTCTTGAGAGTCCCTTGGACTGCAAGGAGATCCAACCAGTCCATTCTGAAGGAGATCAGCCCTGGGATTTCTTTGGAAGGAATGATGCTAAAGCTGAAACTCCAGTACTTTGGCCACCTCAGGCGAAGAGTTGACTCACTGGAAAATACTCTGATGCTGGGAGGGATTGGGGGCAAGAGGAGAAGGGGACGACAGAGGATGAGATGGCTGGATGGCATCACTGACTTGATGGGTGTGAGTCTGAGTGAACTCCGGGAGTTGGTGATGGACAGGGAGGCCTGGCGTGCTGCGATTCATGGGGACGAGTCGGACACGACTGAGCTACTGATCTGATCTGATGATAAGGTGAGCAATAAGTCAGAAAAACAGGGGCATACTAGACATAGAAATTAATAAATTACACAGAAATCCCTTTCGAAGAATTTTTAGGGAGACCTGCAGATCCATGGTCACCACCTCACCTGAGGCCTCACCACCCGGGAGACCTGCAGATCCACGGTCACTACCTCACCTGAGGCCTCACCACCCGGGAGACCTGCAGATCCATGGTCACCACCTCACCTGAGGCCTCACCACCAACAGAAACTCCACTGAACTGCTGCTGTCAGATCAGCCCTGTCATCACCAGCATCGTTTCAGACAGTTTCCGCCCGCCCTGGCTCCCCCGTCCACCTGATACCTTCAGTGTCAACAAACGGTCTTCTCCCCTGTCGCACAGAGGAAGCCCTCAGCAGTCAGAACACCCTTGCTTTCTGACTGCAGATCACAGACCTCTGTGCCTGGTGCCCACCCCCCCACTGACAGCTGAGGCCCAGCCCTGCCCCCACCCACGGGTGCCGCCCCCCTGTGCTGGGCCCCCTTCTCTGTCTCCACCCTCACTCTCTGCTGTGTCCTTTCCCAGTGGAGACTAACAGTCTGATTCAAAACAGGTCATGTTTTCAGGTTATATCACCTAAAAAATCTAGGTAATATTTACAGAGAAAAAACTGGGAACTGCATGCTGTTTCTAAAACATCTCAACTGATCTTCAAATGTCCAAGTTGTGCTCTTATCTTCTATAATTCCTGGCTTGTCTTTGCTACCAAAACATTTTGTTCCAAACAGTGGTGTCGTGTAAGGACTGGGCTGTCCAGTGTTTTTAATCATCCTCAACAGTAAGTGTTTATTCTTCCTGGAGAATCTGGCCACTTGTTTATCTGTTACACTACATTTCCCTTTAAAGGCTCTGCAGGGAAAAGAGAAGATATAAAATATAAGATTAAAGAATGAAATGCTGGAATTGCCAAAAAAAAAAAAAAAAAGAATCTCCACAGTTCAGGAAATCCTAGCATGCCTGCTTTGTTGTTTGTTTCCAACTTGAGTGAGGCTTGTGAAGACAATTAGAATGGTCTCTCTGTTCCAATGGGTCATACAGGAAAGAAACAGGAAATCTTGATGAAAGCCTGGGCTTCGTAGGACATTTGTGTGAGTGTTTATCCCATGTGTTTGATGTTGTATCTCCACATCTGCATACTTTATGCCCGCGTTTGGGCTGAAATGTTTTAAAATACCACTCTGCTTTTTTCACTTCATTACAGTTCCTGGCACTGGGCTCTCTATGTGGGAGGGGCTCACGAGTCGCACTGAGTGAGGAAATTGAGGCCCAGAAGGCACCAGTCATTCATTTCCTCTGGATGCGGGCTCCCTCATTATAAAATGTGAGGATTAGACCGGATAAGTGCCTCTAAAACTTTTCCACCAAAGCATCCCTCGCAGCGGCGAAGATGAATAGTACCCCCCGGGATCTGAGGGCTCAGCCTGGAGCAGCCTTTGCAAACTGCAAGTTGCTTTGAAATGCCCTGTTTTATCCTACAAAATTCATGAGAACTGTGCATTTTACTAAACAGGAAAAGTCTCTGTTTGTTTTAATATGAACGTTACCTCAATAGTAAAACCACTTTGCTTTCCCACCAAATAATCAAGTGAGTCCAACACTGTAACATGCAGGCATCAGCCCCTCCACCCTAGCGCTCATGCACCCCAGCGGTCGCCTACCCGGGCCTGAGAAGCTGGGGCTGGTGGTCAGCATGTACATCTCCTTCCAGAGTGAAACGCTGCACCCACAACACTCAAGGCTTGTGCGTTCTTCAGAAAAGTAAGACCAGATGACGGGAAAGTTGTCATCCTTGCACTTGAATGGCAGGCAGAGAAGGCAGGTGGGTGTAGAAAGGTGTGTAGGCAAAGGACTCGGAGCCACCTGCAGTCGTCCAGAGCCACACAGGGAGGGTTAGGGTCTGATGGAAGGTGCGGACGGTCACCGACGTCGGACCTGGAAGGGACCCTCTGCCCCCAGCACTCAGGACAGTCACTGCCACACACTCAGGAGGGAAACTTACTTTCTCATGAGACAAACCACTGCACTTGGAATAAGCCTTTAGGAAAGAACAACCTTGAAACGATTCAAAATGTTCCCACAATACCATTCACCCAGAGGCTTAATTTCTGTCCCCAGACACCCTGGGGTCTGTTAGCGTGAAGAGCACAACTCAAGTTCATGTCCACGTCCAACCCCATCACCTGGTCACTGGGTAGCCCCTCTGGCCAGTAACCTGCCCAGGTGAGCTCAGTCTCCACAACTGGGAGATGGAGCAACAGACAATGGACCTGCCTCTCAGCACGACCGTGAGGACGGGAAGGGGCTGAAGTCTGTAAAGCAGGTAGAAATGGGACTGGCCTGGTGTGTGTCCTCCCGACCGCAGGCTGGCTTTCCTGGTGGCTCAGCTAGTAAAGAATCCTGGGGTCAATCCTTGGGTTGGGAAGATCCCATGGAGAAGGGAACGGCTACCCATTCCACTATTCTGGCTTGGAGAATTCCATGGACTCTATAGTCCATGGGGTTGCACAGAGTTGGACACGACTGAGTGACTTTCATCACACAGACCAACCGTAAGACTTTCCTATTACAGGCCTGGAATTTAAAAATACATAGCGTGCAATGCTCCCGAGTCTCATCCTCTCTTGGCAAATATCCTTACTTCTTGAAATACTGCTCTGACCTAACCCTACATGTCCTTAGTTCTGGAAACTCTTTGAACATGTTTGCATTTTTCATCATCCTGCTTAAAACGCAGTGACCAGATCTGACCTACTGCTCAGCGACCTGATAGGTGGACAATCCACAGAGACTACCTTTTACCCTCCACTGCCCATCTTCCCAGGTTCTTCCTCTCTTCCTGGGCACTCAGTCCCTGACAACCCCACCCAGCCCCCGCCGCATACTTTCTGCCGAGCACTGTCTGAGAGGAAGTGTGGAATTTTACCTTCAGTCCCAGTAAACAATCTTAATTTCAGCGGTTTAAAGCTTCAGAAGCTGATTCTGGACCCCGTTTGCTAACTACTCTGCGTCTAAGGAGGCAGTAACTACGCGCACCTCATTGCCGTGCGATGCACCTGGAAATCTTGCTTGTGGTGACCCTGGTCACTCAGAGCCGGCCTCCCCCGCACCCCACAGAGGCTGTGGTGACTCTGGTCACTCAGAGCCGGCCTCCCCCGCACCCCACAGAGGCTGTGGTGACTCTGGTCACTCAGAGCGGGCCTCAGAGGCTGTGGTAACTGGCCTTTGAGCCCCCGCACCCCACAGACGCACCCACGGTGAGCCCTTCCCCCGCTGCCCGAGGGCCCCTCCCACGGCTGAGCGAAGCCCCGCCCTCCGCCCCACCCCAGGGCCCCTCCCACAGCTGAGCGAAGCCCCGCCCTCCGCCCCACCCCCGCCCCAGGGCCCCTCCCACGGCTGAGCGAAGCCCCACCCTACGCCCCACCCCCACCCCCAGGGCCCCTCCCACGGCTGAGCGAAGCCCCGCCCCCCGCCCCAGGGCCCCTCCCACGGCTGAGCGAAGCCCCGCCCTCCGCCCCACCCCCGCCCCAGGGCCCCTCCCACGGCTGAGCGAAGCCCCGCCCTCCGCCCCTGCCCGACCCCCAGGGCCGCCTGCTCACAGAGAGGAGTTTGCTGCTCTGCTTCCCCTCAGGGAACATGGTGGCGCTGGCTCGCGGGGACACCACTCTGTGCCTGTCTTTCCTCATGATACACTTCCAGCGTTAAATCGTTGGCAGTTTGGAGTGGTCAGGGGAATACCATTCTGGTTGATAGAATTTTCAGCTTAAAAAGGGGTTTTTAAAAAGTTTGTATATTATTAGGTCAATAAATGTTCTCCGAACACCTCCGAGCTCATAGTCCTGCCTCATAAGTGACTGTCTGGAAACTTCCCTCTCAGCAAGGCTGCTGATGATCAGCTCACGACACAGGAAGAAGAGAAACAGGCTAAATCTGCACTGACCTCAGAGATCTTTGAGTGGTTTTCCAAAGATTCCTATTATACACTCGTCAAACATCTATATAATTTCTTTTTCATCAAAATGAAATAAGAAAAATTGATGCAATAGTGTATGGATTCTATTAATAGCATGAATCCTTTAAATAATTGATCAATTTTCCTTATTAAATATTTTTGACCAAGACTATAAAAGAGAAAAATCTGGTACAGCTTCAAATCTAAGACTCTGAGAAAAGCCTTTGAAGCTTAACAGTCTTTCAAAGTTTATATACATTTATTTTTACCCTAAAAAAAGGCACTGTCATGTTAAAAAGACTATGACAGGGTGGAAAGTAGAGCATGTGGAAAAGAATCAACCACCTAAAAAATAATTAACATCATTGTTGGAATATTTCTGTCTGGTTTTCAAGGTTAAGGATAATTGGGCTGGAAAATGTAAACATTTTTCATGACTCTTAGTAGATGCTACAGAAATTTTTTTTCGCTACATGAACTTAAAATGCCACTAGCAATATATAAAAGTGCCAATTTTACAAAACTTTTGTCAACTTTAGATGGTCAGATCAGATCAGATCAGATCAGTCGCTCAGTCGTGTCCGACTCTTTGCGACCCCATGAACCGCAGCACGCCAGGCCTCCCTGTCCATCACCAGCTCCCGGAGGTCACCCAGACTCACACCCATCAAGTCAGTGATGCCATCCAGCCATCTCATCCTCTGTCTTCCCCTTTTCCTCCTGCCCTCAATCCCTCCCAGCATCAGAGTCTTCTCCAATGAGTCAACTCTTCGCATGAGGTGGCCAAAATACTGGAGTTTCAGCTTTAGCATCACTCCTTCTAAAGAAATTCCAGGATTGATCTCCTTCAGAATGGACTGGCTGGATCTTCTTGCAGTCCAAGGGACTCTCAAGAGTCTTCTCCAACACCACAGTTCAAAAGCATCAATTCTTCGGCGCTCAGCCTTCTTCACAGTCCAGCTCTCACATCCATACATGACCACAGGAAAGACCATAGCCTTGACTAGGCGAACCTTTGTTGGTAAAGTAATGTCTCTGCTTTTGAATATGCTATCTAGGTTGGTCATAACTTTCCTTCCAAGGAGTAAGCGTCTTTTAATTTCATGGCTGCAGTCACCATCTGCAGTGATTTTGGAGCCCAGAAAAACAAAGTCTGACGCTGTTTCCACTGTTTTCCCATCTATTTCCCATGCAGTGATGGGACCAGATGCCATGACCTTCGTTTTCTGAATGTTGAGCTTTAAGCCAACCTTTTCACTCTCCACTTTCACTTTCATCAAGAGGCTTTTTAGCCCCTCTTCACTTTCTGCCATAAGAGTGGTGTCATCTGCATATCTGAGGTTATTGATATTTCTCCCGGCAATTTTGATTCCAACTTGTGTTTCTTCCAATCCAGCATTTCTCATGATGTACTCTGCATAGAAGTTAAATAAACATGGTGACAATATGCAGCCTTGACGTACTCCTTTTCCTATTTGGAACCAGTCTGTTGTTCCATGACCAGTTCTAACTGTTGCTTCCTGACCTGCATACAGATTTCTTAAGAGGCAGATCAGGTGGTCTGGTTTTCCCATCTCTTTCAGAATTTTCCATAGTTTATTGTGATCCACACAGTCAAAGGCTTTGGCATAGTCAATAAAGCAGAAATAGATGTTTTTCTGGAACTCTCTTGCTTTTTCCATGATCCAGCGGATGTTGGCAATTTGATCTCTGGTTCCTCTGCCTTTTCTAAAACCAGCTTGAACATCAGGAAGTTCACGGTTCACATATTGCTGAAGCCTGGCTTGGAGAATTTTGAGCATTACTTTACTAGCGTGTGAGATGAGTGCAATTGTTCGGTAGTTTGAGCACTCCTTGGCATTGCCTTTCTTTGGGATTGGGATGAAAACTGACCTTTTCCAATCTTGTGGCCACTGCTGAGTTTTCCAAATTTGCTGGCATATTGAGTGCAGCACTTTCACAGCATCATCTTTCAGGACTTGGAATAGCTCCACTGGAATTCCATCACCTCCACTAGCTTTGTTCGTAGTGATGCTTTCTAAGGCCCATTTGACTTCGATGGTACATCACTTTAATTTGCATTTTTATTAACACCAAGGCTGAAGATATTTCTACATGGTCATTTACTCAATTTACTTCTTATATATCTTTCTTTCCTTTGCCAGTTTATTTACTGGGACATTAAAGATTTTCTTATAATCTGTGCTACTTATTTATATGCTAATTTATTTGTTATAATTCATTAATTTAACAAAGGGAATCACTCTTTGTCTATCCTAAGTATCTTTGCCATGCAGACGCTGCGCTAGAGTGGGGCCTGTGGAGGAGACGAGCGCACTGCAGCCTCAGGGCCTTGGGGCCGACGCACCTGCTGCTCGTATCTCTGCTTCACGTCATCCAGTTGCCACAGGAACTCCTTGGACTGCTTCTCACGGAGAGACTTGGACCGAGTCAGGTCTGCTTCCACCTTTTCCATCTGCAAAGTTTAAAAATCAAATATCAAACTTTTAAGTGACAAATGGCATTGCATATTTTTGTCAATTGCACATTTGTTAAAATGATGGATTTTCAACACTTCACCAATCGTAATGCTGAATTTAAAGATGATAAAATGGTGATAGCTGTGTCCACTTATCTTGATAGGTTTCAATAGTTTCAACTCAGGGAATTTATCATTGGTATATAGTTGACTAAACTTTACTGTGACAATAATATTGTGACAGAAATACAATTTTGAACATCCAAATACTTACTCAACAAGGTTTTATTAAGGCCTTGCTGTGGGCTGCTGTCTATGAGGTCGCACAGAGTCGGACACAACTGAAGCGACTTAGCGGCAGCAGCAGTGTGTTGAATGGGAGAAAATATTTGCAAACCATCTATCTGAAAAGGGACTTGCATCTAGAATATGTAAAGAAATCTTACAACTCAATAATAAATGGGCAATTAAACCCAATTTAATATTGGGCAAAGGGATTGGATGACGTGCCTCCAAAGAAGATGCACTGATGGCCAACAAGCACGTGAGAAGACGCTCAGCACCACTGTCATCAGGCGATTTCACATTAAAATAGCAACCTGCACGTCACGCCCACTAGGATGGCTGTCATCAAAAAGCCAGACGATAACAAGGATTGGTAAAGATGCAGAGAAATGAGATCCCCACAAGCGCTGGGGATACAAAATGATGCAACCACAATGGAAGACAATTTCACAGTTCCTCAAAGGAGTAACCATGGAGATGATACAGTGAACCCACATGGATTCCATAAGAACCAGGAATTCCACTCCTAGGTGAGAAATGAAAAACATAATCCATACGAAAAGCTTATATTCAAATGTTCATGGCGTAACTGCCAAAGCGGAGACAACCCAAACGTCTGTCAATTGATGACTGAACAAAATGCAGCATATTCATACAATGAGACATTATTCGGATGAAGTACTAACACACATTACAACATGGATGCGTCTTGAAAACAGTCTTCAAAGTGAAAGAGAACAGGCAGCAAAGGCCATGTATTGTACTGTCCCATTTGTGTTAAACTCTCAGAAGAGTCAAATCCACAGAGACAGAAAGAGGACTAGTGATTGCCTAGGCTGACGGGGGTGGGGGGTGGGGGTTTTTCTGGAGTGATGATAGTTGCACGACTCTGTGAATGTATTAGAAACCACTGAACCATACACACGGGCCGGCAGCTTCCAGATTCAGCGATCAGAGTTCTAAGACGACCAACGCAGGCCCTCAGTCCCACGATCAGCTTTGCTGAGGAACGTCTAAAGCAGGCATGGTGGAGCCCACGTTGTTTCCTAACTCAGGACGTGGGTTTGAGCGCTGTCTCCTCCAATGAGCGCTCTTCGCATCAGCCCTCTACCCAGAGGCCTGTGACTTGGTCCTTGGGAGCCACCCCTGCGCTCTGGCTCCCCTGGCGCTTGCCAAACGGCTGCGGCTACTCACAAGGCAACTTTGCTCCTCTCTGTTGGAAAACCCTCCGTGTTTCTTTCACCCAGCTATCTGGTCCCATCACTGCATGGGAAATAGATGGGGAAACAGTGGAAACAGTGTCAGACTTTGTTTTTCTGGGCTCCAAAATCACTGCAGATGGTGACTGCAGCCATGAAATTAAAAGACGCTTACTCTTTGGAAGGAAAGTTATGACCAACCTAGATAGCATATTCAAAAGCAGAGACATTACTTTACCAACAAAGGTTCGCCTAGTCAAGGCTATGGTCTTTCCTGTGGTCATGTATGGATGTGAGAGCTGGACTGTAAAGAAGGCTGAGCGCCGAAGAATTGATGCTTTTGAACTGTGGTGTTGGAGAAGACTCTTGAGAGTCCCTTGGACTGCAAGGAGATCCAACCAGTCCATTCTGAAGGAGATCAATCCTGGAATTTCTTTAGAAGGAATGATGCTAAAGCTGAAACTCCAGTATTTTGGCCACCTCATGCGAAGACTTGACTCATTGGAGAAGACTCTGATGCTGGGAGGGATTGAGGGCAGGAGGAAAAGGGGAAGACAGAGGATGAGATGGCTGGATGGCATCACTGACTTGATGGGTGTGAGTCTGGGTGACCTCCGGGAGCTGGTGATGGACAGGGAGGCCTGGCGTGCTGCGGTTCATGGGGTCGCAAAGAGTCGGACACGACTGAGCAACTGATCTGATCTGATCTGATCTGATCCCTCTCCAAGGCTGACTCGAGCCTCCCCTCCTGGCAGAGGGATCTGCTCTCTGATCCACAACTGACGGAAACACCTTCCTCTTTCTTTGCTCTGAGAGCAAGAAAATGAAACTTTTCCTTTTCCCAGCACACCTGCTTTTCTCTAGAGTGCAGGAGTGTTTCAAATTGTAAGCTTCGTTTACTCATCTACACAGTGGGCTCCCAAATAAAAGAAACTATGACTTATAATTCTGTTGTATCTTAGTTATTAATTAATTGCCACGGTGTGCAGAATAAATACATATTAAATTCTCAAGGATGAATGGAGGGCAGACAAAAGCAAAAGAGAAAGGAGGCAAGAAAGGAAAAGCAAGGAGAGAAGACCTGGTTTATTCAGTGCTTTTAAGACAAATCTTCATATGAAGTTGATTTTTGGTTCTTATTCTACTTTAGCACAGATTGAATATTACAAATAACAATAATTATTAAAATATTTTAAATGTAATTAAGAGCTTTGTATATGCAACATTTATAAAAATAGGATATCTTCCTTCAAAAAAATTATCTTTTATAATCAAAATAGAAAACAACTTAAAGCACATGAAAGACCTCCTTCTTATAACGAAACATTAAGAAAAATTCAAAGTGTTATAAGTGTTATTTTATACTGACCGAAAATGCAAGACCCCACTCCATTCTCCTTCCACAATTTAACCAATAAACAAGTCTTGTAAAACACTTGAAGTTTGTGTAGAAACAAGGTTTTCAGTTGCCATAGATACAAAAGATTCTGCTTAATCATACATCATTCCATATTCCATTTAACTTCACGTGTAAGGAAAAAAGAACAACCCACTCCTTCATTGGGTAACTGGCTTCCAAGAAAGCTAAGTGTAGAACTTGGTGATCAAATTAGGAGCAGAAAAGGGCTCGGGTGTGTTTCTGTGAATGTCTGACGTTCACCAGTGATGGAGAGGGGTGTACGGTGGGGTCTTGAGCATTACTTGAGCTCCACGGAAGAGAACATCTGAGCGTCTAGAGCTTAAGCAACACCAGCGCTCTGTTCCCTTCAGGTCACGAAACGTTCAGGAACAGGCCGTGGCGTCGGCAGTTCAAAGATGTCAGGGCTCGGGTCTCTGCAATTCAGCCTACCGTGATGACCCCAGAGCAGTTTCTGCAGCTCAGAACCCCAGCCCCAAAGGGTGGGGGCGAGGGGACAAGGGTTAAGGGTCCACAGCAGCTGCTGAAAACCCTCTGAAGGGGCTTTCCTGCAAGGTCCCATCAGGAGCAAGTCCAGTACATTGCTTCCATCTCATTCACTGTGCTAGAAGTTCTCTGCATTAGAAGCCACTCTCCATCGCAAGGTGAGAGACTGCCGATTCAAAACTGTGTCTAATGCTGCCCTAAATAAACTCAGGGCTCTACTGTCTCAGTGAGAGACTAGGAACGGACACTGGGCCAGGATCTGGCACTTCTGTCAGATGTGGTTGTGAAAAGTCACTGTTTTTTCTCTAGTCAAGTGCTCTTGTGTTGCTAGGTTCTGAGTAATCTGACATATATAATTTAGTAGACAATTATACAAGTCTATAGACAAATACAATTTTGCTGTATTTAATACATATTTAGATAAACTGTAAGAAATTGTCCTTCAAATATTTTCAGATATGTATAGATACAGATAGAAGGATAGACAGACAGGCAGATAAGACAGATACAAATGGCAGCAGCACAGATAAACAATTCTCCATGCTTGAGTGGAGAAGGCAGTGGCACCCACTCCAGAAAATCCCACGGACGGAGGAGCCTGGTGGGCTGCAGTCCACGGGGTCGCTGATGCTTGACTGGAGAAGGCAGTGGCACCCACTCCAGAAAATCCCACGGACGGAGGGGCCTGGTGGGCTCAGTCCACGGGGTCACGAAGAGTCAGACACGATGGAGCGATTTCACTTTCCACTTTCATGCACTGGAGGAGGACATGGCAACCCACTCAGTGTTCTTGCCTGAAGAATCCCATGGACGGAGAAGCCTGGTGGGCTACAGTCCATGGGGTTGCACAGAGTGGGACACGACTGAAGCGACTTGGCAGCAGCAGCAGTGCTTGACTGAAGATTCAGTAGAAACTAACATCCTTGACAGAGAAAAGCTGCAGATGTGTGTCTGGTGCCTCTCCCCTTCTTATCTATTTGTAGGAGTTCTTTATCAACCCTGGATGTGGAAGCTTTATTCAGTGCTTATTACCACAGCAGTGTTGGCTGACCTGGCCCTTCTTTGCCCGCTGTACAGCAATACTTGCTTTGACATGAATCAGGGTGATCATAATGTGTGTGTCTACTTTTGGTCTCTTTCCCCTAAAACACTGTTCATCTTTGTGCCAAAACCACACTGTATGTATGAATATAGCTTAATATTAGTCTCAGTATTCAGCAGTATTTATAAGTTCTGGTAGCATAAGGTTGCCATGGTTGCTCTGAGACGTCTGTATTTCCATGTGGATTTTAGAATCAGCTTGCCAGTTTCCCTCACTCCCCTACCACTACCTCCCACCCCCACCTCCACTGGCAAAAAGCACTGCTAACATTTTGAGTTTTAGGATTGTGTTGATTCTATAGATTAATCTGGGGAGAACTGACATTTTTACGGGTTTTCCCGATGGCTTAGCTGGTAAAGAACCCACCTACAATGCAGGAGACACAGGAGAGACAGATTCAATCCGAGTCGAGAAGTTCCCCTGTGGGAGGAAATGGCAACCCGCTCCAGTATTCTTGTCTGGGAAATCCCATGGACAGAGGAACCTGGTGGGCTACTGTCTGGGTCACAAAGAATCGGACAGGGACCGAGCAACTAAGCATGCAAACACAGTGTGGTGTTAGAAGGGGCTAAACCAAGGCAGAATCAACAGGAATGGAGCAAAGAACATGGAAACATATTTTAGGACATCTTTATAACACTGAATCTTCAAATCCAGACACAAGATCCACTGCCCAATTCGTCCAGGTCTTCCTTGGTAGTAAGTAAAGTTTCACTTACTACTCTATTAAGCATTTAAGGATGAGAGTTAAGGTTTCTTTTAATTATTTGTTTGATTTCTTTAATTTTGTTTTTCAAAACCAAACATTTATCCATAGACTTTGGATGCTGACATTTGGGATTGATTAACACAATAAACTCTGTTAGAATATTTAAATATGCTTCGAGAAGTTTACCTCTGATACCTCATCTCATTTGAAGACAAAATTTTTCAAATGCTGAAAGCAGAGACAGATTTGCCCATTATCATCAAAAAGTAACTGAGAAAAAATACTTCTATTTGTATTGGATAGTCTATTACCTTCAAGCTGGTCTAAAAAGACCTTATTTAATTACATGAGCCAGCATGGCCCTTATGGTCTGTATGTTGAGTTTCGTCTCTCTCAGTCTGTTTTGTTATCCATCTACATTTATAAAAGCACAGATGTATTCAGATGACATTCCTCCTTCCTTGTAACTTGAGAATCTTTTCGTGAAGTCAACAGCAACTATGAGATGCTGCTGCTGCTACTAAGTCGCTTCAGTCGTGTCTGACTCTGTGTGACCCCATGAACTGCAGCCCATCAGGCTCCCCCATCCCTGGGATTCTCCAGGCAAGAACACTGGAGTGGGTTGCCATTTCCTTCTCCAATGCATGAAAGTGGAAAATGAAAGTGAAGTCGCTCAGTCGAGTCTGACTCCTAGCGACCCCATGGACTGCAGCCTACCAGGCTCCTTCATCCATGGGATTTTCCAGGCAAGAGTACTGGAGTGGGTTGCCATTACCTTCTCCGATGAGATGATGAACTAAACTCAAAATCTTTTAGACTGTAAGAAGCTGCTAATCAGTTTCAAATGGACCAGCACCCAGAAGCAACCTCACTAGTCAAAGGCAGGGTTTCCGAATTGGGTTTTCACAGCAAACTGTGGGTTTTCCAAGTATAAAGCTAATACCTTGTAGCTGATGGCTACAAAGATAAAGGAACAGAATTTAAAGCCAGATAATTAGCAGCAGCCACTTAATGAGAATACATTTTCAAGAGGAGCAAAATTAACTAGAAAAGTCAAGTGGTTGAGTGGAAGCCCCAGGAGGAAGTGGTGAGCTGACATTCATTCAGTCAGTTTGCAAGATGAAAAAGTTTCACCTTAGAATTGCTGCCAAGACTTCAAAAGACATAGCTGTCTTTTTCAGTCATTTATTTGTTTCACAGAGAATAGGTAAATACAGAACCCTATTTCTTTAAAAAAAATACAATTATATACAGGAATAATTCTAACAGTAATACATTTTCACAATTAAAATATGTATATTTTGCACAACTAATTGCTGACAGCTAACATATATAATGGATTTCGCCACTGGAGTAAAAATTGGGTTATTTAAGCAGTCTTAAATGAGATAAAAAGTTCTTCAAAGTGAAAGAAACAGTGTGAAGCAACTTTTTAAAAAAGTTAAAGTCTGTTCCATTTTCTCTCAGGGGCCTCATTTTTCAAACAGCAATTCGCTTTCAAAAACAAACTCAGAGCTTTTTTTAATTCAAATTCCCGTTGTCTTCTATGTGCAGCAGTTTCCAAGTGGAAAAAGATGCCCTGAGCTCTCCTGGCTTTTACACAAAAGACTTCAGTGAGAAAAGAGCAGCTCAAAAACAACAACAGACAAGGAAAATACAGACTGTGGAAACGTCCGAAAGCCGTGTGACTTCTCCGACTGATGAACCTGCGGACTGACTTGCTTTGAGAACTCAAGCCGCATCCACGCTTTTTAACCAACTGGCAGTCTGAGATGGAGGGGATCTCATTTACGTGTTCTGACATATATATTGTGTTTACTGCCTGTTAAATCCGCTACGTGAGAACTGCCCCATTTGCTAGTGAGCCTGGCTATGAGGATTCCTTTGTAAGTGGGGCTGCTCCATCTTATTACACTCACACCAAAGGTGCTTTCCATGTTTCAGGAACTCGGCTACACTTGGCAAAACCATCTGCCACTGAAACCACGGCAGAGCTTTCTTCCAACAGAAAACAGCTGTCACTGTCACGTTTTACTGAGTCTGAATCCAGAACCACTGGACACCTCAGTGAGGACCGCTGGCAAAGACAGGACACGGGTGAGGGTGTGTGGGGGAAGCGGACCCCAGCCGCATGCACCACAGAGGACCCTCCGTCAGATCGGGTAACCGGTCCGCAGAGATGCAGTATCTCTAAGGTAGGAACACGCAAACTCTGGAGGTCCAGAAATGGGAGAGTCAAACGGAGGACAGAGAACTGGCGAAGGAAGACAGAAGACAGAGGGTGACGCTGGTGCAGGGGAGAGCGGAGGGGCGTGAGGGAGGCCGGCCTGCGGGCCGGTTTCCACGTCCACTGCACAGACGCCCTCTCAGCCCTGGCTGGTCTTGTTCTAGTATCACTTGGGGGCTGGGCAGGGCTCCTTGTCGTCTTCTTTTTTTTAATTTCCTTCTTGTTGTTTGTTTGCTCCAGTTAACTTGGAAACAGTGACTAGGGGGTTAGCGTCTGGATCTTCAAGATGGTTTGATTTTAAAGGGGCCAGTTTTTGCAGAGGAAAGAGAAAGATGGATTTCTAATTTAATGATTCCTGAGATCACATTCTCTCCAAGGCTTTTTTTTTTTTTTTTAACATTCTCTCTGACTTTTTTTTGACATCAGTTCAGTTCAGTTGCTCAGTTGTGTCTGACTCTTTTTGACCCCATGGACTGCAGCACACCAGGCTTCCCTGTCCATCACCAACTCCTGGAACTTACTCAAACTCATGTCCATCGAGTCAGTGATGCCATCCAACCATCTCATCCTCTGTCGTCCCCCTGTCCTCCTGCCTTCAACCTTTCCCAGCAGCAGGGTCTTTTCCAATGAGTCAGTTCTTCATCAGGTGGCCAAAGTACTGGGAGTTTCAGCTTCAGCATCAGTCCTTCCAATGAATATTCATGGTTTCCTTTAGGATTGACTGCTTGGATCTCCTTGCAGTCCAAGGGACTCTCAAGTCTTCTCCAACACCACAGCTCAAAAGCATCGATTCTTCAGTGCTCAGCTTTCTTTGTAGTCCAACTATATACATATTTTTGACATATAGTTTCTAGTTTTTTTACCCTTGATAAATAACATCACAATAAACAACCCTGAACACACATCATGCACACCTCGGAGTCTTGGAAAATAGAATCCTAGAGGCAGGACAGGAAAATGGTTCTTCCCATCCACACTGCTTGGTCCTACTACTGCCTGAACCACAGTGTTCGTTAGCGTCTTCCTGCCTGGAGAATCCCACGGACACAGGAGCCTGGCCGGCTGCAGCTCGCTGGGTTGCAAGAGTCAAACACAAGTGCGTACACAGCGCACGTGCAGCACAGGGAAGCCACCTGGTCCTGGGCTTTTCCTTGCGAAAAGATTTTTAATTGCTAATTAAATATCCCTATCTATCACAGGACAATTTGGATTTTCTATCTCTTCTGTAGACAGTTTCAGTAATTTGCATATTCCTAGGAATTTGTCCATCTCACCTAAGTTTTTGTTGTTTGTTGGCACCAAGTTTTTAAAATATCACCTTATAATTATTTTATTTTCTATAAGATCAATAGCAGTGTCCTTTCCTTCTGCATCCCTAGCTTTGGTCATTTGTTTCTCTTCACTTTTTGTATTTTACCCTCAGCAGTCAAGCTACATTTGTCAATTTTGTTCGACCTTTTCAAAGAACCAACTTTTGGCTTCATTGACTTTCTCTATTTTAATGTTTTCTACTTCTTTGCTTTCCATAAATAAATATATATACTACATACATATGTAATTATCTGTGATTTCCTTTATTCTGCTTCCTTGAGCAGAAGCCTGCTTTCCCTGGTCTGGTTTCTTAAGACGAAAACTAGGTTACTGATTTGAGAATGTTCCTCTTGGAGACAGATGTCACAAGCTTTTCTCTAAGCACTCTGTTAGCTGCATTCTGTAAACTTTGATAAACCATATTTTCATTTTAATTCAGTTCAAAATAATTTCTAATTTTAAGTAATATCTCCTTTACTCCATGAGTTACTCATAAGTGTCTTATTTAATTTCCAAACATACGGTATTCTCCCAGATTTATTATTATTGTTTGTTTCTAATTTATTATCGGGGTCAAGGAACATATTTTATATGATTTTAAGATCTTCTGAGTCCTTTTAAGATTTATTGAGAACTGCTTCATGCCAAGCATGTGGTGTACCCCAGAGAATGTTCCGTGAGTGCCTGGAGTTACTGGGTGGAGGGGTTTAAATCACCACCAAGTCTAGAAACGCTCTTGAGAGGCCCAGCACAGCAGCCCCAGCACAGCAGAGGATGGAGACTTGACTGAAACTGGAACCCACCCACAGAAGACGACTTCTGCTCTGAAACAAATCAGGTTGGTATTCTGCCGAAACAAACAAGCTGACGTCACCTGGGGCATCCTAACATCGGGCAGAGGCACGCAGCACACAGCATGGGCCCTGCTGCTTGCAGCTTCTTCCCTCCAGCGGACTTCTGAGATGCGTCCTTTGTTGCCGGCATCAGCAGTTCATTGCTTTTTATTCCCAAGTCATATTCCATTGTATACACTGCATCTCGACTGTCCTTTCAACTTTTGAGGAATATTCGGGTTGCTCAAGTTTTGGGCTTTTGTGAATAAAGTTGCTGACAACTTTTGCGTACAAGTCTTTGTCTGGATATGATTTCTATTCTCCTGGTTAAACACACAGGAAGGGAACGGCTGACAGACGGCTGTGTACGTTGAACGTTTTTGCACCTGCAGTGTGAAAGTACCACATCTGCCCACACCTTTACCTCTACCAATGCTTGGCACCCTCAGCTAATCTTTACAATTCTAGCCTTCTCCAAGAGCACACAGTGGCATCTTGCTTGGTTTTAGTTCGCATTTCCTTGACGAATGATAAAACATTTCTTTATGTGCTTATTAGTCTTCTCTGAGGTGTCCAGATAGTCTGCCTATTTTTAACTGGGTTGTCTGTCTTCTTTTTATTGTGTTGTAACATTTCTTTTATATTTTAGATATGAGTTCTTGGAAATATTTGTGAATCCTTTATTTTCCCATTCTCTGGCTTGCCTTAACTTCCTCTTTTTTTTAATGGTGTTTTTCAAAAAACAAAAGTTTTTGGTGAATGCAGCAATTTTGATTGAAATTTAATTTCTGGTTTTACTAATAAGCATTGTAGTAAAAATATGTCCTGTTGAGGTTCAGAAATTTATTGGTTTACTGAGTTCTGTAACTGCTCCACTGGAGTAAGAATTTAATATGTCATATTTAAAGAGTGGGAAGTAGAAATATGGCAGTTTTATAAACTGCTATTGAGACCTCCTATTTGTTTAGGGTTTGCCCCCTGAGCAGTCAAGAATGGAGAAAAATATATTCAAGCACCCCATGACTATGTCAATTTTTTCCTGTATTCCTTATACCTTTTCATAAGGACTCCTGTCTTTCTCAAGCAAAAATATATTCCTTTGTCCGGTTTATTGACTTGTGTTGATGTTAATTTATATGACAGTATTACATTTTCTTTTATTCTGAATACAAGTGATAAAATATATTTTCTTTATATAACTTTTGTGTAACTTTTAGTTGTGCCTTTTATAAATAGCATATTCTCATTTAAGTCAGCTAACCAATCCCTTTCGTATTAGAAAAGTTTAACCTGTCACTGTTTATTCCTAGTTACATACTCTGTCTTATTTTGGACATTTTGCTCTGTTTCTACCTCTATTCCTTTGGCAATATTTCAAGTTTTGCTTTTCCTTCTCTAGATTTTTATGAGGATGTAGCATCTTGTTCGGAGAAGGCGATGGCACCCCACTCCAGTATTCTTGCCTGGACTACAGTCCATGGGGTTGCTGAGGGTCGGACACGACTGAGGGACTTCATTTTCTCTTTTTACTTTCATGAACTGGAGAAGGAAATGGCAACCCACTCCAGTGTTCTTGCCTGGAGAATCCCAGGGACAGCGGAGCCTGATGGCCTGCCGTCTATGGGGTCGCACAGAGTCGGACACGACTGAAGCGACTCAGCAGCAGCAGCAGCATCTTGTTAATTTTGTTAATGCCTGTTTACTGCATCTAAAGAGTGTTTCAACCTACATCCCTCATCTCGCGATTCACCTTTGAGTCTCATCTTCTCAGGGCAGAGTGCTGGCCACTGTGCTCCCCCCATTCTGATCCAAGCTTCTTGAACTTTACTAATGTGACCTGAGGGTTCAGATTATCTGTTGTTACTGAATTTGTCGTTTCCATTCTAGACACCTTCTGCGACGAGATCAGCATTTTCTCTCACAACCACAGGTGTGGCAGTCAGCTGATTTTGCTTTTATTTTGTTGGATTCCACTGTTCTCGCTCATCCCTTACTATGACGGTTTCCCTGCGTGCTGGGTGTCTCCTGCTGCATTGCTGAATTGATATAATTTTTTTCCAGAGAAGAAACGATCAGTATACATTATGTGAACTCTTACTAATAAAATGCTTTTCTGTTGATTTTGGAAGTGAGAAGCTCCTTAGTTATGTATAAAATCGGGTCATAGCCTTTCTCCTTCAAAACTCCATTATTTCTCTGATTTCTTTTCCAGTTTCATTCTGCCTAGAAACTAACTGGACTTCCATTTTATTCTTGACGCTCAGCACTCTCCCGAACACTGTCTAGCTTTCGTTGCACTAATCTCACCTGCTGTGTGTGCCTCTGTCACACAGATCGTGTATCTCATTACAGGCACTACTACTCTGAGGTTGGCTTTTCCTCCTGAATTCTACAGCAGACTGTTTTCAAAAGTGTGCTTTTATTCTGTGACTGCTGGATACAAACGCCTGTGTTTTGTTCTATAAAATGTCTCCACAAGTCCCATGTTGTTTGCTTGTTTTTCTCATTACCCATTATTGGGCCGTTTGTTAATATTGCATCACCAACCCCCAAAAGTGTATTTATTGAGCCAAAGGTGCCTGCCGTGGTTTCAGCTTTTATCGGAAAGTTGTACTGTCAGCCTTGGCACTTTCAAAAGCCCCTTTTTTAGCCTTCTTCAGGGCATACTCAAAACTTCTTGCCAGGGGCCCCCTCCTTCAATATTCTCTGTCTTCCTTTAAATGTTAAGCTGATCAAAGAGTTCCCTGTGAGCTCCACTGCACATCTGAGCAGATATGTCTCCTCCGGGCCTGGCCTCTGATCACAGCAGGGAGCTGGGAAGAGACGCACATCCAGGAGTGGGCACAGAACGGCCCTCCTTCCAGCCGCAAACTCTACCAGGAGTCTGGCTTTCACCCAAGGCGGTGAGCGGGGGTCTCAAACCTTGCTCTCAGGACCCAGGTCCACACAATCCAAATTAAGGAAATAATAAGGAAGCACAGTTCCAGTTTTGTAAACCCCACAGGCTCTGCCCATGACCTTCCACAGGGAAGTTTCTACCACCTGTGAGTGCTCGGGCCTCCTGAGGAAAAAAACTGCAGCTGAAAATGAAATCACAAACACTCTTAATAATTAAGAGAACCTGGAAATCAACTAAATGCTCTCGAATAGTGGAGCTGATAAATAAAATATGGTATATTCATATGATAAAATACATACGATGTTAAAAGCATTGCACTAAATCAACAGATAGGCCACAGCTATATAAAATTCAGTGTAAAAGTGCAAACAAGACTGAGACATAAAATCTGTAGTCTTTAACTTTTCAAAAATGGAAGCACAGAAATTATACATATATGTACATGCATGTGACACTTACAGACATGACATGTGCGTGTGAAAGTACAAATACACTGAAATGATACACACCGCATTAGTCATAGTGTGAGCTCTCCTGAAAAGACCAGGAGAAGAGAGAATAACGTGATTAGACTTGAAATGCAAAGTAAAATGAAACTACATGTCTAACATTTTATTTAAGTAAATGGTGTTGACAATTGTTGATTCTTCATTATGGGTATCTAGGTGTCTCTTTCCTTTATTCTTCTATAAATTTTTAAATTTTTTCTCAGAACTATAAAACATACCACTTACATATGAACCAGGGATAGCCTCTGTCCTCCTGCAATGCCACTTAAAAATAATTTGCCGTAACTGCCCAATGCAACACTACCTACGGCACGTGGACAGACACAGAGGAGGGTAACTTGCGGCCTTGCTCTGGAGAAAATGACCGTTCATGAGCTTTATCTGTACGCTGACCCGTGTCCCAAAGCCTGGCACAGTCTGGCCACGGCCGTGTCTATGGACAGGACTTTGAGTGGTTTCTGGCACTGCTTTCCAGAGGAATCGGGGCACTGAGGGGGAGGAGGGCCCTCAGCCCCTCCCACCAGGCTCTGCCCACTCCCCACCACCAGCTGCAGCTGAGCAGAGTCCCTCCTGCGGCCCAGGAAGGCCACCCCGTGGGGAGGGCAGCAGGCTGGGCCCTCCTCCAGGGCTCTTGTCTCAGCCAAGAGGAGCTGCCCGTCCTTCCGGGGCTCTGCGGGTGGGGGGTGTCCACCCCAGCCCTCACCTGAAGCCCCGGCCCCGACACGGTGGGCTAACCCTGGCAGAGCCTTCTGAGCTGGTAAACACGCTGCTTCCTGCAGGAGACCTGCACATCTCCGCCCCAGAGGCAGCCTCTCACCTGCTCCTTCATCTCCGCGTAGACCTTCTCCGAGTTCAGCTCCACCTGCCGCTTGAACTCCTCCAGCGCGGCGTCCGCCTGCTGCGCCTGCAGCCTCTGCCCCTCGCTCAGCCGGGTCAGCTGCTCCTCCTTCTCCCTGGGAAGGCCACACGGGCCACAGAGTTAACGCACAACCACAGAACCGGGTTTGATCAAAGAACAAGCTTTCGTCCTCTCTCAAGTACAGACCAGATTTCTATCTGAAGTATCCAAACGCTATCAAACCTCTCTTCAAAAGGTGACAGTAACGCGACCTGTCTCAGGAAAGAAGGGATAAGCACATAGTGTGTGTTCTGATAAGGACACACCGGCTTCCAACAACTTCCCTAGAACAAGACTATTCATCACCAGGGACCTCCATCACCCGAGGGACGGAGCAGTGAGGTGTGGTCCAGCCACACGGTGGAACAGCACTCGGCCTCGAAAAGGCATGAAGCTCTGACGCACCTGCAACCTGGACACATCTTGAAAACACGGCAGCGTTACAGGAGCCAGACTCAAGGTCACAAGCTTACGTATCATATGATTCTATCTGTGAGAAACATCCAGAACAGACAAACCACAGAGACAGAGAAAGCAGGTCAGAGGTCAGCACGGGCTGGGGGGCTGGGGGGGCGGGGTGTGGGCAGTGCTGCTCACTCACAGGGGGCTCGGGGTGACAAACGCGCTGGACTCAGATCGTGGCGATGCCGCGCGTCTTTGTGGATATACTAGAATCTGCTAAACTGTTACTTTGAAAGGATGAATCTTACAGTATGTGAATAACGTCTCGACTAAAAAAGTACAAGGTTCCACAGGACCACCTCTAACACGCACGTCCGGCAGAAGCTGACCTGCAAGAAGGTGATGGGGCAGGGGAGCGTCATGCCGGCCTGACAACCTCCTGCCCCCAGTGGACTCGCCTAAGAGAACCGTAACCATCACGTTTCTTTGTACCTTGAAATAAAATGAAATAGTCGAGAAGGTCCACCAACAGAAGAGGAATCTCTGCATGCTGACAGAAGATAAAGTAAGACTTCAGGGTATAAACGTGTGAATGTTAATACTGGCCACTGCTGAGCTCTGACTGGGTGCCAGGCGGTACGTAAATGATTCAAACGCGTCTTCTCTCCTTTATGTCCAGCTTGTGTAAGGCCATTTCCATACCCCTAACTTTGCAGAACTGGAGACTGGGGCTGAGAGACTGTCCCCAAGGCCCCACGTGACTGACGGGCCCAGCGGGACTTGTGCCGGTGCTCCCTGTGCGGCCCGTGCACTGCTGCTCTGTGGCCTCCCGGGTGTCCCTGATGCCACTTCCTATGCTCAGAACGTGTCCCCAGAGTGAGATAGATCAGATCAGATCAGATCAGTCTCTCAGTCGTGTCCGACTCTTTGCGACCCCATGAACCACAGCACGCCAGGCCTCCCTATCCATCACCAGCTCTCGGAGGTCACTCAGACTCACATTCACCGAGTCAGTGATGCCATCCAGCCATCTCATCCTCTGTCGTCCCCTTCTCCTCCTGCCCCCAATCCCTCCCAGCATCAGAGTCTTCTCCAATGAGTCAACTCTTCGCATGAGGTGGCCAAAATACTGGAGTTTCAGCTTTAGCATCATTCCCTCCAAAGAAATCCCAGGGCTGATCTCCTTCAGAATGGACCAGTTGGATCTCCTTGCAGTCCAAGGGACTCTCAAGAGTCTTCTCCAACACCACAGTTCAAAAGCATCTATTCTTCGGCGCTCAGCCTTCTTCACAGTCCAGCTCTCACATCCATACATGACCACAGGAAAGACCATAGCCTTGACTAGGCGAACCTTTGTTGGCAAAGTGATGTCTCTGCTTTTGAATATGCTATCTAGGTTGGTCATAACTTTCCTTCCAAGGAGTAAGCGTCTTTTAATTTCATGGCTGCAGTCACCATCTGCAGTGATTTTGGAGCCCAGAAAAATAAAGTCTGACACTGTTTCCACTGTTTCTCCATCTATTTCCCATGTAGTGATGGGACCAGATGCCATGATCTTCGTTTTCTGAATGTTGAGCTTTAAGCCAACCTTTTCACTCTCCACTTTCACTTTCATCAAGAGGCTTTTGAGTTACTCTTCACTTTCTGCCATAAGGGTGGTATCATCTGCATATCTGAGGTTATTGATATTTCTCCCAGCAATCTTGATTCCAGCTTGTGTTTCCTCCAGTCCAGCATTTCTCATGATGTACTCTGCATATAAGTTAAATAAACATGGTGACAATATACAGCCTTGACGTACTCCTTTTCCTATTTGGAACCAGTCTGTTGTTCCACGACCAGTTCTAACTGTTGCTTCCTGACCTGCATACAGATTTCTCAAGAGGCAGATCAGGTGGTCTGGTATTCCCATCTCTCTCAGAATTTTCCACAGTTTATTGTGATCTACACAGTCAAAGGCTTTGGCATAGTCAATAAAGCAGAAATAGATGTTTTTCTGGAACTCTCTTGCTTTTTCGATAATCCAGCGGATGTTGGCAATTTGATCTCTGGTTCCTCTGCCTTTTCTAAATCCAGCTTGAACATCAGGAAGTTCACGGTTCACATATTGCTGAAGCCTGGCTTGGAGAATTTTGAGCATTACTTTACTAGCGTGTGAGATGAGAGTGAGATAAGTGCCTCATAAAAGGACCCCTACTGGGTCCCATGGCCTGGAAGCAGGTGCCCACTGTGGCAGAGAGCTGTCATGAGTGCTGGATGGACTTTGCTGTGGCTGGTGGGCCCGGCTGACTGGGAGTGGTCGCCCAGAGGCTCCATTCAGAGGACTGTGAGGTGGGTGCTGAGGCAGAGGCTGCAGCTGACGACGAGGGTCCCTCCGAGGTCACGAGGTCAGGATGCACAGGAGCTACTCCTCTGCCATGCCCCTCTGGACTAGTTCATCCCACGCTCTCCACACTTGCGGACCATTCAGCAGACTACAAGTTTTAAGGGCTCACATTTGTGCGCTCAGTCTGTTTCATAATAGAAAAGAAAGTACAGTGGACAATATTCGAAAACTTTTGTTTGTTGTTGACTCGGTGGTGCCATCCAACCATCTCATCCTCTGTCGTCCCCTTCTCCTCCCACCTTCAATCTTTCCCAGCATCAGGGTCTTTTCCAATAAGTCAGCCCTTTGCATCAGGTGGCCAAAGTATTGGAGCTTCAGTATCAGTCCTTTCAATGAATATTCAGGACTGATTTCCTTTAGGATTGACTGGTTTGATCTCCTTGCAGTCCAAGGAACTCTCAAGAGTCTTCTCCAGCACCACAGTTTGAAAGCAATTCTTTGCCACTCAACCTCTATATGGTCCAACTCTCACATCCATATATGACTACTGGAAAAACCATAGTTTTGACTGTATGGACTTTGTTGGTAAAGTGATGCTTTGCTTTTTAATATGCTGTCTAGGTTTGTTAAGCCATTCTTCCAAGGAGCAAGTGTCTTTTAATTTTGTGGCTGCAGTCACTATCCACATTGATTTTGGAGCCTAAGAAAATGAAACGATGCTATTTCCATACTTTCCCCATCTGTTTGCCATGAAGTGATGGGACCAGACGCAATGATCTTAGTTTTCTGAATGTTGAGCTTTAGGCCAGCTTTTTCACTCTCCTCTTTCACCTTCATCAAGAGGCTCTTTAGTTCCTCTTCACTTTGAAAACTCAGAAAAATTTACAAACCATATAACTTCAAATTATGCACCATTAATTAGCCAGGAGAAAATTTTAACACATTTTATAAAAACATATGATATATGGCTGAAATATCAACTTTTTCTGTAAATGCTGAAAGTTAGTTGTTTTACATTTTTTGTTCAATAATTCACTTGAGCTACTGTTACTATACTTTCAATTTAATAGCACAAATATTTTCTCTATTTTATCTCATTTTAACTACCAAATTTAGTTCATTTACTTTATAATTGACTACAAAAATCAAGGTCCAGAGTTTTATTCATGATCAGTTATATACTGAGACCATAATAAAAATGCTATCTGTTAAACTATGCAGTAAGGCACACTGTTTCTGACTGATCATTTCTAGCCGGCGTCTGATGGATCTGATGGCAGTACACCCTTCCGTGGATATTCCGCATAAACACACGAAGCCCATCCCTTGGCCAGATCCTGTGCATGATAATGAAGAAACATGTGATGCTGTGCTGAAAACCAGATCAGAAAAAAAAGTGAACACTCAGTGCCAGGACCCACGACAGAACAACTTAGTGAAACGTTCTTCCGTACTAAGCATCACTGGAATCCTCGTGGACAGAATCATAGGCGTAAGAAACTGAACCCTCCAAAAGACAGATGATGTCGAGGTTTTCAGGAATCAAAGAGGAGCGTTATCCCACACCCCCTTTGCTGTTTGAGAAAAGCAATCTGGCAAATTCACGGATATCATTTGTTGCTGCTGCTGTTTCGTCACTAAGTCATATCTGACTCTTTTGTGAACCCGTGGAACTCTGTCCATGGGACTTCCCAGGCCACAACACTGGAGTGGGTTGCCATTTCCTCTCCAAGGGACGTCCCCAACCCAGGGACTGAACCTGTGCTTTCTGAGCATCTCCTGCACTGGCAGGTGGATTCTTCACCACTGAGCCACCAGGGACGTCCAACGTGTTCAGTTCAGTTGCTCAGTTGTGTCCGACTCTTTGCGACCCCATCGACTGCAGTACTCCAGGCTTCTCTATCTTTCACCAATTCCCAGAGCTTGCTCAAACCCATGTCCATCGAGTCAGTGATGCCACCCAACCATCTCATCCTCTGTCATCCCCTTCTCCTCCTGCCCCCAATCCCTCCCAGCATCAGGATCTTTTCCAATGAGTCAACTCTTCACATCAGGTGGCCAAAGTATTGCAGCTTTCAGCTTCAGTCATTCCAATGAATATTCAGGACTGATTTCCCTTAGGATTGACTACTTGGATCTCCTTGCAGTCCAAGGGACTCTCAAGAGTCTTCTCTAAGACCACAGTTCAAAAGCATCAATTCTTCGGAGCTCAGCTTTCTTTACTAGTCCAACTCTCACGTCCATACATGACCACTGGAAAAAACCATAGCCTTGACTAGACTGTTGTGTAGTAACATTAATAATAATAAATGTCTTTTCACATATTAAAAAATATTTACAGATAGGAAATATTGTTTTATATTAAAATATTGCTTTCCATTTAACATTAAATAGAAGACACAAGGAAATGAGTGAAGCCTCTCAATTCATTTTTAGTCCCACCTCACCTACAAAGCTAATTTAGTGGTGAAGTTAAACACCACAGAAGGCACCACTCAATAAGTCAATATTTCTGCCCAGTTAAACCATGCAAACACGTTGAGCTCCATTCGTACTTTGAAATCTTCTGTCTTAACATAAAATGTCTTATTTAAATAAAAAGATGATATTCATTTTAATGAGGTGTCATTTTAATTTCCATCAAAGTAATGAAATAGAAGTGAAATTTTTCAGCACTTGAAAAAAGAAGGGTCTGCTCCTCAATAATATAAGAACACTATTTTCTTTTACCATGATTCCAAATAATGTGCCCTGTAAGAAGCAAAAAAAAAAAAAAAAAGCAACTTTGAAGATTATTTTTTTCGGTGGAACTAGCTGTGGAGCTGAGTGTAAACGCAACACTTAAATGCCTTAAAGATGTGCCTCTATGAAGATAAAAAGGTGGGAAGAAAATTTCCTTTTTAACTCTGATTTATTTATAAAATGCAGTAAATTTTCCTCGTCTGAGTATATACAGCATAAAGAAGAAAGAAGCTGCATTCTTATACAACCACAAGCCAGTTCAGATTAAAGGATGTTCTGAAGACCATGATTATTCCAAACAGGCAATAAAATGTAGGAGACTAATGGACTACAATTTACTGTTTCTTGAGCTTTGAAAGCTAACATTTATATGTTCAGGCCAACCTTAATTTGAAAATCTTCCCTTTGCACATTTCTGCACCAGCACTTTTGATAATGATGGCAGAGACCCAACATACATCCACAGGCTTCACGTTACACAGACTTCATCTGCTGCCAGCCTGGCCTCCCCACCAGAGGCCCCAAGGAAAACAAAACAGAACAAAACACTTCCAACAGGCCTGGAAACCATAGAGGAGTCTCCACTCCCTCCCCAGCCAGGGTGAAAAACAAGACTGCAAGCAGCCATATCCTCTATACTCACGGCTGCTATTGGCACGTAAGCTGCTGATAGTGACTCAGTCAGAAACTATGACTTCCGAGGCACTCAAAATAATACCTTTCGCTAACCACGAGCAATAAATAGACTTCTTCTGCCTCTTCTTTGTGTGACTAAGACCAATGGTCTCTGCCAAATTCTTGTTAAAAATGATAAATGCTGTGGACACATCTAAACATTTGGCACTTCATGGGTTAGACACGAACACCAGTGAGACGGAAAGTAACAGTGGCCTTAACACTGGAAAGCTGACAGTACTCCTCAGACTGATCTACAGATTCAACCCAACCCGTCAGAATCCCAGATGATGTTTTGCTGAAATTAATAAGTTGATCCTAAAATTCATATGGAAATACAAAGGATTCAGAATAGGCAAAACTATTTTGAAAAACAACAAACTTGGAGGACTCACATGTCTATGTTTGTGACAATCACGTTGCTGTGCACCAGAAGCCAACACAACACACTTCAATAAAAAATAATATAAAATAACAAATAAGTAAATAAAAATAGGTGAAGAATCCTCTTAGGTTATTTCCCCAAAGAAGATATATAATTAGCCAAAAAACGCATGAGCGGACTCTGAGTATCGTAAAAAAAAAAAAAAAAAGGAACTGCAAATTAAAGTCCCCACGAGGAGCCATGACACCACTTCCAGGACAGCTGTATTCAAAAGTCAGAGAGTAACAAGCCTCACTGTTTGCTCTGTTTCCATTTACCTGCTTGGGTTTTACTGAGCGTCTTCAATTAACATAACTTTGTCTTCCACGAAACTGGAAAATTTGGGGCCATGATTTTTTCAAATATTTTTCTATTACTCTCTTCCCTCTGCTTCTGTGACTCAAATGAAATATATTTTATACATGGGTATTACCCTGCAAGTGTCTGCAGCTGTATTTTTTCAATAAGTTTTCTCATTGTCCTCAGATTGACTTATTTCTATTAACTTATCTTCACGTTCTTTTTGTAATCTTCATTCTGGTGTTATATTCAGGCTATGTTTTAAACCTCAAATGTGGTATTTTCCACTGTTTTCCTGTTGAAAGTTCTTAGCTTTTCATTCATTACCAATTTTTCTTGAAGTTCCTGTGCATAGCTACTTTAAATTTTGATCCACTGATTCCAGTATCTAATTTATCCTGAGGTAGTCTCCGTTGCTTACATTTTCTGTTGGGGATAAAAAGTCATGTTATCCCAATTGAAAGTAATTAGGTCACGTGTTATCCTGATTCTTTGTGTGTCAAGTCATTTTAGCTTCTATCTTTACGAGTGACACAGAGCGGACAATCTGGATTCTATTCTTTCCTCTGAATAGCACTGAATGATCATTTTCATTATTTGTTTATAGCAGGCAGTTAACTTGGCTGAATTCAAACTACAAACCTTATCTCCCATGTAAGGAGCAGAAGCGCATCTATAAACCCACTGTTAGCCTGACTTGGGCTTTGGGAGTCTTGAGGGTCGGGCAGACGTGTGCACCAAGGACGCAGGCCCCCTGGTTTCTTGGTGTCTCCATCTCACTTTGCCAGTGGCCACAACTGCCCACTCCTTCATCTGGCTCTTCAAGCACCGAGATGACAAGTATGCACCCGAGCTCTAGCTCCCACGTGGCATCAAGACTGGTCACTGCTGTAAAAACGGGAAGTCCACGTGCCCTTCTTCCAGGTGGGCCTTGCCTCCCGTGTCTCCTTCTGCATATTCACCCTCTGGGTCTGAAGGTTATGTCTGAACAGAGTTTACACCTGTGGGGGGATCAGTTTTACAGGAGCTTACCTGGCCATCTCTTCTTGGCTGTTTTGACTGACTGGCAGATTACTAGTCATTCTTCAGGGGCTCAGCTGTTAACTCTTCAGATAGAATTGCTAGCTGCTTCTTACTTTCATCTTTGTTAGTACTCTTTATATACTGCTACTACAGCATTTCATATAAACTATTAGCTTCCCAGGTGGCAGCAGTGGTAAAGAATGCGCTGGCCAATGCAGGAGGTGCAGGAGCCTAGGGTTCAATCCTTGGATTGGGAAGATCCCCTGGAGGAGGCATGGCAACTCACTCCAGTACTCTCGCCTGGAAAATCCTAGGTACAGAGAAGCCTGGTGGGCTGCAGTCCTTAGGGTCACAAGAGATGGACACTCCACACCTCGGCAAATAAAACAATGACTGAAATTTTTATGGTGAAATAAGAAAACTCTGGGAAAATGATCCTTAAGAATAGAACAGCTTCAGTGTACAGTGAAGAAAAATCCCTCTAAAATCTTTCAACTTTCACTTTAAACTTCAAATAAATCTCAAATCTAATGTTGCCTCCTTTCATGTTTCCTATATGTAAGGAAGTACTGATTAAAAGTTCTACATATAAATTATGTATAATATATGCAAAGCTACATACGTGCCCATCAATTCATCCTATTTTATAGGCAATAATATATCAGTAAATAACAAGGAAACACATGTTCCTCCTATGAAATGACAAAGTCTAAACACCGTGAAGTAGGTGCAGGACCACTTCTTGTTACTATGGAGGAAAAAGGCAGCGTGAAGTCATTCAAGCAGAATGATAAGTAAACCAAAGCCAGATCAAAGGACTAAAGAAGAAAGGCTGAAATGCGAGGCTGAAATATTTATTTCCTTCAAAACACCATCCACGCCTTGTCCCTGGGCAGTTCAATATTTCAAAGTAGCTGGAAAATATTCTCACTCACACTCACCACTGTGCACAAGCAGACGAAATTGCAAGTAGGCAAACTTCTCTTTATTTACCAAATATAAATGTAACATTTATCACTGAGAGAAAATTTTCTGCTTATCATAAATGATTTCTAAATTATGTGAAATGTATTTCAAATCCACAGGAGGTATTTTCTAGTACTTTACTGAATGATGTTGCTACAGACTATAACATTTTATAATGTAACCATAATTTTTAATGGTTTTGCAAATGGGGAAAAGAGTGAACACTGAGTGATTTCTATACTCATTACATTTAGAGCAGTTCATACATTATTTCACTTGATTATATAACAAATTATTTTTTCACAAAATAAAACAATGAAATTTAGAAGAGTTAGTGTTTACCCAAGTTTATATACTAAATGGCAAAATAAGAAATTAAAACAGCCCACCTGACTTCAAAGTTGTTCTATTACTTTAAATCTGTGTGTGCGTGTATAACACATATATTTAACTAAATCACTGTTCAATATTAATTAACTAGGCCCTTAATATAATTTATCCTTATATAACATTAATATTTGTATAACAAATAACTTTTACAACATTTGAAAACTAAAATGTCCATCAAGCATTTACTTAACACTGTATGTCGAGATGTGAGCTTGGTGCTAGAAATACAAAGATAATCAAGACACTGTCCCTGCTTCCAAAATGGGAAGAAAGATACTCTATATTGTTCTCAGTGTGATAAAGCTGCACAAAGATATGAATGCAACACTACAAACAAAGACCAGAGGAATTCACTGTACTGAGAGTAAAACAGTAAAGCTTTATAAAGGGCACATCGTTTTGGTAAGATCACCACTAAGAACGTTTAAGAGGTATTGTGTATAGGTGTGTGTGTGTGTTTGTGTGTGTGTGTACCCGTTGCTGTTGCTTAGTCACTAAGTTGCTGACTCTGTGTGTGTACCCGTTGTGTATAGGTGTGTGTGTGTGTGTGTGTACCCGTTGCTGTTGCTTAGTCGCTACGTTGCTGACTCTCTGCGACCCCGTGGGCTGTAGATGTGTGTGTGTGTGTGTGTGTGTGTGTGTGTGTTGTGTATAGATGTGTGTGTGTGTGTGTGTGTGTACCCGTTGCTGCTGCTTACTCGCTACGTTGCTGACTCTCTGCGACCCCGTGGGCTGTAGCCTGCCAGGCTCCTCTGTCCATGGGGATTTTCCAGGCAAGAACAATGGACGAGGTTGCCGTCTCCTTCTCTAGGGCATCTTTCCAACCCAGGGAACAAACCTGTGTCTCCTACACTGGCGGGCAGGTTCTTTACATACATATTATATGTTAACTGTATGTACATAAATTGAACATGTATTTGTAAAATATATATTTGCATTTGATATTTATAAATTATCTTTTCCTCCTTACCACCATACTTTCCATGAAAAAAGTAAACTTCCATTAGATTTTTCTTTCATGAGGAAGATGACAGGTAGGGGAACACAATTTCTAAAGATAGGATTAAAGTCTTCTTCAAGATAAAGTAACATGTAGAACTATTTTTACTGATTATAAAACACTCTATTAACAGGGCATAAAAGCATGTTACCTGGGTTTGTGCTAGTTTTAAGATTCCCACCTGTTTATAACCGTCCACCCGGTCTCCCTGACCATCTGTTCCCCATCACACTAAGCTTCTCCAAGGACCCCAGTGCCCATCCCCCATGTGCGTGGTCAGTGCAGTCACCCGCTCACCTGCCACCATGCGGTGCCCACCCACTCGTGTACCACTGATGCGTTAACACCCATTCTGGGCAGACTCCTGCACAGAGGCTGAGAAGTCACCACTGGGTGAGTCACAGCCAACTCCTGGGCTACGGGAGCTTCTAGTCTAGCGGGGGAAAGACTGTGAATTAATACACTGCTATCAGTTAGAACTGGACATGGAACAACAGACTGGTTCCAAATAGGAAAAGGAGTACGTCAAGGCTGTATATTGTCACCATGTTTATTTAACTTATATGCAGAGTACATCATGAGAAATGCTGGACTGGAAGAAACACAAGTTGGAATCAAGATTGCCGGGAGAAATATCAATAACCTCAGATATGCAGATGATACCACCCTTATGGCAGAAAGTGAAGAGGAATTCAAAAGTCTCTTGATGAAAGTGAAAGTGGAGAGTGAAAAGGTTGGCTTAAAGCTCAACATTCAGAAAACGAAGATCATGGCATCTGGTCCCATCACTACATGGGAAATAGATGGAGAAACAGTGGAAACAGTGTCAGACTTTCTTTTTCTGGGCTCCAAAATCACTACAGATGGTGACTGCAGCCATGAAATTAAAAGACGCTTACTCCTTGGAAGGAAAGTTATGACCAACCTAGATAGCATATTCAAAAGCAGAGACATTACTTTGCCAACAAAGGTTCGCCTAGTCAAGGCTATGGTCTTTCCTGTGGTCATGTATGGATGTGAGAGCTGGACTGTGAAGAAGGCTGAGCGCCGAAGAATTGATGCTTTTGAACTGTGGTGTTGGAGAAGACTCTTGAGAGTCCCTTGGACTGCAAGGAGATCCAACCGGTCCATTCTGAAGGAGATCAGCCCTGGGATTTCTTTGGAAGGAATGATGCTAAAGCTGAAACTCCAGTATTTTGGCCACGTCATGCGAAGAGTTGACTCATTGGAGAAGACTCTGATGCTGGGAGGGATTGGGGGCAGGAGGAGAAGGGGATGACAGAGGATGAGATGGCTGGATGGCATCACTGACTCGATGGATGTGAGTCTGAGTGACCTCCGGGAATTGGTGATGGACAGGGAGGCCTGGCGTGCTGCAGTTCATGGGGTCGCAAAGAGTCGGACACGACTGAGTGACTGATCTGATCTGATCTGATCAGTGAACATTCAATGAAATGAACAAAAGAGAAATGTAGGATATTAAGGGTTTGTATAACAGGTAAAAATAAACCTTCCCTAGGAATTAGGATATAAGACAGTGATGTCAAGTCAACTGAAGGGTGAGAGGACTGGAGAATCCAGGATAAGGACGTTCCAGAATAAAGGACAAGTGGAGAAGCTGTGAAAGGGAGAGAAAGATCGCTGCTAATTCCTGGAAGAGAACCAGAGCCAAGAAGACACAGAAAGAACAGAGAAAGGGGTTGTGATTATGCTGAGAACTATCTCCACATGCTGCAATTCTAGAGAGAGAATTTCTATAGCTTTACAGAAAAACTACAATATTTGAAAAATATAATGGATGAGACTAAAGGCAGACTATACGCTGCTGAAGAGAAGATGAGTGAACATGGAAACCAACTAAAGCACAGAAAGGAAACCATAACAACAAAA
Organism: Tragelaphus eurycerus; assembly: GCA_935064755.1. Lineage (NCBI taxonomy): Eukaryota > Metazoa > Chordata > Mammalia > Artiodactyla > Bovidae > Tragelaphus > Tragelaphus eurycerus. The sequence goes on along the minus strand of CAKXYN010000116.1, from coordinate 133,433 downwards.
AGGAAGGAGAGCACGAGGAACCCAGCGCACGAGCACCTGGAGCCTCTGAAGGAGACGCCGGAGAGAGCGGGCATGGGAAGACGTTTGGAGAAATGATGGCTAAAACCTTTTCAGATTTAGCTGAAATCAAAAACTTACAGATCTAACATGACCGAACTGATACTTACGGAACATTCCATCTGACCACAGCAGAAAATGCTACTTTCAAGAATAGAATACTTAGCAAAAATAGACTTATTTGGGAACACAAAACAATTCTCAAACATTTTAAAAGGATTCAAGTCAGGCAATGCATACTCTCAGATCACAGTGGAATTAAATGTAAAACCTATATAAGAAAGATTTCTATGAAACCCCCAAATAATTGAAAACTAAATAACATTCTTCTAGCAAATGTATGGGTGAAAAAAAGAAATAAAATGAGAAGTTAGAAAATATTTTGAACTTAATGAAAACGAACATAAAACATATCAAAATTAAAAAGATGTTTCTAAGGACGGATGCTGAAGCTGAAGTTCAATCCTCAGGCCACCTGATGCAAACAGCTGAGTTACCAGAAAAGACCCTAATGCTGGGAAAAGCTGAAGGCAGGAGAAGGGGGTGCCAGGTCACGAGACGGTTGGATGCATCAGTGACTCAGTGGACGTGAGTATGAGCAAGCTGCGGGAGACGGTGAAGGACGGGGAGGCCTGGTGCGCTGCAGGCCACAGGGTTGCAGACAGTCAGACACGACTGAGCAACTCAGCAACCAACAAAGAATGGAGGTAAGTTTTATAAAATTAAATACTTATATAGAAAAATTTTAAACATACAGATTTCAAATCAATGGCATCAGCTTTCACCTTAATGAATTAGAAAAAGAATAGTAAATTAAACATAAAGTGGGAGGAAGAAAAAAATAATCAGAACAGAAATCAATAAAATAGGAACAGAAAACATTAGACAAAAATCAGTGTAACAAAATCTGGCTCTCTGAGAAGATTAATAAAATTGATAAAACTGTAGCCAGACTGATCTGGAAAAAGAAATCATACAAATTAACAATATTATGAATGAAAGGTTATGAATGAACATCACTACAGATTGCATATGTATTAAAAGGTAAAGAAGGCAATTTTCTGAAATAAAGAGAAAAAATTTCAATTCATACTTCCCAGCATACACAAAATTAAAAACTATAAAACTTTCAAAAGAAAATAGGAGAAAACCTTTGTGTCTTGAGGTAGGTAAAGAGCTCTCAGCTATGACACTAAAAGCACAATCCATAAAAGAATAAACAAACTGAATTTCATAAAAATTAAAAACACCTGTCCTTTGGAAGAAACTATTAAAAGAATGAAAAGAAAAGCCGCACAGTGGGAGAAAATATTCACAAACCATCTACCTGTCAAAGGACTTGTATCCAATATGAACAAAAGATTCTCAAAACTCAATAACAAGAAAATAATCAATCCAGTTAAAAAACAGGTTAAAGATCTGAAGAGACACCAAAGTACAAAACAAAAAAGACACGAAAAGTTTTTTCAACACGAGTCTCTAGGGAAATGCAAACTGAAACCACAACTTACTTGTACACACCTGCTGGAGCCGTGAAAACAAAGCCACAGTCAGACTGCATCCCGACAAGAATCTGGGGGACCTGCAGGCCTCACACGTGCCCGTGGGTGGGAAACAGCGCCACCACTCTGGAGAACAGTACGGCGGTCTCTCAAAGAGGTGAACGTACACATCCCACGTGATCTAGGCATGTGACTTGCAGGTTTTTATCCAAGGGAACAAAATGCAGATGTCTATACGAAGACTGGACACTGATGTTCACAGACTTTATCTGTGGCTTTAGAGCCTTTATCATAGGCTTTATCTGTGAAAACAGTGTAAATGTCCATCAGCAGATACACAGGTCAAGAAATTACAGTGTATCAATACAATGGAATGCTACTCAGAACTATAAACAAAGACCTGCTGATATCGGTGCAACGTGGACAGACCCCATCATCATCAAGTCAAGGGAACGAGGGAGGACCAACAAGGATACAAACAACATGCTTCCATTTACTTAAAATTCTGGAAATTCAAGTACAGTGACAGCGAGAGAAAGGAGACACGGCTGCCGGCACGATGCGCGGCAGAAGCGCGGGCAGGAGAGATTACGCAGGAGAGAGGAGACGTGGGGGTGATTCTGTGCTCACACAGACACCTTTCTGGGTTGGCAGTTTCACAAGTGAACACATGTCAAAACATGAATCTGTACACTACATGAAATTACTGTTTCAATTATAACTCAATAAGACTTAAAATCGCCCTTCAGTTCAGTCACTCAGTCGTGTCCGACTCTTTGCGACCCCATGAATCCCAGCACGCCAGGCCTCCCTGTCTGTCACCAACTCCCGGAGGTCACTCAAACTCACGTCCATCGAGTCAGTGATGCCATCCAGCCATCTCATCCTCTGTCGTCCCCTTCTCCTCCTGCCCCCAATCCCTCCCAGCATCAGAGTCTTCTCCAATGAGTCAACTCTTCACATGAGGTGGCCAAAGTACTGGAGTCTCAGCCTTAGCATCATTCTTTCCAAAGAAATCCCAGGGCTGATCTCCTTCAGAATGGACTGGTTGGATCTCCTTGCAGTCCAAGGGACTCTCAAGAGTCTGATATGGAAATATATTTACTCTCAGAGAAAGCAAATTAAGACAATGTTGAGAAACTGCTTATTACCTAGCAGAACTTCAAAAATTGTAAAACAGAACAACACATTCTACTTGGAAGACTGTAAGTCAAAAGTCACTCTAATACGTAGGCAGTAGACGTTGAATCCGTGCAAACTTCATGAAGAGGACTTCGGCAATACTCAACAAAACTACAAATATGTTTGTCTTTTCACCCAGCATTCTCATTTCTAAAGTTACCTTCAATATAAATTTCAAAGAATACAAAAATATGTATCTACTCGGTTATTCTTTTCAGCATCATTCATCATTGTGAATACTGGATACGATTTCCAGGTCCACAGGCAGGACAGCAGTTGCATAAACTAAGCTTCATCTCCACATTAGTATACGGTGTTGATGCAAGAGCAGTGACTGACTTCCAGTTTATAATAAAGGGAAAAAGGAAACTGTACAAATGAAGAGAAAATCGTGAGATAAACACGTAAGAGCTCATTTGTGCAAAACACACACAGAGAGGCTTGGCCAGAGGCTGAGGAGACCAGCCCTCTGCAGGGAGGCTGGGAGCAGAGCGAAGCTGGGGACACTGCTCTGCAATCACGCCTTCCGGTCCAGGTCTGATTCCTAAAACCATGCTCATGTTCCACTGACTGAAAAGGAAAGAATAAAACAGGACGGAGGAGGGAAATTCTAAGGTGAAACACCACAATAAAAAGCCTGGTCACACTTCAGACGATTAACAACATAACCACGCGGAGGAGAGAGAAGAAACAGCCAGGGTAACTTGTGAAGACAATACTCGGATCCTAAGACTCAGGACAAAGAGGACTCAGAGAAGACTTAAACCACGGCTTCAGGGTTCTTTTCCCCAGAGGTAGGGTTTATCAATTCAAAAACCACTTCCTGGAATTCAGGAAGTTGAGGTAACAACTTTACAGATATTGGAAGTCAGGTTTCTCTCTGTCAGAGAAGGGAAGAGCGCATGAGGAGAGGCTAACCTGTAACACCTCCCTGGAGCTGGATTTAGTGTGAATTCATGACGCTTATATGCTTAGCTAAGTATAGAAGCAGAGGCAGGTATGTGTGTTGGTGTACGTATGTGAATAAAAACACATCCGTGTGTGTGGGTGTATGCATCCCTGTTTCCTATCTCTGCCTGTTGAGAGGGGATAAAGGGCATTTTTTTGGAAAGCACAAAACACACCATGAGGTAATTTCTGTCTAATAAGAAATCATATTGAAGATCACGAACTAATTACACTTGTAAATGAATCACAAGGAAAACAGGACATATAAAAATTTGTAGGATACAATCTCAGCATTTCTTAAAACAATTTAGAGCCTTAAAAGCAGAAGTTAGACAAAGGAAAGTGTGTGGCATCTTTTTTGGAATCACAACACTCTATGTTAAAGCACATACAGTGGGAGTCAGAATTTGGAACTAATCTGAGATTCCAGCAGCGGGATTCACACGCATCCTGGTCTGTGTGATAAATTACTCGGTTACGACTATCAAAAGTCTATTTGCATAGGGGACAGACAATTCTCCTTGAAGAGAATTCCTCCTAATGAAAATCAGGTATCATTTCAAGGAGGTAAAACAGCCTTTAAAAGATGTGGTAAAAGCATAAAATGTGAACAAGAAAGGCGTGATTACCTCTAGGGAGGGAGAGAGAGAAACCCACACCAATGACATGTTTTCCTTTAATCACCAGATGCCACCTTTGGCTGAAAGGGCACCTGTGGGCCACACGCGTTGCGCTGGCCTCTGGCCCTGCCGCCCCGGACTGGCCCGCAGCGTGAGCACCTCAGTCAGCTCCTCCAGGGCGAGAGGAGGGCTGAGCCGGGCCCGCTACACTGCTTCCCCTCCTTGAAATGCTTCAGCTTCTCCCTTGAAATTGCAGATAATAACAAACAACCACACAAAGTTCTTCTGAGGCTACATTAAGGGAATGTGTTTTAAAATCATTTGTTGACCATAAAACATTAAACAAAGTATTGCTATATTATATTAGTATCAATTCCTCGTCAGGATCACATTTATTTCACCACATCCCATTGCTAAAATCAATCTTGATTATGGTGAAACTCAAGAAGCTAAAAAGTACGAGTTTTGCAAACTTAGTTTTTGAAGAAAACATCCAAAAGCCTAAAGATCTCATGTTTCAAATTAAACCTATTGTGTGAAATAGTGTCACAACTGTCTCTGCCGTGGAGGCCTCCTGATGGTCACATTAGACAGACACTTTCTGAGGCAGCGAGAAGAAACGCAGAAGTCCATGAAGACGCGTCCACGAAGGAGGCCCGAGACCAGAGGCTTCCTCCTCAGCTGGAAGCAAGGTCACCGCAGCTTTCTGTCCTCTCTCCGTGCTTCTCATCCTGCCTCTGGGAGGAGGGCCGTGTCGGCACGCCTGCTGATGCTCAGGAATGCTCAAAATAAAATGGAAACTCTGACTGCTCCCCATCAAAAGTGGTTTCAGATGCTCAAGCAGAAAAGAGAACAGATGGGTCCCCACCGCCACCAGCAGCCATACTTAGGAAACCTGTTTTCAAGAACATGACATTCACAGCTTCCCAAAGCACAGGGGTAACTGTGCTCAAGATGATGCAAGTGTCTGTATCAATGCAAAGCCGAGAACTTTTCAAGTCGCCTAACAAACGAGAATGTGAGACTCTAGCAGCGTCTTCCACTTGGTGGTTGTGTCCAGGTGCTCAGGCGTGTCCCGGTGGGCCGCAGCACGCCACGCCTCCCTGTTCCATCTCCCAAAGTTTGCCCAAGTGCATATTCATTGCACTGGTGATGCCATCCAACCATCCCATTCTCTGTGGCCCCCCTTCTCCTCCTGCCTTCAATCTTTCCTAGAATCGTGGTCTTTTCCAATGAGTCGGCTCTTTGCATCAGGTGGCCAAAGTACTGGAGCTTTAGCTTCAGCATCAGTCCTTCCAATGAATATTCAGGGTTGATTTCCTTTAAGACTGACTGGTTTGATCTCCTTGTAGTCCAAGGGACTCTCAGGAGTCTTCTTTGGTACCATCAGTTCAGTTCAGTCACTCATTTGTGTCTGATTCTTTGCGACCCCATGAAGCAGAGCACGTCAGGCCTCCCCGTCCATCACCAACTCCTGGAGTTTACCCAAACTCATGTCCATCAAGTTGGTGATGCCATCCAGCCATCTCATCCTCTGTCGTCCCTTTCACCTCCTGCCCCCAATCCCTCCCAGCATCAGGGTCTTTTCCAATGAGACAGTTCTTTGCATGAGGTGGCCAAAGTATTGGAGTTTCAGCTTCAGCATCAGTCCTTCCAATGATCACCCAGGTCTGATCTCCTTTAGGATGAATTGGTTGGATCTCCCTGCAGTCCAAGGGACTTTCAAGAGTCTTCTCCAACACCACAGTTCAAAAGCATCAATTCTTCGGCACTCAGCTTTCTTCATAGTCCAACTCTCACATCCATACATGACCACTGGAAAAACCACAGCCTTGACTAGACAGATCTTTGTTGGCAAAGTAATATCTCTGCTTTTGAATATGCTATCTAGGTTGGTCATAACTTTCCTTCCAAAGAGTAAGCGTCTTTTAATTTCATGGCTGTAGTCACCATCTGCAGTGATTTTGGAGCCCCCAAAAATAAAGTCTGACACTGTTTCCACTGTTTCCCTATCTATTTCCCACGAAGTGATGGGACCGGATGCCATGATCTTCGTTTTCTGAATGTTGAGCTTTAAGCCGACTTTTTCACTCTCCACTTTCACTTTCATCAAGAGGCTTTTGAGTTCCTCTTCACTGTCTGCCATAAGGGTGGTGTCATCTGCATATCTGAGGTTATTGATATTTCTCCTGGCAATCTTGATTCCAGCTTGTGCTTCTTTCAGCCCAGCGTTTCTCATGATGTACTCTGCATATAGGTTAAATAAGCAGGGTGACAATACACAGTCGTGACGCACTCCTTTTCCTATTTGGAACCAGTCTGTTGTTCCATGTCCAGTTCTAACTGTTGCTTCCTGACCTGCATATAGGTTTCTTACTTACTTATCCATAATTTCCAACTTCAAACATAATGGCACAATTTTCAAGAAAACCAAACTATTATATCCCCATTAATTACTTAGAAAATCATTAAAATGAAACATGTTAAATACATAATAAATGTATGTTCACGTCACAGCCAAACCTGCAACACAAGTGACTTCCCACTAGGGGTGTGACCAAACCCTCCCTGCTGCACAGGGAGCCTCTCCTCAGTAGTAACTTCAAACCCCACTGGCAAGCAAAGCTACCGGATCACTTACAATAGAGCGAATCATGAGCAATTAACTCCCAGGTAAAGAACCTGAAATGTTTCTAACTATAATCACACAGCACCCTTCACAGAGAAAAGGCCAAATCCAAGGGTCAGACATCAAAAGGCCGTCAGGTCTCTCAGTACAGACTGCTTCCAGACCTGGTTTGCTCCATGTGAACCCTCCACTGGAGTGTTTTCACTTTTCACTAAGAATAGAGATATATGGTTCAGATTACTCAAGGTCTCTTCAAAGTTCCTTGACATTTGTGTATTCCACACCTAACATGAGTAAATTTTATATCAAGCAATAAAAACTAGAGGCTCCAAATGTTAACAAAGCCTCCAGTTTTCAAATTCTCTTGTTAAATTTCATGACCTCAAACTTGGGGGATATGACTTAGGGAAGGAAACAAGGAAGTGCAGTGAGGAAGTAGAAGCAGGCTTTTCTCAAGGATGGAAATGTCTGACACTCACTCATCTATGTTTATTATGTTCTGACACAATCTTTCTTCCAGAAAGCTGGTCGGTGTGCTGCTAACTTCATGACATGGACGTTAACTGTAGAGACTGAGACTGGAGTTGCCAGGGTAGAAATGGCGCCAGTGTCATGGTGTTAGCGACAGGGCCCTGGAGGCAGACAAGGCGATGGAGAGCAAGGACAGGGCTTCCCCATGTGCTCCGTGAACAGTGTCGAGAATCTTTAAAGGAAGGATAAAAGCTCAGGAGGAGCCGGCTGGGCTCTATTATATTAATAAAGCATATCTCACTGGTGTGAAAAATCAAAGAACACTCATGGCAACAGAGAATATGATGATTTTCTGGAGTTAAAAAAAACCATTTGGGAGATCTGAGTCAGCCTTTGATTCACTTATTAATTTTGCAGAAAGCTAACAGTGCTGCACAGCTCAGGAGGTCACACAGCTCCACGTGGTGAGCTGTCCTCACGAAAAAGAGGCAAAGACCACAGAGCAAGCTGAGATCAAGGACTTTAAAAAAAAAAAATCAAGTTTCAAGGTCACAAGAAGGTCACTACATGTTTAGATTTTAGTCACACAAACTAATCTATAATTGAATCTACACCAAATTACAATAATTGATTCCAAAAATGATGATGCCAACTTGCCGAAAGTTGTTTTCATTAGGCAAGGATAAAATGGATGGGAGGGTGTATATTACATTTCAAAAAGAATTCTATCAAAAATATGTTAAGAACAGTTTTCTTCTTCATACACAAAGTGACATCTGGCTACCATCTCCTGAATAGACTCTCTTAGATAGTTACTAACATACCTACAAAGAGAAAGTGGAAAAATACTTTAAAAATCCCAATAACAAGAACTGAGATGGACAAACTACTCAGTGAAAAAACTTTAGAGGAATCTCCAACAAATACAGAGCAAACAGAAGTGGATTCTTAAAAAACAACAACAACAAGCTATACAGGTCCACCTGAGAGCAGATGTAAATTGGTCTCAGGAAACAGAAGCTTTGAAAAATGAGGAAGGAAGAAATCTTCCTTCCTTCCTCAGGTCAAAGATTCTGCGTCTAAAAAAAAAATAAAATATTTTGGTACCTGGGATTCCTCCTCGAAAAGGGAGCTACACAGCAACATGTATGGATGTTTTATACAGATCCATTCAGAGTCAGGGACTCCCAGAAGACGTCCAGACTGTGAGTAAAGGACAAACAGTGATGCATTGTGTGCAGAAGACTGTAACCTCCATAAAGAAAGCAACATGCCGCTGCTAACTCGCTCCAGTCGTGTCCGACTCTGTGCGACCCCACAGGCAGCAGCCCACCAGGCTCTCCCGTCCCTGGGATTCTCCAGGCAAGAACACTGGAGTGGGCTGCCATTTCCCTCTCCAATGCATGAAAGTGAAAAGAGAAAGTGAAGTCGCTCAGTCGTGTCCTACTCTGTGCGACCCCATGGACTGCCACCTACCAGGCTCCTCCGTCCATGTAATATGGATGGACACAAAAAGAAGAAACCTGAATTCAAAATATACTGAGAACTATGGATTCACATTCATTCAGAAAAGCAGATACTCATTATACAGGTTATGAAAAACTATCTCATCAGTAAAGCGAAGTTTCTCTACGTGATATTTTCCCAGAAACTTGGAACTTCACTGGCAGCTGACAAATAATTGCTGTCTACCCACTTGCATATCTCTAAGAGAACATGGAAGGTATGCAGGTCAGCATGGACCAGAGACGATCCACACCCAAACACGCAGCACACGAACGTCAGACGTCGTCTACAGAAGTAGAAATTCATGCATTTGCTAAATAAATAAATCAAGGCCAAACAAAATGTACCCTGTTCAAAGTGGAGGAACAATGCAGACAAAGATCAACTAGAATTTGAAAGCTACTGCAGAAGCTAGGAATAGAACCGGGGAAGAAAACATTCTAGACACACAGAAGAAAAACCGATTGATATAACATCCAGAAGGAAATATCAGAAAAACTGTGACATATTGGAAAGGTAGATGACCGTCTTAGTGATATAGGGGGTAAAGCCTTAAGAATTAGCTAAGATTTAACATATCAATAATATTTAAAATAAGGAATGATTAAGATGAAAAGGGATTTAAAAAGAGAAAAGTTCAGAGCACAGAAGAGGAACTAAAAAGCCTCTTGATGAAAGTGAAAGTGGAGGGTGAAAAGGTTGGCTTAGAGCTCAACATTCAGAAAACGAAGATCATGGCATCTGGTCCCATCACTACATGGGAAATAGATGGAGAAACAGTGGAAACAGTGTCAGACTTTGTTTTTCTGGGCTCCAAAATCACTGCAGATGGTGACTGCAGCCATGAAATTAAAAGACGCTTACTCCTTGGAAGGAAAGTTATGACCAACCTAGATAGCATATTCAAAAGCAGAGACATTACTTTACCAACAAAGGTTCGCCTAGTCAAGGCTATGGTCTTTCCTGTGGTCATGTATGGATGTGAGAGCTGGACTGTGAAGAAGGCTGAGCGCTGAAGAATTGATGCTTTTGAACTGTGGTGTTGGAGAAGACTCTTGAGAGTCCCTTGGACTGTAAGGAGATCCTACCAGCCCATTCTGAAGGAAATCAACCCTGGGATTTCTTTGGAAGGAATGATGCTAAAGCTGAAACTCCAGTATTTTGGCCACCTCATGCGAAGAGTTCACTCATTGGAGAAGACTCTGATCCTGGGAGGGATTGGGGGCAAGAGAAGAAGGGGACGACAGAGGATCAGATGGCTGGATGGCATCACTGACTGGATGGATGTGAGTCTGAGTGACCTCCGGGAGTTGGTGATGGACAGGGAGGCCTGGCGTGCTGCGGTTCATGGGGTCGCAAAGAGTCAGACATGACTGAGCGACTGATCTGATCTGATCTGAACATTCCATAATAAAAGTAAAAGAGAGCAGAAATGAAGGTACAGAAAATAAAATCAATAATGCTATAAACCGTCTTAAACACATACTCAGAGGCCAAAAAACCTGATGAAAAATATAGTAAAGAAAATCATAAATATGAAGGGATGATAAACGATTTTTTAAATGGATGTTGAAAGAAGTGTTAAAAAATAGCTCAATAAAGATGTTGAACAGAAGAGTTTGGAGTGTAACAGACAACTCTGGGCCAGAGATAAAGATGTGAGATTTACTAAATGCGTGGTACCTGAAGCTCTATGAGATCACTTCAGAAGTGGGCATATATACAAAGAGATGGTCTAGGGTTGAACCCAGGTAACTGTGAAACATGGAATCCTGGTGGGAAAGGAGGACTCAGTTCAAAGGAGATTGAAAAAGAGTCTCCAATCAAGTAGAGAGAAAACCATCGGATGTGTCTGGCACCACGCACGCACAGAGAGGACAGGGTTTCAGGAAGAAGAAAAGCACATCACGAGAGAGGGCAGCGACCGCAATGAGGACCCAGAAGGCCCCGGCCCCATGCAGACACACTGAGTGTGCAGCCACAGAGTGAGTCACTCTAACGAAATCCAGAAACGAGCTGAGCAGCTCCTACATACTGCCCGGCTCTGGCAGCAGCAAGCCTTGCATTTACCAGCCCCACAGGACTGCAGTCCTTAATGGGCACAGGGACGATGGGCCCACGGTGATGCACCTGGGCCGCGTCCAGTGGAGAAGGACACATACCCCTGCCCTAAACCCCCCAACTCTCCACTCCCAGCTCCTCCCTGCGGGGCACAGGGTTTGGACTCCACAGACACATGAGAGATAAGGAGAAAGGAGTCACCGCAGACCACTACAGACAGTCATCAAACCACAAAGGAAGAGAGCATGAGAGGAATAAATGAACAAAGGAATTACAAAACAGCCAGAAAACTTTAAAAATGGTAGCAGTAAATCCATAACTGTCACTAACTACTTTAAATGTAAATGGATTAGATACTCTAATGTAAATAAAGATAGTGGCCTTATGAATTAGGATTAAGAAAACAAAACAGACTCAACTATATGCTGCCTAAAACTAAGCCTACAGGAGATTCACTTCAGCTTCAAGTACACATAGTCTGAAAGTAGAGGGATAAAAGAAGATAATCCACAGCAAATGGAAACCAAAACCCAGCAGAAGCAGATGTACTTTCTCACACACAAGAGACCTGAAGCCAACAGCTGTAACAAGAGGCAAAGAAGGCCATCGTACAACGATAAAAGGGCCGACTGATTAAAAGAATGCAGCACTAGTAAACACTTGTGCACCTAACACAGGAGAAAAGAAATATATAACACATATATATTAACAGAACTGAAGCGAGAAATAGACAATAAAATAACAATAGCAACCCTACTTTCAACAATGGATAGACCAGCCACCGAGAAAGTCGGTAAGCAAACTTTGCATTTCAACTATGCATTAGATCAGATGCACCTAAGGGACATTCCCCTCAACACTAGCAAAGCACACATTCTTGTTAAGTGCACACAAAACCTTCTCTAGGATATCATTTGATAAACCATAATGGAACAGAATACAAAGAAGATTGTACACATACGTATAGCTGAATCACTTTCCTGTACAATGTAAATTAACACAACATTGTAAATCAACTATACTTAAAAAACTGAACACGGAGAAAAGAGAAGAACAACAGTCACCTGGAGCTGAGGGTAGGGGAGATAGAGGGAGACTGGTTTTTAAAAGATCACAGATTTTAACTTAAAGACAAATAAGCTCTGAGGATATAAAGACAACTGTGGTGATAACACTGTACTGTATAATTAAAATCTGCTAATAAAGTAGAGCTTTTTAAAAAACTCTTTAAAACTATTTTTTTTAATTATATGGTCATCTTAATAAAAACAAAAACTTTTTGATACCCTATAATATTGATTCATTTCTAAAAATATAAATAATTCTTAGGAATGCAAGGGAGTTTCCTTAACCTGAAACAAGGTGTCTATCAAAAACCTTCAACCTAGTTTTTCCTGTGGTCATGTATGGATGTGAGAGTTGGAATATGAAGAAGGCTGAGCACCGAAGAATTGATGCTTTTGAACTGTGGTGTTGGAGAAGACTCTTGAGAGTCCCCTGGACAGCAAGGAGATCCAACCCGTCCATTCTGAAGGAGATCAGCCCTGGGATTTCTTTGGAGGGAATAATGCTGAAGCTGAAACTCCAGTACTTTGGCCACCTCATGCGAAGAGTTGACTCATTGGAAAAGACTCTGATGCTGGGAGGGATTGGGAGCAGGAGGAGAACGGGACGACAGAGGATGAGATGGCTGGATGGCATCACTGACTCGATGGACGTGAGTCTGAGTGAACTCCGGGAGTTAGTGATGGACAGGGAGGCCTGGCGTGTTGTGATTCATGGGGTCACAAAGAGTCAGACACGACTGAGCGACTGAACTGAACTGAAAATATTGAAAATAAATTCAGCAAAAGTGCCAGATGAAAGAGTTCAGTATTTAAAAAATGTATTGAAGATTTTTGTTCAGCTAGATCCACTGCTTAGAAAACATAATTTTAAAAAGGATAAAAATACAAAATGGTAGCATGAACTAGAAGGTCTGAAAGACTCAATCTAACAAAAATATGTAAAACATAGGGGGAAAAGTATGAACATTTACTAAAAGATATTAAAATAATTAAATCAGTGGAGAAAAATACTATTTGTGGAAGAGAAATATAGTGAAATATAGTAAAATATAGTAAAAATTTTAAAAGATCTTCACGACCAAGAGAATCACGATGGTATGATCATTCACCAAGAGCCAGACATCCTGGAATGTGAAGTCAAGTGGGCCTTACAAAGCATCACTACGAACAAAGTTAGTGGAGGTGATGGAATTCCAGTTGAGTTATTCCAAATCTTGAAAGATGATGCTGTGAAAGTGCTGCACTCAATATGCCAGCAAATTTGGAAAACTCAGCAGTGGCCACAGGACTGGAAAAGGTCAGTTTTCATTCCAATCCCAAAGAAAGGCAATGCCAAAGAATGCTCAAACTACCGCACAATTGCACTCATCTCACACGCTAGTAAAGTAATGCTCAAAATTCTCCAAGCCAGGCTTCAGCAATACGTGAACTGTGAACTTCCAGATGTTCAAGCTGGTTTTAGAAAAGGCAGAGGAACCAGAGATCAAATTGCCAACATCTGCTGGATCATGGAAAAAGCAAGAGAGTTCCAGAAAAACATCCATTTCTGCTTTATTGACTATGCCAAAGCCTTTGACTGTGTGGATCATAATAAACTGTGGAAACTTCTGAAAGAGATGGGAATATCAGACCACCTGACCTGCCTCTTGAGAAACCTATATGCAGGTCAGGAAGCAACAGTTAGAACTGGACATGGAACAACAGACTGGTTCGATATAAGAAAAGAAGTACGTCAAGGCTGTATATTGTCACCCTGCTTATTTAACTTCTATGCAGAGTACATCATGAGAAACGTTGGGCTGAAAGAAGCACAAGCTGGAATCAAGATTGCTGGGAGAAATATCAAGAACCTCAGATATGCAGATGACACCACCCTTATGGCAGAAAGTGAAGAGGAACTCAAAAGCCTCTTGATGAAGGTGAAAGAGGAGAGTGAAAAGGTTGGCTTAAAGCTCAACATTCAGAAAACGAAGATCATGGCATCTGGTCCCATCACTTCATGGGAAACAGATGGGGAAACAGTGGGAACAGTGTCAGACGTTATTTTCTGGGGCTCCAAAATCACTGCAAATGGTGACTGCAGCCATGAAATTAAAACACACTTACTCCTTGGAAGGAAAGTTATGATCAACCTAGATAACATATTGAAAAGCAGAGACATTACTTTGCCAACAAAGGTCTGACTAGTCAAGGCTATGGTTTTTCCAGTAGTCATGTATGGATGTGGAAGTTGGACTATGAAGAAATCTGAGCGCAAAGAATTGATGCTTTTGAACTGTGGTGTTGGAGAAGACTCTTGAGAGTCCCTTGGACTGCAAGGAGATCCAACCAGTCCATTCTGAAGATCAGCCCTGGGATTTCTTTGGAAGGAATGATGCTGAAGCTGAAACTCCAGTACTTTGGCCACCTCATGCGAAGAGTTGCCTCATTGGAAAAGACTCTGATGCTGGGAGGGATTGGGAGCAGGAGGAGAAGGGGACGACAGAGGATGAGATGGCTGGATGGCATCACTGACTCGATGGACGTGAGTTTGAGTGAACTCCGGGAGTTGGTGATGGACAGGGAGGCCTGGCATGCTGCGGTTCATGGGGTCGCAAAGAGTCGGACACGACTGAGTGACTGAACTGAACTGATGTGACTTATTCCACCTAGCGTAATACCTTCCAAGTCTATCCTTGTTGTAAAAAAAGGGCAAGATTTCCTTCTTTTTGGCTGAATAATATTCCATTGTGTGTACACATCTTTCTTGCCTGTTCATCTACTGATGGACAGTTAGGTTGCTTCCGTATCTAGGTTGTTGTAGATAATGCTGTTATGAACACTGGGGTGCATATAACTTTTCAAATTATGTTTTTGTTTTCTTCAGATAAACACCCAGAAGTGGTACCGCTGGATCGTATCGTAGTTCACTTTTTAATTTTTTGAGAAACCTCCGTACTGTTTTTCACAGTGGATGTTCCAATTTACATCCCAACCAACATTTCATGAGAGTTCCCTTTAATCCACATCCTCACCAACACTTGTTTGTTTCTTGTCTAGCATAATAATTGCCATGCTAACAAGTGTGGGGTGATATCTCATTTCAGTTTTCTAAAAACCAAAACAAACCAACAAAACAGAACAAACAGAAATAGACTTCAGAGATAAGAGAAGAAACCAGCAGCTGGCAGAGGAGACAGGAGTGAGGGGATGGAAGGAGCGGGTGAAGGGGATGAAGAGGAAGGAGCGCAGTGCCGAGCAGGTGAGTCGTGGGCTGTCATGAACACCTCAGGTCACACCCTCAGTAACGCTGCCACGACGTGTGGTGACAGACGGCACAGACGTCATGTGGTGACCATTTGTGACGTCTTGTTGTTGTTCAGTCGCTCAGTCGTGTCCGACTCTTTGCGACCCCACGGACGCAGCACGCCAGGCCTCCTTGTCCTTCACCAACTCCCGGAGTTCGCTCAGACTCATGTCCATTGAGTCAGTGATGCCATCCAGCCATCTCATCCTCTGTCGTCCCCTTCACCTCCTGCCCCTAATCCCTCCCAGCATCAGGGTCTTTTCCTGTGAGTCAGCTCTTCGCATCAGGTGGCCAAAGTACTGAAGCTTCAGCTTCAGCATCAGTTCTTCCAATGAATATTCAGGACTGATCTCCTTTAGGATGGACTGGTTGGATCTCCTTGCAGTCCAAGGGACTCTCAAGAGTCTCCAACACCACAGCCCAAAAGCATCAATTCTTCGGCGCTCAGTCTTCTTTATGATCCAACTCTCATATCCATACATGAGTACTGGGAAAACCACAGCTTTGACTAGACGGACCTTTGTTGGCAAACTGACGTCTCTGCTTCTTAATATGCTACCTAGGTTTGTCATCGGAGAAGGCAATGGCACCCCACTCCAGTACTCTTGCCTGGAAAATCCCATGGATGGAGGAGCCTGGTGGGCTGCCGTCCATGGGGTCGCTGGAGGTCGGACACGACTAAGCGATTTCACTTTCTCTTTGCACTTTCATGCACTGGAGAAGGAAATGGCAACCCACTCCAGTGTTCTTGCCTGGAAAATCCCATGGATGGAGGAGCCTGGTGGGCTGCCGTCCACGGGGTCGCTGGGGGTCGGACATGACTAAGCGATTTCACTTTCTCTTTTCACTTTCATGCACTGGAGAAGGAAATGGCAACCCACTCCAGTGTTCTTGCCTGGAGAATCCCAGGGACGGGGGAGCTTGGTGGGCTGCCATCTATGGAGTCGCACAGAGTCAGACACGACTGACGTGACTTAGCATAGCATAGCATAGGTTTGTCATAGCTTTTCTTCCAAGGAGCAAGTGTCATTTAATTTTGTGGCTGCAGTCACCATCTGCAGTCATGTGGAGCCCAGGATAATAAAATCTGTCACTGTTCCCATTGTTTCTCCATGTACTTGCCATGAAATGACGGAACCGGATGCCATGATCTTCGTTTTTTGAATGTTGTAATGTATAAAAATATCAAATATTACGTGCTACACTTGAAACTAATAACCATGTGAATGAATCACACTTCAATAAAATAATAACATGGCGAAACAGTAGACAGCTCTATTTAATGTGACTATAAACGAGTTTGATTTTTTTATCTGTGCTCTTCTGTAATTTTACCATTCTCTACAGCAAGCATGTACTAGTTTGTGATAAAAATAAAGCTAAAGAACAGATACTTTGAAAAGTTTTCTCATTGCACAATGTTGGCAACCAGAGCTCACCCTCCAAGGACCTTGGGTGGGTTCACTTGAACAGAAGTCTTCGGTTACAATGGTAGGAAAAAAGCATTTCTTTTTTTTAGATTAGCCTAGAACTTAAGTGGCAGTGACATATAATAAACTTCTTAAATAACTCAACCAGAAAATAATTTACCAATTTCTGGTTACATTTAATCCAGCTTTGACATAATTAATTTAATTTTAGCTATATAAAACCTAAAATGATTTCATGCATTTCAAATAATATCTTCCTGCTCTCCAACTCTATATAATATCTAGGTTTTCAGTGGTAACATTATAGGTAAATATGAAAATCTGATATATTTTAATTGAAAATGCATTATAAACCATATCTGTTCTTAATTTTAGTAATAATAAGAGAAAAAATACTGAATATTTAGAAACTTAATCAGTCTTTATATATTCTTCATTAAGGGCTTCCCTGGTAGCTCAATCAGTAAAGAAACGGCCTGCAGTGCAGAAGACCCGGGTTCAATCCCTGGGTCATGAAGATCCCCTGGAGAAGGAAATGGCAACCCAGTATTCCTGCCTGGAAAATCCTATGGACAGAGGAGCCTGGGGGGCTACAGTCGATGGGGCACAAAGAGTGGGACACGATTTGGTGACTACACCACCGTGCCTTGGTTTAAACCCACACTACACCTTCTTCAGTAAGTACCATAAAATAAAAGGAAAAAACTGAAAATTTACAAACTTAATCAGTCTTTAAATTTATATATTCTTGGTTAAAACCAACACCATACAGGCTATTTTGATATTGCAGTGGAACCTATTTTTAGTTACTTCTCCAAGAAAACTTTAAAAAGTAAAAATCTTGTTTTCTACACAGAATAAAATGTCTTATCAAGGTGACCCTGTAAAAATGTTTTCATTCACTTAAAAGGCATAGAAATCTTCAGACTGAGTACTCAAGTTTGCAGGCTTCCTTTAGCTTTTTTCTAGATAGCTCCTTGATTCTATTTTTTTTTCTGTTTTAAAGTATACATCACTACTAATTCTTAGATATTTAAAAAAAAAAACCAAACTTACAAACAAAATGACTAAGCCACAGCTTCTAACTTCAGCAATATATAAAACTAAATTTGGAATTATACTATTCAGCCGTACTTTAAAATCTCTACACAAGACTGGATTTAAACAAGCTTTGCCTTTCTACCAAAATTCAAACTTCCAGCCTCTGGGGCAAACTGCAAAACTACCTGCTCTGAATGTATCTTTATCCAGATTTTTGCAGTAAGCCTTGTTCAAATGAAAAACAAATATCAGCATGTAGTCCACTTCTTTGAATAATCACAAGATTGTTTAGTATTCCATTTAAATCTTCTTTAAGATTAGTCTCCATCAAATAAAAGTACAAAAACACTGTCATTATAACTCTGCAGTTTTACTATCTGTACTCCAAGGCATGCTTATTTGAAGATTAATCCCTGTTCCTACTAACATTATAAATGTTGATTTATGACAACAAACACACAATCATAGATAAACGACGGAGACTGAAAAGAACCTCATAGGAAAGCTTTTCCATCCGTGTTTAACAATGTAGCTTTAGGGGTAGTCTACTTTCCACTGCAAGGAGAGACTATGAATCTGTGTATACGAAGAAAGTAAACACTGTGTTTTTATAAAGCCATGTGTCAGTTTGTTGGAAAAATAATACCCAAAAATATTTAATAAAAAACAAAACTATAGGTAAAGCCAGGAAAAAAGAACAGGTGCTGTTCATTTTTGTATAAGAATAACTTTCAACAAACCGGATGGGGAACATCACTAGCTTTGAGAGCTGGCTTCAAAACAGGTCAAATAAAAATACGATTCAAGAGTGCTATGAATCGTGTTAGAAAACACCAGGAATTTTTTCTAACAGTTCTGTGTGCAAGTGAAATTGTACTTGTGGGTAATGGTACATGAAAATGAAATTATGCATTTTCTATAAAGGCCAATTATCAATAACAGAAATCCTTTATGGGAGGGAGGAATATCTGTGAAAATCAAGACTATGGTAAAATTAGCCCTTAAGACGTTTTCACGTTCTTTCCTGGCTCTCAATTTTAGTCACCCAGTCACCAGCTAGCAGATCCGTGAACCAGATCCCCTGTCTTAGGTCCTCCTAAACAGAGCTGTGTGGTACTCCTGGGGACTCCAGGGCGTGTGGTTGGCGGGCATGCCTGGACTCCTGCTGGTGGCCAGCGCTGGGAGGACCTTTGCCTTCCTGCAGATAGCTGGCGTGCTCCCCAGGGCCTAGTGGCCAGTGGCCAGAGCCTCACTCTCGGGACTGATAAGCACTGCACAGCCATCTGCTCTGACACTAAAAATCAAAATATGTGTGCTACAACCAGAGTCAAGTTTACAAAAAAGACTGATGAAAGAAAAGTGCAAAGTGAATCTATGAATCACCTGTGAATCGTCACAGGAAGAAAATTTAAAGCATATCTAAAACGTAATATCATCTTTCATGGAAAATACCTCATACTTTCATTAAAAATATCCTAATTTGACACTTATTAGAAAGCTGTATTTCCTAGTCTGTATTCTATTGGCCTCCGAATAACCTATCCTAAAATTCTGTGGCAGGGTGTCCTTCCACTCTAAAAAATAAAAAACAGACTATCAACCTTATCATCTGCCCATTTATTATAAGAAACACACAAAAGGTTTTTCCAGTCGAACCCGAGAACTTGAACTACTTGCTGTTGTTCAGTCACTCAGTCATGTCTGACTCTTCGCGACCCTGCGGACTGCAGCACGCCAGGCCTCCCTGTCCTTCACCATCTCCCAGAGCTTACTCAAACTCATGTCTATTGAGTCGGTGATGCCCTCCAACCATCTCATCCTCTATCGTCCCCTTCTCCTCCACCCTCAATCTTTCCCAGCATCAGAGTCTTTCAAATGAGACAGTTCTTCTCATCAGGTGTCCAAAGTATTGGAGCTTCAGCTTCAGCATCAGTCCTTCCAATGAATATTCAGGGTGGATCTCCTTTGGGATTCACTGGTTGGCTCTCCTTGCAGTCCAAGGGACTCTCAAGAGTCTTCTCCAACACCATAGTTCAAAAGCATCAATTTTTTGGCATTCAGTCTTCTTTATGGTCCGACTCACACATCCATACATGACCACTGGAAAAACCACAGCTTTGACTAGACGGACCTTTGTTGGAAAAGTGTGCCTCTGCTTTTTAATTCGCTGTCTAGGTTGGTCATAGCTTTTCTTCCAAGGAGCAAGCGTCTTTTAATTTCATGGCTGCAGTCACCGTCTGCAGTGATTTTGGAGCCCAAGAAAATAAAATCTGTCACTGTTTTCATTTGCCATGAAGTAATGGGACTGGATGCTATGACCTTAGTTTTTTGAATGTTGAGTTTTAAGCCAGGCTTTTTACTCTCCTCTATCACCTTCATCAAGAGGCCCAGATACTTAGAGCTCATGTATTTCCAGAGACTGTGTTCACAGCCTGCCCCATCCCATGCTGACTAAGGGATCTGCAGCAAGCTGAAAGTCCTCAAGTCTCTGAGGAGTTTCTGGATATGCTGATTTTAGAGTATGCAAAATGTAGAGAAAAATTTTAAAATCCCATATTCTCAACAATTAAGGATAACCATCATTAACGTTGATAATTCTTCCTTCAAAAATCTTCACTGGTTTCTTTGTCTTTACCACTGTTTTAAGCTACCAAAGTACCAGACAATAGTCTCATCGGCAAAGAGTCAAACTATACTGAAACATAAAGAGGAAAACATGAACATCAACCCAAACACTCAGGTACATGTGTATTCCCAGGGTGCTTTCAGTGCATTTACACACACACACACACACACACACACAGTCAATCATGATATTATCCTTCTAAACTTTGGTGCCATGAGGAGTCTTTTGGGGATGATGAGAATATTCTAAAACTGAACTATAGTGATCACTGCACAACTCTGAATTTCTAAATGTCAGGGAGCTATATGGTGAAACTATGCAAATTCTACGGGGAGAGAATTAGACTTCAATAAAGCTGTTAAAAAAAAAAAAACGTGCCAGGGTAAGATCACCTCTTCTGACGAACTTGTCTGTCCCTGCATAAGATAGAGAGAGAGAAGAGCGGACACTCACAGCAGACACTGCTGGAGGTGCCCTGCAGGAACCGTCCCAAGCCTCCTCACAGCCTTAGGAGGACGGTCGTGTGACGGAGGTAAAGACTGACCGCACAGATGGAGCCCCAGGCCCGGCGTCACAGGCTGGTAGCCTGAGCTGGAGCCTGGACCCACGAGAGCTGGAGCCGGAGCCCACGCTCTTACACGAAGCTCGTGTGCCTCCCCAAACCACCTGAAACAGTTCCGGTCAAGGTGAATTTGGAATTTCAATACAGAAACAATTTCATTTCATTTCATATCCATCCTACTTTACATGCTTACATTACACTTTAATTTCAATTATATGTTAATTTCTATTTATACTGTAAGCCATTTCAGTCTGTTTTAGAAATACAGATATTTTATTTGCTGTTTCTTGTAATAAGTTCACTGTATCTCTGTATTATAAACACAGGAAATATTCACTTGCTGAAGCAACCTCTAAAAAAAAGCAGTCATTTATTTTCCTGCCTTCACCATTATGTAAGTGGAATCAGCCCTACAAAGTATCAGTAACATGCTAAAAAAAAAAAAAAAAAGAAATTCTAGATAGAAACCCCAGGATGAAAATAAGACTTTGTATTTAAATCCCTAAGACAGATTTTCTCCAAAAGGAAGAGCCGAGTAGCTTTAAAGACATTCTATTAGGTCAGCCTCTGGAATAAAACACTGATTTTCATTCTGCATACATGAACAGAGAAAAGAGGAGCATGGCGCACTTTGAACGTCTAGTCGACGGGAAGCAGCAAAGGGAAGCCAGGTGAGCAGTGAGATGAGGCAGGGGCCCTCGGGCGGCCGAGCTCTGCAAGGACGTCGTGGACTCAGGGTCAAGCAGACTGCTTCTGGGTTGCCTGTAATTCTTCCCCTAACTCCTGAAATAGGGACAGAAACACTGCATTTCCCCCTATTACAAAATTTCTACTTTTACCAACAATGCATTGCTCAGTAGGAGGCAAAATACCTATTTCACGCTACTGTAAATAAAAGAAGGTCAGGAATATCTCTTGTTAAGCCGAGCAGGGAAACCACACCAACAATCCCCCGGGGTCTCTGTGAAAGCGCCCCGCCCCCGTGCTCTGTGGGCACCAATGTGCAGTGCCTTGCACGATGAACTGACGGATGGAAACAGTGTTTAGTTGATTAAGGGCTGCTTCCTGTAGGGTCATTCACAACCATAACATCCGAAGACCTACGCAATGTGTTCTGGTGAAATCACCACTATGCACTTTCAGTACTAAAAATCTGAAAGTTTAGATATATTAGTGTCAGAGTAGAAATACTTATATTTACAACTGACAACACAAAAAAAGTTAGAATGGATCAGAATAAATCTGTTTGAAGGAGTTCTGCATTTTACTGCCACAGAGGATTCTGAAAAAGGGGTCAGTCAAGAAGATGACTTCGGAAGGTTTCACAGATTGCTTTAGAATAGTCAGTTTATACAAGATCTCAGAACAATGCTCTATTATTTCTACAGCACCCAAAACTTAGAAACCAAATTTGGTAAACATACAAATATCTACATGTGTTGTTCATAGCTGTTAACTCCTCCAAAAAAAAAATACCACCACACTTTGTGTCAGTCAGTCTCTGAAGAGTCACCTGATCACTCTTACCTGTGGTGATTTTCCATTCATTACCTAGTTTCTCATTTGGTTTAATTATTTATCTTTGAAAAATGAATACATACAATTCATACCATTTACAGTTATAATTTCAGATACTTTTTAGTTACAAGGGGCTATAAAATATTTTCTGCATCAAAAATGAAAAAGAAAGCAAAAAAAATTTTAGGATATGTGTT
Organism: Tragelaphus eurycerus; assembly: GCA_935064755.1. Lineage (NCBI taxonomy): Eukaryota > Metazoa > Chordata > Mammalia > Artiodactyla > Bovidae > Tragelaphus > Tragelaphus eurycerus. The sequence continues at coordinate 110,730 of CAKXYN010000116.1, read as the reverse complement.
GAATAAAAGTTGTAAGTAGTAGGAGAGTAAATTTAAACTTTCTTTTCTGAAAAATATGGACAAGTAGGCAAATTAACTTTAGGAGCTGTGTTTACAGTAGGTGCCAACTCCAAATCAGGGTTGCTATTCACACCAATGGAGGGTGAAGTGTCGCCTGAGCTCCGAATCCGAGACTGAGTTGAACACACGCAGCATACTTCCAGGAGCCTGTTAATTCCCATGCTCTCTCCAACTCTGACAGCCTCTTCTGCACATTCAACATGCACAGAGGAAAGCAACCCTACTGAGTGAAAGAATGGATGGACGGATGGATGGATGGATGCCACCGCATTCTAAAGGTCAGATTTTTCACCTTTGTGTACATTTATATTATGGAAAAAATTGTTAATAATCATGACACATTTCCATATCATACACCTCTCTTCTAGAAAAACGGAACCGTCTCTGGACCCACTGGGTCTAACACTATTCTTGGATTGAAAAGCAGCAGCAGTTGCCCCCAGAATGTTCTCCTTCAGGGAAACAGCCAGGTTGTCCTGCTTGCCCTGACGTGCAAACCCCACAATAAACCACTCTCCTACTTCAGATCAGGTTACTCCCACTGCACCAGGTGCTAGATCACTGAGGTCACACACACACTTAGTGGAAATAAGGACATCGCCTGCAAGGGGAATGGAGACACAGACACACGAGGAACAGTGTTGACAATCTAAACTGGCTTCTTTAACTGCAAGTAAAACTTTGCATTTTGGTTAACACCTCTGAAGCCTTAAATAGATTATGTTGTCTATTGAAACTATGGAGACTTTCGGATTTTTTCACAGTGAAAATGAGAAGATCACACTATTGCACTTATGTCAACAGCCTGACACGTAACAGTGCTATGGCGCTCAAACACCAACGCCAGACGCCAAGACTGCTAGGAACAGGACTGTGTCTTGAGCTGCAGCTTCTAACCCTTCCATCTCTTTTCACATGATACTACAAAACAGAGACATTGTAGGTACTAAACAAATGTTTGTTTATTTACTGTTACTTGAAGGAACTATCTCTTCCTTTATGGATATAGAATAAATGCACATCAACAAACTAATAGAAAAGTGTAAAGCAGTCACAGGAGAGACAAAGTGGAGCAAAGCAGAAAGCAAAGTCCAGAGCCCTGAGTAGACAGGGAGGGCCATGACTCAGCATTTTAAGGAGGAAAACAATGGATCAATGAGGGATAAAGGAGGACGTCGCGTCCACAAGCGACGCCCTCGCTGTGCCGACATCAAGTTGGCGCGTAAGCACCGTTGTCTGACATGCGTGACGAACGTTACAGCTCTCCCCTGAGCCCGTCTGCCTCCCACGTGGTGATGTGGGGTCCGGGTACAGAAGGGACCCTGACACCCCGTGAGGCCCGCACGCGGCTTGCTGCGCCAACAGGCAGGGGACGGCTGTGCAACCTCCCAGGGAGAGCATGACACCCGCTCTGTGTGACCCCAGACATTCTTTCTGGCCTTTCTCTAAATTATTCCTGTGTGGACATTTGGAAAAGCTCAGAAAGTGGAGCTTGCTGAGTCCCTGGGCGTCAGCTAGACACCCTGCGCCCGAGCAAGCTCTCTCCCTAAGTCAGTTTCTCGGGCCAAGTGCCCTCCTGACCTTTCTTCCAAGAAAGTCCTCATCACTCAAGGCTCTGCACTGTACCTGCCCAAGGGCTTGAACATCCTCCCAACCGGACTACAACACAGGAAGGAATTATGTCTTCCTGTGTCTGACACACTGCGAGAACACAACATTTATTGAATACATCAGTATTTTCCAGCTAAAAACTATAGGATAGTATCTAGTGATAAGTAAGACCTGTTCAACTTAGTAAATTATTGGAAAAGACAAATATAATATATATATATATATATAAATACTTTAATGTGTATGCGTAGGTATCATAAACAAAACCTTTGCTAAACAATGCCTGTATAATAGTCCATCTTTAAATACAACAACTGAAACATATCATTACCCAAATTCCTCCAAAAAAATCTACAGAGGAATTTCTGAATGTCCTAAGATCTAAATCTTATTGTTAGTTACTTTTAATCTGTTTTCATTTAAGAGGAGGAAAGCATCTGAAACCCCTAAGCTCTTTCTTACATTCCTATCACTTAAAAACAGCTGAATTGATTTTTATCCTTTTTTTAAAAAAAAAAATTTATCTGCTAGTAATAAAATTCTGAAAAGAGATTCATGATGGAAAACGGACTCAAACTAAACCACAGCAAGGTTATGATAAAAATACTAATGCTTGGGTTTTAATCACTTAATTTGGCTCACAGTTTAGAGTAAGAATATTTTTAAAATTAAATATATTACAATTTTACTCACTTCAAAGCTTCCTCAAATTTATGGATTTTCTTTTGAGCATCTTCTTTTTCCTTATCAAGTTCACTCTGTAAGTCGTGAATCTGCCATGACAAAGACATAAAACTTACTAAAAGACAAATCAAGTTTCCCCAAAGGAAAAACACACTGAAACAGAGACCTTAAATCCATTCTTAAGATAAAATTAGATTTAGATTTTTCAAGACAGAGGCTTGGTTAACCATAATCACTTACCATAAAATTATTTTAATATTATTCTTCTGATAATAACTTTCTGGTCAAAGTTAATCATTATTTAAATGTGCCTGCATGCGGAATCCCTATAAAATAAACTGATTTGTAAGAAATTCAAAAAGGGAACTTCTGAAATTTTTTAACATTCCACGTTAACCAAAGGAAAGTAATCTAATGAGATACAGGAGAATACAAGAAATAACACCTCTATTTGGCTTCTGGTGACTCAGATGGTAAAGCATCTGCCTGCAAGGCTGGAGCCCTGGATTCAATCCCTGGGTCGGGAGGATCCCCTGGAGAAGGGAATGGCTACCCACTGCAGTATTCCTGCCTGGAGAATGCCTTGGACAGAGGAGCCTGGGGGGTACAGTCCACGGGCCCACAAAGAGTTGGACACGACTGAGCAAATAAGCACACACACACACACACACACACCCACACACACAGCTACGGCACACACACACCCCCAAACACACACAGGCTACGACACACAAACCCAGCTCAAAACACACCCCCAAACACACACAGGCTACGAGGGACACACACACACCCCCCAAACACACACAGGCTACGAGGGACACACACACACCCCCCAAACACACACACAAACACACACACACCCCAACAAAAACCAAACACACACAGGCTACGAGGGACACACACAACCCCAAACACACACAGGCTACGAGGGACACACACACACCCCCCAAACACAACCCCACACACACAGGCTACGAGGGACTAGCGTCTGCTTCCAGAAGGATCTGCACAGCCACCCTCTGAGTCTGGGAGTCCCCCAGGAGCACCACTCTCCTAGTGTGGTGACCTTTGACAGATGGCTGGCAGCTAGGAGGAGGCGGCCAAGTGAGCACCTCTGCACTGAAAGCTCCTTGTGAGCACGTGTAGATGTGCATGCCCAGTGTGGGCCCCAGCATGGACGCAGCGCAGGGACCTAAAATAGGGAAGGGAGCTCTGCTAAGGCTGGAGGGTCCTCACGGGAGCCACCTGCAGTGTAGAGCCCAGCCGGAGGTCACTCACCAGTGGGGACACCGGGCACTCTCCTGCCAGCCACCCAGGTGAGGCTGGATGTACAAGTTGGGGGCATGAGAGACAGGAGAGGACTGAGATCAACACGCACACACAGTCATACACAACCACACACAATCATACACAACCACACAATCACACAGTCACATACACAGTCACAGACTTTTTCAGACACTGAATCAGATCAGATCAGATCAGTCGCTCAGTCGTGTCCGACTCTTTGCGACCCCATGAACCGCAGCACGCCAGGCCTCCCTGTCCATCACCAGCTCCCAGAGGTCACCCAGACTCACATCCATCGAGTCAGTGATGCCATCCAGCCATCTCATCCTCTGTCGTCCCCTTCTCCTCCTGCCCTCAATCCCTCCCAGCATCAGAGTCTTCTCCAATGAGTCAACTCTTCGCATGAGGTGGCCAAAATACTGGAGTTTCAGTTTTAGCATCATTCCTTCTAAAGAAATTCCAGAATTGATCTCCTTCAGAATGGACTGGTTGGATCTTCTTGCAGTCCAAGGGACTCTCAAGAGTCTTCTCCAACACCACAGTTCAAAAGCATCAATTCTTCGGCGCTCAGCCTTCTTCACAGTCCAGCTCTCACATCCATACATGACCACAGGAAAGACCATAGCCTTGACTAGGCGAACCTTTGTTGGTAAAGTAATGTCTCTGCTTTTGAATATGCTATCTAGGTTGGTCATAACTTTCCTTCCAAGGAGTAAGCGTCTTTTAATTTCATGACTGCAGTCACCATCTGCAGTGATTTTGGAGCCCAGAAAAACAAAGTCTGACACTGTTTCCACAGTTTCCCCATCTATTTCCCATGTAGTGATGGAACCAGTTGCCCTGATCTTCGTTTTCTGAATGTTGAGCTTTAAGCCAACCTTTTCACTCTCCACTTTCACTTTCATCAAGAGGCTTTGTAGTTCCTCTTCACTTTCTGCCATAAGAGTCATGTCATCTGCATATCTGAGGTTATTGATATTTCTCCCAGCAATCTTGATTCCAACTTGTGTTTCTTCCAGTCCAGCATTTCTCATGATGTACTCTGCATATAAGTTAAATAAACATGGTGACAATATGCAGCCTTGACGTATTCCTTTTCCTATTTGGAACCAGTCTGTTGATCCATGACCAGTTCTAACTGTTGCTTCCTGACCTGCATTCAGATTTCTTAAGAGGCAGATCAGGTGGTCTGGTATTCCCATCTCTTTCAGAATTTTCCATAGCTCCTCAAAAATACCTCTACTTAGGTATTTATTCATCTGGACAGAAGCCTATTTAACTCAAAAATCCTATTCTTTGGCTTTTTCCTATTATAATTCTCTTTCATTTTTCCCCCTTGGTGTTTTAGTGAAATAGGTAGGGAGGGAGGTAGGTAGACAGACAGACAGACAGGCAGACAGACAGAAGGTAGACAGACAGACAGAAGTTAGACAGATCAAATCAACTGCTTGGGGACAGAAAGAAGCTGGCGTAGAGGAAGCGCCCCACGGCAGGCGGGAAAGCCCTGCGGACCGCCACGCGGGGCGACTTTGCACGGTGACGTCAGCCCATCGTCGCCTCACCTCCTCTTTCCCCTGACACCGCTTCTCCCCACAAGCACCTCCTTCTCGGAGAAGCCTGCATCGGGCTCCGCCGAGTCGCGAGTCCGTCAGCGCTGTCTACCACGGGAGAGGCAGCGGTTGCCTCCGCCAAGTGTGGCTGCCCCTCCTTGACGGGCGGCGCCAGCCCAGCACCGTGACCCAACTCGCTGCTTCTAAACCAAGAGCACCAGTCCAAACACAGGAGTGGGACGACTGGCTGGGAGGAGCAGAGCCGGGGGCTCCTCAGGGGGAAGTGGCTCCGCGTTTGCTTTCATGGCCCAGCGCCCAGCATGATGCGGGGCCACACGAGAGGACAGGGCCTGCTTCCCACTGAACCGCGTGACTATGTCTGCACCGCGTGACTATAGTCTGCACCGCGTGCCCGCGGGCGCTAGGGCTATGCTGCCGGTCAGGGGGGCACCGCGACTGCCAGCCTCTCCTCCGAGGGCCTCACTGGCAGTGGGAGCACGCCTCAGAGCGGCCGCTTAGGGCCCTTTCCTCCTGTACGCTGTGAACACCAAAGATGAGTTTCAATCATTTAAACAATGAAAACACAAACCAGACAGTCAAGCTACAGCCCATATTCTCCAACATGGGACTGTTCTATAAACACCGACCTAAGGAGCTGGAAGCACATTTACTGCGCATCTACTAAATGGAGATTTCACTCCCTGGCACTGTAAGAATTTAAAGTATTAAAAAAGGCGTGCTCGTATAAACAAGAAAGAGACTTGCTGCACGTAAGGAAACAGATATGTGGCGGGAGACATCAAGGCACAAAGAGAGCGCGGAGCCACGGAGGCTCATGGTGGCTCCCGGATGCCCCGCCGCACTCCCTGACCCCACAGAGGTTCACCGGTGGCCCCTGGACGCCCCGCCGCACTCCCTGACCCCACGGAGGTTCACCGGTGGCCCCTGGACGCCCCGCCGCACTCCCTGACCCCACGGAGGTTCACCGGTGGCCCCTGGACGCCCCGCCGCACTCCCTGACCCCACGGAGGTTCACCGGTGGCCCCTGGACGCCCCGCCGCACCCCCGCCCACAGAGGTTCACCGGTGGCTCCTGGACGCCCCGCCGCACTCCCTGACCCCACGGAGGTTCACCGGTGGCCCCTGGACGCCCCGCTGCACTCCCTGACCCCACAGAGGTTCACCGGTGGCCCCTGGACGCCCCGCTGCACTCCCTGACCCCACGGAGGTTCACCGGTGGCCCCTGGATGCTCACCGGTGGCCCCTGGACGCCCCGCCGCACTCCCTGACCCCACGGAGGTTCACCGGTGGCCCCTGGACGCCCTGCCGCACTCCCTGACCCCACGGAGGTTCACCGGTGGCCCCTGGACGCCCCGCTGCACTCCCTGACCCCACAGAGGTTCACCGGTGGCCCCTGGATGCCCTGCCGCACTCCCTGACCCCACGGAGGTTCACCGGTGGCCCCTGGATGCCCCGCCACACTCCCTGACCACCTGGCCACCTCTGCCTCTCACTGGGGCAGACTTGGCACCTTGGGCGCCACGATTTCTATAGGTCATTTCACTGCACAATTTCATTTTTTGAAAAGCTTCACTCAAGACACCTTACCTCCTAAAGAAAACCAGGCCAATAATTGTTGGAAAACACTCCACAATATATGTAAAACTATGTAAATTTTACATTATTTTAACCTAATTAAAAGAATTACATACATTGTAAGCATCATTCCTAATAATTCTGAACCCATCAGACCTCATGGTGACACAGTGATAGCGTGTCATGGTTATAAGTAGACATTTCAACAGTTATAAGCAGTCACTTCAGTTCTAGCACACTTTAGAACAAACATGCTTAACATCTGTCTTGTGAACTTCTTTCAGTAAACAGCACCATCTTTTAACTCTCAGATGCCTGTTTGGAAAACAGGTAGTAGGTTATTTGTAGGAGGCAGGTGTTTCCTCCCTCGTAAAATCATTTAGCCTAACCATTTCCTGATTTAACAGATTAGGACACTTCATCAAACAATGACATTTAGTTTTACTACCTATTATTTGTTTGATGTTCAGAGATCTTAGGAGCAGGCAACAGCCACCAGAGATCAATAAAGACCATGAGATAACGTGTGGGCTTAAACCAGAGGGCGTCTGATGCTCCTCTGACCTCAAAGCACACTGGCCTCTCTCACTTTGCCTTCTTGTCGGCTGGAGGAAACGATGTCACTCAGATGGCATTTCCTCCTCCTGAACAGATAACTCAGAACCTGGGTTTGCAGGACAGTCACTCAGTGCACACACCTGTAACACCGCCCAGCAGACAGACGCCCTGTGCACCGCTCTCTGCTCTCGGGTTACAGAGCCCGGACCGAGGTGAGGTTGCAGTCAGCCCTCGGAGGAGTCAGAGAGGGTATTCCCTGAGGGGGCACGAGGCAGCAGACCTTCAAGGACTGAGGTCACAGGTTTAATACAGAAAGAAGAATAGATGTCAATTTAAAGGGGCAGATTATGGAATTAAGTGTAAAACAAAAAGCAACATGCTGAGTGACACTCTCTTTCAGTACAAATACTGTTAGAACATATGCAGTGTGAACAAATACGCTCCTTTTTCTCTACAGAAGGTGTTATTTCAAACACACACTCATTGGAAAAGACCCTGATGCTGGGAAAGATTGAGGGCAGAGGAGAAGGGGACGATAGAGGATGAGATGGCTGGATGGCATCACTGACTCGATGGACGTGAGTCTGAGTGAACTCTGGGAGTTGGTGATGGACAGGGAGGCCTGGTGTGCTGTGATTCATGGGGTCACAAAGACTCAGACATGACTGAGCGACTGAATTGAGCTGAACTAGTTAATGTTACTTAAAAGCGAGGCCACCTGATCGCTCACAGACAGGGAAAGTCTATGGTCTCCAAGGTGTCTAATGACGCGACTATGGTCTGCCCCCTGAAGTGAAGCAGACTAGGATGGGGGGCTGGCTGCCAGGGAGGAATCGATCTTTAACACAGCTTCCTGTGTGTGTCCACCAGGCAAGGGGCTGGTCCGAAACCTGAGTTTACTTTGTGGCTGGACGGCAAGAAAGAATAGTGGTAGGAGACTGTCTTCGAGCTCTGTGTTCCCCAGCTGGACACTGTGAACCAGGTGGCCTCCTCTGGGTACCAGGGCCCCAGGGCCCACAGGGGTGCAGATGCCATCTCCCAGGAGGAGGGCTGCCAGCAGCCTAACAGAGCAGGAGGCCAGGGAGGGGTCCCCAACGGATAGGGAGCCAGTTACCCGCCCACGGTGCCAACAGCGACTAACAGGTGTGCCCAAGGGTGTGGAAGCCTCAGACGGTGGGCAGTGAGGCTTACGATAATACATGGTCTTCTCTGGGGAAGTCAAATATTAATATTTATGAAGCTGCAAAGCTCTAAAGTGGAAACCAAAACAATACTCCTTATTTTAGGGAAAGCAGTGTTTCTCTCTCCTGCTCAGACACCATTTTGTAGGCATGAAATATATTCAGTATCTTGCATTGAGCTGTATTAAAACTGCAGGGGGGACATTTTTTTAGCGACAGGAAAACTTATTACACTTTTAAAGAGCACATACTTTGGTCCATGCACGTCACAAGAAACCCCAGGCCCCTGGAGAGCAAGCTGTGTGGCCTGTCCCGAGCCCTCCCCCACCCAGGGCCTAGGGAGGCCGCTCCCCGGGAGGGCACGGCACACCATCAGACGTGATTTCACGGTGCCTTGAGGATTCTGTGCCCCACCATCCAGTAGCCGAGGGGGTGACCCCTTCCTCACTGTCCATCACGTGTGTATTCTACAAGTGGACGAATTTGGTGATGCTACAACTTAACATTGTAAATGCTGCTAATTACAAAGCAGCAACAAAATCTCTGCTATCACAACTACAGTTATAGAGCAAACAACAAATTCAAAACAGGTTTGAAAGTCACAGACCCTGTAGAACTTTGTCCTTGATCACTGAAGGTGTGAAGAGGGTGGCCGTGAACACCCAGTTATCACTGATAAGGACCCCAGCACGCCTCGGTAGAAGCAGTCACTGCTCTAAACAACACAAAATAATGGCGAATCAACTTGTTTTAACTTGTCAGTTGCAGTGACAATTCTTTCATTGTTTTATATTCTTTGGTTAATTATTTATTTAGAGTTTTAATACAACAGAAAAAATAACTCCATTCAATTATATCATATTTTTTAACTGGTAAAAACAAAATATAATTTCAAAGGGTTATTATGAGAGGTGAACATAATAATACTCATTAAATAAAACACAGAAGTGGTATTTTAATGTCAATATAACTAAGAATCAAACTGAAAAAGCTGTTCATAAACATGAAAAATAAAGAAGCAAAATTTGATTACTGGCTAACTGAAATAAACCCAGAAATACAGTCTAGAACGCATGGCTTTATAGAAATTAGCATGTTCTCTTAACTGCCTCGTTTGCTATATGAGTGGCTTATGGCTTCCCACAAAACATATTACCTTTTTTTCAAAGGTGCGTTTTAGGTGACTTCTCTCCATTTGAAACTTATTTTCTTGATCCTGTGAATAATAAATATTTATTTTTATTATACTTAAAACCTCTTCTAGGGTCAACAGAATTAGTAATCTAATGGGACAACTCAATCTCTTTGATAACAAACTTACTTGAGTCTGGCAATAAGAGAGCCCTGCCTGTCCAGTTTTCTACAGCACAGAGACATGAATGGCTTTCTGTTGGAGGCCATAAAATGTCCATTAACTGAAGATGTCACTACTCTCAAAAGCACTTACGTTACAGTGAGAGAGCAGCTTTCTGACCCTCAGAATTAGAAGACCACTTAGAAATGACCGGATGAATCAATATGAAAGTAATGTGTTATATCACATATCAGGGTTTGGTACTTTTTAACCAAAAGAGAAAAAGAGCGGGTCTAAAGGAGTGAACGAGGGACTCACGGGGTGTCTGGTGTTGGGGGGACTCACGGGTCGTCTGGTGTTGGGGGGACTCGCGGGGTGTCTGGTGTTGGGGGGACTCACGGGCCGTCTGGTGTCGGGGGGACTCGCGGGCCGTCTGGTGTCGGGGGGACTCGCGGGCCGTCTGGTGTCGGGGGCCGTCTGGTGTCGGGGGGACTCGCGGGCCGCCTGGTGTCGGGGGGACTCGCGGGCCGTCTGGTGTCGGGGGGACTCGCGGGGTGTCTGGTGTCGGGGGGACTCGCGGGCCGTCTGGTGTCGGGGGGGGGGGGGCGGGGGGGGACTCGCGGGCCGTCTGGTGTCGGGGGACTCGCGGGCCGTCTGGTGTCGGGGGACTCGCTCTGGTGTCGGGGGACTCGCGGGGTGTCTGGTGTCGGGGGACTCACGGGCCGTCTGGTGTCGGGGGACTCGGGGGCCGTCTGGTGTTGGGGGGGACTCGCGGGCCGTCTGGTGTCGGGGGACTCGCGGGGTGTCTGGTGTCGGGGGACTCGGGGGCCGTCTGGTGTCAGGGGACTCACGGGGTGTCTGGTGTCGGGGGACTCGCGGGCCGTCTGGTGTCGGGGGACTCACGGGGTGTCTGGTGTCGGGGGACTCGCGGGCCGTCTGGTGTTGGGGGGACTCGGGGGTGTCTGGTGTTGGGGGGACTCGCGGGCCATCTGGTGTTGGGGGACTCGCGGGCCGTCTGGTGTTGGGGGACTCGGGGGTGTCTGGTGTTGGGGGGACTCGCGGGCCATCTGGTGTTGGGGGACTCGCGGGCCGTCTGGTGTCGGGGGACGCGCGGGCCGTCTGGTGTTGGGGGACTCGGGGGTGTCTGGGGTCGTGACGCCGCACTCCCACGCAGGGGGCACCAGTTCCGTCTCCGGTCAGGGAGCTAGGACCCTGCATCCACTGGACGCAGACAACACCAGATGGATGTATAAACAAGGAGTGAAAGAGAAAAAGGAAGACAGAGCGACTATCAGGAATTGCAGGTGGTAATTTAAAGAGGACATTATTCTAAGATAATAGTATATTAAAATAAGGTATATTTTTCAAACTAATCTCATAAGAGTAGATTGTCCAAATTAAAATTGTTCTTCCTAACTCATCACGTTAGCATTTACTTTTGTTAAAATAAATAAGATGAGAAATGGTAAGTGCAATAAAACAACCAGAAATGGTTGAAATGGTCACCTGCATTTCTGAGCTTTCTAACTGACACTCAGTTATACATATACACCCAGAAAAGGACAGGGGACTTTTAGCCATTGTTCTGTTTAAAAGCACAGGACTCACCTTGAGCTGCTGCTTTCTCTGAAGTTCTGATTCCTGTAATTGTTGCTTTAATTGACAGATGTGCTGTTCCAGCTCTTTAATCATACCAGATGCCTAAAATAATAAAAAATTAAATTTTGATTTTTCTATCATCCTACAAACTTCCAGTTGAATAAATTTACCCTTTTTCTTCCTGAAATTTCAATTAGAATTAAAATTGTCTATAAATATTAATTTTACAAAAATTTAAGTTAAAAAATCCTTAAAGTGTCTCTTTTGCTGTCTCGTATACAGCATTATTGTTACCATCTTTCTAAATTCCATATATATGCGTTAGTATACTGTATTGGTGTTTTTCTTTCTGGCTTACTTCACTCTGTGTAATAGGCTCCAGTTTCATCCACCGCATTAGAAATGATTCAAATGTATTCTTTTTAATGGCTGAGTAATACTCCATTGTGTATATGTACCACAGCTTTACTATCAATTCATCTACTGATGGACATCTAGGTTGCTTCCATGTCCTGGTTATTGTAAACAGTGCTGTGATGAACACTGGGGTACATGTGTCTCTTTCAATTCTGGTTTCCTCAGTGTGTATGTCCCGCAGTGCGATTGCTGGGTGGGAAGCATGTGTATGCCTGTGGCAGATTCATTTTGATGTATGGCAAAACCAATACAATATTGTAAAGTTAAATAAAAAAGAAGAACAAAAAAATATCCTTAAAGTGAAAATATAAATTAAATTCATAGCATTTAAAGTTATGAAAATACTCATATAAAAAGGATAGATAAACAGAAAACTTTTTAAACGTTCATTTAAAAACCAAATCCACTGGAATAGTTATTCAGTTCAGTTTAGTTCAGTGGCTCAGTCGCATCCGACTCTTTGCGACCCCATGAATCGCAGCACGCCAGGCCTCCCTGTCCATCACCAACTCCCGGAGTTCATTCAGACTCACATCCATCGAGTCAGTGATGCCATCCAGCCATCTCATCCTCTTGCCGGCCCCTTCTCCTCCTGCCCCCAATCCCTCCCATCATCAGAGTCTTTTCCAATGAGTCAACTCTTCCCATGAGGTGGCCAAAATACTGGAGTTTCAGCTTTAGCATCATTCCTTCCAAAGAAATCCCAGGGCTGATCTCCTTCAGAATGGACTGGTTGGATCTCCTTGCAGTCCAAGGGACTCTCAAGAGTATTCTCCAACACCATAGTTCAAAAGCATCAATTCTTCGGTGCTCAGCCTTCTTCACAGTCCAGCTCTCACATCCACACATGACCACAGGAAAAACCATAGCCTTGACTAGACGGACCTTTGTTGGCAAAGTAATATCTCTGATTCTGAATACACTATCTAGGTTGGTCATAACTTTCCTTATTAGGTTGGTACTAAAGTAACTGCAGTTTTTGCATTGGTGTAATTTGCCATTTGATATTGGAACACATTCTAAATAAATGTGATGGTTATGTTATATACATCATTTTAATGCGCATTTTCATAGATTTTCTAGATCTGATAGATAGAGTGCCTGATGAACTATTGAATGAGGTTCGTGACATTGTACAGGAGACAGGGATCAAGACCATCTCCATGGAAAAGAAATGCAAAAAAGCAAAATGGCTGTCTGGGGAGGCCTTACAAATAACTGTGAAAAGAAGAGAAGCGAAAAGCAAAGGAGCAAAGGAAAGATATAAGCATCTGAATGCAGAGTTCCAAAGAATAGCAAGAAGAGATTAGAAAGCATTCTTCAGTGATCAATGCAAAGAAATAGAAGAAAACAACAGAATGGGAAAGACTAGGGATCTCTTCAAGAAAATCAGAAATACCAAAGGAACATTTCACGCAAAGATGGGCTTGATAAAGGACAAAAATGGTATGGACCTAACAGAAGTAGAAGATATTAAGAACAGGTGGCAAGAATACACAGAAGAACTGTACAAAAAAGAGCTTCACGACCCAGATAATCAGGATGATGTGATCATTGACCTAGAGCCAGACATCCTGGAATGTGAAGTCAAGTGGGCCTTACAAAGCATCACTACGAACAAAGCTAGTGGAGGTGATGGAATTCCAGTTGAGCTATTCCAAATCCTGAAAGATGATGCTGTGAAAGTGCTGCACTCAATATGCCAGCAAATTTGGAAAACTTAGCAGTGGCCACAGGACTGAAAAAGGTCAGTTTTCATTCCAATCCAAAAGAAAGGCAATGCCAAAGAATGCTCAAACTACCGCACAATTTCACTCATCTCTCAGGCTAGTAAAGTAATGCTCAAAATTCTCCAAGCCAGGCTTCAGCAATATGTGAACCATCAACTTTCTGATGTTCAAGCTGGTTTTAGAAAAGGCAGAGGAACCAGAGATCAAATTGCCAACATCCCCTAGATCATGGAAAAAGCAAGAGAGTTCCCAGAAAAACATCTATTTCTGCTTTATTGACTATGCCAAAGCCTTTGACTGTGTGGATCACAATAAACTGTGGAAACTTCTGAAAGAGATGGGAATACCAGACCACCTGATCTGCCTCTTGAGAAATCTGTATGCAGGTCAGGAAGCAACAGTTAGAACTGGTCATGGAACAACAGACTGGTTCCAAATAGGAAAAGGAGTACGTCAAGGCTGTATATTGTCACCCTGTTTATTTAACTTCTATGCAGAGTACATCATGAGAAATGCTGGACTGGAAGAAACACAAGTTGGAATCAAGATTGCTGGGAGAAATATCAAGAACCTCAGATATGCAGATGACACCACCCTTATGGTAGAAAGTGAAGAGGAACTACAAAGCCTCTTGATGAAAGTGAAAGTGGAGAGTGAAAAGGTTGGCTTAAAGCTCAACATTCAGAAAACGAAGATCATGGCATCCGGTCCCATCACTTCATGGGAAATAGATGGGGAAACAGTGGAAACAGTGTCAGACTTTGTTTTTCTGGGCTCCAAAATCACTACAGATGGTGACTGCAGCCATGAAATTAAAAGACGCTTACTCCTTGGAAGGAAAGTTATGACCAACCTAGATCACATATTCAAAAGCAGAGACATTACTTTGCCAACAAAGGTTCGCCTAGTCAAGGCTATGGTCTTTCCTGTGGTCATGTATGGATGTGAGAGCTGGACTGTGAAGAAGGCTGAGCGCCGAAGAATTGATGCTTTTGAACTGTGGTGTTGGAGAAGACTCTTGAGAGTCCCTTGGACTGCAAGGAGATCCAACCAGTCCATTCTGAAGGAGATCAGCCCTGGGATTTCTTTGGAAGGAATGATGCTAAAGCTGAAACTCCAGTACTTCGGCCACCTCATGCGAAGTACTGACTCACTGGAGAAGACTCTGATGCTGGGATGGATTGAGGGCAAGAGGAGAAGGGGACAACAGAGGATGAGATGGCTGGATGGCATCACTGACTCGATGGATGTGAGTCTGAGTGACCTCTGGGAGTTGGTGATGGACAGGGAGGCCTGGCGTGCTGCGATTCATGGGGTCGCAAAGAGTCGGACACGACTGAGTGACTGATCTGATCTGATCTGATCTCAATGCACATTTTTCCTTTCATGGGGTTTTTTTTGCTAATGACTTATTACTTGCTGTTCATTTTATATTTGTTTTAAACTACAGAAAAGATGTTAGACAAAAAGCAAATTTGAGTGAGTTTCTTATTTGAGTTCAAAATGAGTTATAAAGCAGCAGAGACAACTTGCACCATCAACAACACATGTGGCCCAGGAGCTGCTAAAAAGCGTACAGCGCAGCGGCGGTTCAGGAAATCTTACGAAGGAAACAGAGTCTTGAAGACCGGCACAGTGGCCGGCCATCGGACGTTGATGACAATCGAGAGCTATCATCAAAGCTGATCCTCTTATAACTACACAAGAAGTTGCCAAAGAATTCAAGGTCCATCATTCTATGGTCATTGGCATTTGAAACAAACTGGAAAGGTGGAAAAGCTCAGTAAGTGGGTCCCTCATGAGCTGACCACAAGTCAGAACAGTCATCGTTTCGAAGTGTCATCTCTTACTCTATGCAACAACAATGAACCATTTCTCAATCACTTTGTGATGTGTGATTAAAAGTGGATTTTAATACAACTGGCGATGAGCAGCTCAGTGGTTGGACAGAGAAGAAGCTCCAAAGCACTTCCCACAGCCAAACTTGCACTAAAAAAGTCATGTTTGGTGGTCTGCTGCCGGTTTGATACACTACAGCTTCCTGAATCCCCGCGAAACATTACATCTGAGAAATATGCTCAGCAAATTGATGAGATGCACCAAAAATTGCAATGCCTGCAGCTAGCGTTGGTCAGAAAGGGCCCCATTCCCCATAGCAATGCCTGACTGCATATCGCACAGCCAACGCCTCAGAAGTTGAGAGAACTGGGCTACAAAGCATTCCCTCATCTGCCATTGTCACCTCATCTCTCGCCAACCGACTACCACTTCTTCAAGCATCTTTACAACTTTCTGCAGGGAAAATGCTTCCACAGCCAGCAGGAGGCAGAAAATCTTTCTATCCCAAAGCATTGATTTTTATGCTTTGATTTTAAAGCTTTTATGCTTTGATTTTAGAGATTTTAAGCACTGATTTTAATAAGAGTAAACAAACATTTCTCATTGGGAAAAATGTGTTGATTGTAGTGGTTCCTGGGCATCCCTGGTGGCTCAGAGGTTAAAGCGTCTGTCTGCAATGCGGGAGACCTGGGTTCGATCCCTGGGTCAGAAAGATCCCCTGGAGAAGGAAATGGCAATCCACTCCAGTACTCTTGCCTGGAGAATCCCATGGATGGAGGAGCCTGGTGGGCTACAGTCCATGGGGTCGCAAAGAGTCGGACATGACTGAGCGACTTCACTTCACTTTTTGGTTCCTACTTTGATCAATAACGATGCATTTGAGCCTCGTTATAATGATTTAAAATTCAGTCTGAAACCATGATTATGTTTGCACCAACCTAATAATTCTTGAAATATCAAGTAATTGACCACTTTAGCACTGCAGCTATAGGATTTTCTCTTCATAAAGTTTCAATTATCTGACACAAAAGGGGGTGGGTGCCCTAAGGGAGTCTGTAGGTTCATATACGTGTGAGGGCAAGAAAACTAACGTATAACCAAGATCTCAAAATATTAATAATAATATTAATTGCTATTGTTATAGTCAAAATATTAACTCTATACGTTAACAATCAGAGAAGGCAATGGCACCCCACTCCAGTACTCTTGCCTGGAAAATCCATGGACAGAGGAGCCTGGTGGGCCGCAGTCCATGGGGTCGCTAAGAGTCGGACACGACTAAGCAACTTCACTTTCACTTTCATGCACTGGAGAAAGAAATGGCAACCCACTCCAGTATTCTTGCCTGGAGAATCCCAGGAATGGCAGAGCCTGGTGGGCTGCCGTCTATGGGGTTGCACAGAGTCGGACACGACTGAAGCGACTTAGCATAGCATAGCATAGCATACTGGGGAAGGCAATGGCACCCCACCCCAGTACTTTTGCCTGGAAAATCCCATGGACGGAGGAGCCTGGTAGGCTACAGTCCATTGGGTAGCTAAGAGTCGAACACGACTGAGCGACTTTACTTTCGCTTTTCACTTTCATACGTTGGAGAAGGAAATGGCAACCCACTCCAGTGTTCTTGCCTGGAGAATCCCAGGGACAGGGGAGCCTGGTGGGCTTCTGTCTGTGGGGTCGCACAGAGTCGGACACGACTGAAGTGACTTAGCAGCAGCAGCAGCAGCATAGCATACATTAACAATATTACTAATTAACTATTAACATAACACTGTATAGAGATATTTGAGTTACTCAAATAATAATGTACAGAGTTACTCAAAAATGTTATTAAAACAACTGAACTCTAGTAATTAGTTTAATTAAAAGGGTTGATTTACAGCAGATTTTAATGTATTAAGGATTTGCACTGTGCTATACATTAGACATTCAGCATTAAATTAAGCAAAGGAGACTCATTTACACGCCAGACAGTGAGCTTCCACACAGGGCACTTCTGGTTCTGTGCTGAGTGAAGGGAATAACGACTCTGGCTGGCTATAGCTACCAGTTCCTACTATACCTTAGAGGCAGAAAGAGCGTGTTCCTTTTTCAGAAGGTTGACGTCAGCATCATACTTGGTTTGTAACAGTTTCAGGTTTTGCTCATAATCGTTGACTAGATGGTCTTTCTCTTTATGCAGTGTGTTGCGCCTAAAAGCAACCAGAGAATAAAACACACTTCCAATGTATTTATCATCAACCTCAAAAATGGAATTTTGTCAAATCCAAATGCATTATCTTTCAATACATTAAATAAGTAAGCACAGTTTTATCAAGTGTTTTTAAACAGTATGCTTCTTACATTTAATGGTACTTAAAAAATTTAACAAACAGCAGCATTTAGACTGGAAACCTCCCAAGGTTAATTGCACAAGTTTTTAATTTTACCAGATAACTTACAGAGTTAAGGTCAGTTTTTTAGCCACACCTGAGAGTTGTCTGACCTCAGACAATACCTTGCCTTTACTTCTTGTAATTCATTACATGTTATCTGATAACATCTCTCCAGTTCGAGTTTTTCTTGAATTAATTTCTGTTTCTGTAAATTACTGTTCTCCGCTTCTCCAGTCAGCTGCTGGACACGGGACTCCAGTTCTTTGATCATCTGGTTCTAAAAGAATAGTTCATTGTTAAGAAAGCCTCTGACTTTATAACAATATAACAATTCTACATCATTAAGTAACCTGAAGGAAAATGCAAGGGATTAGAGATAAGAATAAAAAAAAAAAGTACCATAAACCATACTAATAAAAACCAAACCAACCTCTAAATTAACTGTCTTTTATTTAAAAAAAAAAAGGAGTGCTTTCTACCATGAAAGACAGGCTACCGTGTTTGTACACTTTGAGCCTCTCATTCGTCCAATGAGCAGGTATTCGTTCACTGAAACAGCACCATTCTGATCCGGGGATATAAGCTTAAGTGCATGCATGCTAAGTCGCTTTACTCATGTCCAACTATTTGCAACGCTATGGACCATAGCCCGCCAGGCTCCTCTGTCAAGGGGATTCTCTAGCCAAGATTACTGGAGTGGATTGCCATTTCCTTCTCCAGGGGATCTTTCTGACTCAGGGATTCAACCCACATCTCTTACATCTACCGCATTGGCAAGAGGGTTCTTTACCACGAGCGTGACCCAGGAAGCCCACTATTTACATTAGCACCCTCCCAAAAAAGTCTGATAAAATATGTACAAGAGCTACATGTAGTAAACTGCAAACCTCTGATGAAAGAATGAGAAAAATCAAAGAGCTAAATAAATGGAGAGATAGCCCATGTTCATGGATAGGAAGACTCAGTAATGCAATGTTGGTTTTTCCCAACTTGATCTATAGATTTAATGCAACACCAATTAAAATCCCAGAAAATTATTTTATGGATATGACTAAACTGCTCTTAAAGTTTAGATGGAGAGACAAAAGGCACAAAATACCGAATGCAAAACTGAAAGAGAAGAACAAAGTTGGAAGACTGACACTGCCTACGTCAAGACTCACTGTAAGACACAGTAATCAAAGCACTGTGGCTGTCGAAGGAGAAGAAACCAGATCAGCGGAACAGAGCAGAGAGGCAGAGAGAGAAGACAACCAGATCAGCGGAACAGAGCAGAGAGGCAGAAAGAGCCCCCACAAACACAGCCTGATTTTTGACAGAGGAACAAGAGCAGTACCACGGAGCAAAGGCAGCGTCTTCGACAAACGGTGCTGGAACAACCAGACGACCAATGCCAAAAAAGGGATCTAGCACAGATCTTACAGACAGACTCAGGAGGTCACAGACCTCAGTGCAAAACGCACAACCTCAAAAATCCTAGGAAACAACGTAGGGAAAACCTAAATTATCTTAGGTTTGGCAAGGACTTTTTAGATACAGTATCCATGGCACAATGCATTAAAGAATTAGTTGACAAATTGGACTTTATTAAGATTAAAATTATCTATTCCACCAAAGATAGCATGTATTAAGAGAATCAGAACATAAGCCACAGATGGAGAAAAATACTTGCAAAAGACACATCTGATGAAGGACTGTTATCCAAAATATACAAAGAACTCTTACAATTCAACAATAATAAAATAAAAACCTAATTTAAAAATGGGTTAAAGACTTAGACACCCTACCAGAGAAGATATACAGCTGATGAATAAGTGTAGGAGAGGATGTCCTATCACACGTCACCATATATCATGGAAATGCAGATTAAACAGCAAGGAGACTGCACCCATCAGAACACTGACAACAAATGACGAGGGTCTGGAGCAACGGGAACTCTCACTACCAGCAGGAATGCAAAGCAGCACATCCAGCCTGGAAGGCAGTTTGGCCGGTTCTTAGAAAACACACTCTTTTCATACAATCCAGGAATCATGCTGCTTGGTATTTGCCCTAATGAGTTGAAAATTTGTGTCCATATGAAAACCTGCACACAGATGTTTACAGCAGCTCTGCACTCACAACTGGCAAAAAGCAATGAAGGCGCCCTTCAGGAAGTGAATGGATAAACTGCAACGTGTGCAGAGGACGGGATAGTGTTCAGCACTAAGGGGAAAAGAGCTCTCAGACCATGAAGAGGCACAGAGGAGACCTACAGGCATATTAATAAGCAGAAGAAACCAACTGGAAAAGTCTACATACTGTACAACTCCAATGACATGATATTCTGGAGACAACTGCCAGGGGCTAGGCGAGGGGAAAGATGAGTAGGTGGAGACGGGGGATTTTTAGGGCAGCGGAAATACTACATCCAATACCATAATATTAGGTCAATCCGTGGCATTATGCACTTGCCCAAGTCCACAGAACATACAACACTGAGACTCAACTCTGACGTAAGAGATGGACTCTGGGAGATGGTGCACTCTGGTGGGGGTGTCCGTGGTGGTGAGCTCTGCCTGTCAGCAGAAGGGACAGGGCTCCTGGGAATCTAGCTTCCTCCTCATTTCTGCTATGAATAAAACAGCTCTAAAAAAACTAAGTCTACAGAAAATAGGCCCTAGAACTGTTCCCTTTACCACATGATTCGACTCATTTTCTCAGATTCAAACTGATTTTGGAAACAAATTTTCTGTATAATGTCCATCCTAATTACAACATACAAAGATCAAATTGTCAAAGACTTACTTACTCTGAGAGTCTCTTAGCAATTAATTCAAATAATCTATATGTTTAGCACAGGAGATAGATAATAAATAAATACACCAAAATGGGCCAAAACAATCTGGTTGGCCCTGTCTGTGAAGGCCGGCACAAGGTCAGAGAGCCCCGAGGCTGTGCCAAACAGAACAGCCGCCAAGCAGAAACAAGAAGCAACGCGAGGATTCAGGGTGGATAACCAGGACGGCGGTCAGTTGGACCGGAAAGACCAGGAGAAGATGCAAGAAACTGCAGAGGGAACAGAGCAAAAAACATGCAGGTTTAACACGGAGACAGGGTGGTTCTGACACGAAGCCCTACATACTGAGCGCCTGCCTAACGCCTGGTTGGTGAAGCTTGCTTGGTTTCTGGTGCGAGGGCGTCCCTACTGTACAGCCAGGGCTCACACCAACTAGAAACGTGGCTTCTGTACTAAGATCTGCATTTACTGAACAGATACTTCTACATACGCTGGCACAGACTCTCTGATTCAAGAAGCGAAATGTATGATCACAGTTATTCAGTTGACTATTTGTATTTACTATCAGATCAGATCAGATCAGATCAGTCGCTCAGTCGTGTCCGACTCTTCGAGACCCCAAGAACCGCAGCACACCAGGCTTCCCTGTCCATCACCAGCTCCCGGAGGTCACTCAGACTCACATCCATCGAGTCAGTGATGCCATCCAGCCATCTAATCCTCTGTCGTCCCCTTCTCCTCCTGCCCCCAATCCCTCCCAGCATCAGAGTCTTCTCCAATGAGTCAACTCTTCGCATGAGGTGGCCAAAATACTGGAGTTTCAGCTTTAGCATCATTCCTTCCAAAGAAATTCCAGGATTGATATCCTTCAGAATGGACTGGTTGGATCTTCTTGCAATCCAAGGGACTCTCAAGAGTCTTCTCCAACACCACACAGTTCAAAAGCATCAATTCTTCGGCGCTCTACTATACTTATTTTTAAAAGCATTTTCTTAACAATTAGACAAAATAAAGCAAACATAAAGCATCAATAAACAAAAAGAAAGTTAAAACTTATGTCGGGGGAAACCCTACAGACGTATATGAAATACCTTAACAACATTTGGCCAAAATAACCTTTTTTTTTAAATGAATACAGAGACCTGAGGGGACACAGAACAGTGGAAACTCATAATGGGCCACAGGTCACAAGGATACAAAGAGGTCGACGTGGGTCAGAGTCTTCAGGCTGTAACAAACAGGAGGGGTGGGGGAGTCAGAGAGGAGCAGACAGGTTACCTGGGGCACAAAGAAGAGCTTCCCACACTGTGGCCTCAGAGGGGGCACTCGGAACATGAGCTTGGAGTTCGTGAATGGACATGGCTTGTAGACAGAAGTTACAATGGGCATTATGTTAGCAACTCAAGGTCTTGGTCGTGGGGAAGCAAGACAACCGTCACAGGTGGGACATGGAACAAGAGGTCAACGGCGGGGGAGCGACCAGCAGGCGCCGGAAGGACCCGGAATGGGGCAACAATGAGCCTGAGTGGTAGCTGTGGAAACAGAAGGGGGCGGAGCAGCTCCAAGCAAACTCCCAGAGAAGCGAACAGTGTGACTGCGAAAACACTGCCTGCAGGAATGAGAAGCAGCAACAATCACAGGCCTTTCAGGTCCAAAGTCGAGTACTCCAGGAGAAGCGGCACACGGGGGTTCAGAGGAAGGCTGCGCAAGGGTGTTATTTTGTGAGGAAATACAGACATTATTTCAGCAAGTTAAGTACTAGGAAATTATAAAATATCTGATGGGCTTTCAGTTAAATAACGGATAGAATAAGAAATGTTAGAATTTTACATACAAACTGTGTGAAATCCTCTAGGAGTCAAAAATTAGAAAGGATTAGTAATCAGCAACTACTTATACAGTCCAAAGTTCAACTCCTATGGCAAAAGGAGCAACATATTTTATTTCATAAAATTCATCTTGAAATATACATACAAGATGCACAAATCTTAAACATGTACTTTGATAATTTGTTGCTTGAAAATAGCCATGAACCAGTGCTGCTGATGTTTCAGTCACTAAGTCAGGCCCAACCCTTGTGACCCTGTGGATTACAGCCCGCCAGGTCCGTGGGACTTCCCAGGCAAGAATACTAGAGTGGGTCGCCATTTCCTTCTCCAGGGGATCTTCTGCACCCAGGGGTCACACCTGTGTCTCCGGTACGGCGAGCGGATCCTCCACCACTGAGCCACCAGGGAAGCGGTGCCACGAGCCAGTGCAAGACAAAAGCACGGGGACTGCTCAGATACCTGATTGCTCATCCTCCACAAAAAGGTAACCACTATTCTGACGTCTGGACTTGGAACAACAGGCTGGTTCCAAACAGGAAAAGGAGTACATCAAGGCTGTATATTGTCACCCTGTTTATTTAACTTATATGCAGAGTACATCATGAGAAACGCTGGACTGGAAGAAACACAAGCTGGAATCAAGATTGCTGGGAGAAATATCAACAACCTCAGATATGCAGATGACACCACCCTTATGGCAGAAAGTGAAGAGGAACTAAAAAGCCTCTTGATGAAAGTGAAAGTGGAGAGTGAAAAAGCTGGCTGAAAGCTTAACATTCAGAAAACGAAGATCATGGCACCCAGTCCCATCACTTCATGGGAAATAGATGGGGAAAGAGTGGCTGACTTTATTTTTCTGAGCTCCAAAATCACTACAGATGGTGACTACAGCCATGAAATTAAAAGACGCTTACTCCTTGGAAGGAAAGTTATGACCAACCTAGATAGCATATTCAAAAGCAGAGACATTACTTTGCCAACAAAGGTTCACCTAGTCAAGGCTATGGTCTTTCCTGTGGTCATGTATGGATGTGAGAGCTGGACTGTGAAGAAGGCTGAGCGCTGAAGAATTGATGCTTTTGAACTGTGGTGTTGGAGAAGACTCTTGAGAGTCCCTTGGACTGCAAGGAGATCCAACCAGTCCATTCTGAAGGAGATCAGCCCTGGGATTTCTTTGGAAGGAATGATGCTAAAGCTGAAACTCCAGTACTTTGGCCACCTCATGTGAAGAGTTGACTCATTGGAAAAGACTCTGATGCTGGGATGGATTGAGGGCAAGAGAAGGGGACAACAGAGGATGAGATGGCTGGATGGCATCACTGACTCGATGGATGTGAGTCTGAGTGACCTCTGGGAGTTGGTGATGGACAGGGAGGCCTGGCGTGCTGCAATTCATGGGGTCGCAAAGAGTCGGACACGACTGAGTGACTGATCTGATCTGATTCTGGTGTCTATCACCAAAAAACCTGTCTTTTGTTGAACTTTCTGTAAATAAATTCAGAGAGTATGTACCCTTTCAGGTCAGGCATATCCCGTCTGTGGGAGCTGTCCCCCATGACATGGGGTAGAACAGTATTTTCAGTGCTATATTCAGTATTCCGTTGTGGAATACACCTAAAATAATTTATCCATTTTATCGACTGATTGGTTGTTTTCAGTGTTCAGTTGTTAATAATAATGCTGCTATGAACATTTTCACACGTGTTTTATGGTACACGTATTCACCCATTTCTTCTGGTTGGACATTCTGTAGTGAAAATGCTGAGTCATAAGTGATTTGAAAACTATGACCAGGCAAAAACTTGAAAGTGAATGTTTTTAACAGCGAATGTGTATAGCTGCAAAAAGCAGATGCGACCAAGATGTCCTTCCATAGACACGCGGATGAACAATGCTGATCCACGTACCTGACACAGACACGCGGATGAACAATGCTGATCCACGTACCTGACACAGATACACGGATAAACAATGCTGATCCGTGTACCTGAGTATTGTTCAGCAATAAAAAGAAGTGCGCTATAAAGCCATAAAAAGACATGAAGAAACCATGTATGTATAATTTTTAATGAAAGAAGCCAGTCTGAAAAGGCTACATACTGTATGATTCCATGTATATGATATTTTGGAAAAGAAACTATGCAAAAATGGCGTTTCACAGTCAAGGTGGAAACGGCGTTTCATAGTCAAGGTGAAAACGACGTTTCACAGTCAAGGTGATCAGTGGCCGCCAGACATCCTGGCGAGAGGGGCAAGGGGGGACAGGGTGAGGCACGTGTGAGTGCAAGACAGAGAAAACGCTGCGCATGAGACCACAAGGCATGTGCATGGCTAGATGCATTTGTCAAAACCCACCAAATTTTAAAGCACAAAGGGTGAGCTTTATGCAAACTTAAAAAAATAATTTAGTAGTTCGGGGATCCCAGGAAGAAATACAGGCTGTGAAAAGAGAATCTCGTTATATCACAAATATGTAAAAACCTCACTGAAGGGGTGGCAGGAAAGGTGAGGACCCGAGCGAGTCTGGACTCACAGCACCTGAAACCAGAGGCGACCAGAGCTGCGTGTGTGCCCGTCCTGGTCGGCAGGCTCAGCCCTGTGGGGACACAGATTAACACCCCTGATCACATCCACGCCTGTGGACCGAGACTGAACACCCAGAAAGGGAACGGACAAGGGCGGAGGCCACGCTCCCACCGCCAGACTGAGAACTTACAGATGAGTGGAGAGGGCCAGACTAACCCATGTGGCAAAGGGTTAGAGCTACAGACACCAGTAAGACAGCATGTTTAGCTTAACACAGATGCAGTTGGTTACATAGACTAAGGTTCGTTGATGTGCGTAGACACACAGGCTTGTATACACACAAACACTCTGTCTAGTGAGAGGACAGGAAAGAAACGACACCCCCGCAGTCACGAGCACCCCCTGAAAGCAGACCCCGGTCTCTAACACCATTCTCCATGTCCTCCACATTGCAGGGGAGGCCAGAGGGGCCCCAGGGCCTCCTGGAGAATCTCCCAATGGCTGAAGTTAGAGCAACTTAGGTAACAAAATGAAGGAATACGGGATTATAACCCAGAACATAAATAATATCCACACTGATAAAAGTTGTTCAATAAATTAACAAACGAGGGAGACGAGACATACTTCCCTGTAGAGAAACTCCCAATAATTCACAGACTCCCCTTCCTTGAGTACAGAGAGTACAGCCCGCACCCCTCATGCATGGGCTCCTCATGGGAACTGTTTTCCCAAGAGCAGTGTGGGAAGGCCGGAGGACACCTTTACGGGGAGAGCCCAGCACACACCTGCGGCCAGGCGGCCAGGGCTAGCAACGGGGAGAGCCCAGCACACACCCTCAGCCAGGTACCAGGGGAGAGCCCGACACACACTGCAGCCAGGCAGCCGGGGTAGTGTCCACGGGGAGAGCCCAGCACATACAGCAGCCAGGCGGCCGGGGCTACCATTCACGGGGTGGCCACGGGTAGCGTGTGCCCCTGATGTGACATGGAGAGCAGCTGTCTACTTCCATGACCTACTGTGTCAGCCCATAACCTCATGTTATCATGAGAAGAACAGGAGGTGGGGCGCCCTGCAGTATCCTGACCAGGCCTCCTCACAACTGCCGGGATCATCAGACAGAAGGGGCGTCTGAGACACTGTCACAGCCCAAAGGAGCCTATGGAGGGAACAGAATGTGGCGGTCGGATGAGATTCTGGAAAAGAAGGACACTAGGGAAAAGTGAAGGAAAATGGAACCAACTGTAGACTCTGGTTTATTAGGGCGTCCTGCTGATCCGATGACTGTAACAAGTGCACCAAAATGACGTAAGATGTTACAAAGGGGGAGCTGGGTGTGGGGCACATGGGAACTCTACCATCCTCTCAAACTTCCTGTAAACCTAAAACCCTCTAAAAATTAAAATCTATTTGTTTAAATGGCTGCTGCTGCTGCTAAATCGGTTCAGTTGTGTCCGACTCTGTGTGACCCCATGGATGGCAGCCCACCAGGCTCCCCCATCCCTGGGATTCTCCAAGCAATGACACTGGAGTGGGTTGCCATTTCCTTCTCCAGTGCATGAAAGTGAAAAGTGAAAGTTAAGCCGCTCACTTGTGTCTGACTCTAGCAACCCAATGGACTGTAGCCTACCAGGCTCCTCCGTCCATGGGATTTTCCAGGAAGTACTGGAGTCGGGTGCCATCGCTTTCCCCAGTTTAAATGGCAATCCTATTCAAAATAATCAACTGATGCTATTCAGGATATTCTTCTTTAACACTGTGACGCTGGAAGAGAAACGCTGATGGCAACTATGAAATGATGGGTCCTAGCCACGCTGGAGAGCGATGACCTGCTCTGATTCACCCTTGCCACTAACAGTGGTGGTTAACTGAAAGTGGTTAACACAAAGCTTCATATGCTTAAGGCCTCTGATACTCTTCAACTCGATTCAGGTCCATGAATAGAACTTGGAGTGTCATGGGCTTTGAATGGAAAAACATAGCTCATCTCTATTTCCAGTCCCCTGACTGACCTTCAGCACTTCCCTTCTACTATGAGTACAGTCAACCACCAATGAAGTGTTAGCAATGCCTGTCAACAACGGAAATTACAGATAGTTTATAGACCATTATAGTGTGGCATTATCTCTAATATTGTTTCAGTCAGTTCAGTTGCTCAGTCATGTCTGACTCTTTGCGACCCCATGGACTGCATGCAGCACGCCAGGCCTCCCTGTCCATCACCAACTCCCGGAGTTCACTCAAACTCATGTCCATTGAGTCAGTGATGCCATCCAACCATCTCATCCTCCGTAGTCCCCTTCTCCTTCTGCCTTCAATCTTTCCCAGCATCAGGGGCTTTTCCAATGAGTCAGCTCTTGGCATCAGGTGGCCAAAGTACTGGAGCTTCAGCTTCAGCATCAGTCCTAGTGAATATTCAGCACTGACTTCCTTCAGGATAGACTGGTTGGATCTCCCGGCAGTCTAAGGGACTCTCAAGAGTCTTCTCCAACACCACAGTTCAAAAGCATCAATTCTCCAGTGCTCAGCTTTCTAATATTGTTTACCCTCATCTTTATTCATAAGTTACAACACTTATTAGGCCCACTGCTCAATCATGATATTTATTGCATTCATTTGGAAGCGTATGTATTACTTTGTCATGACTCTGATTTATTAATATTTTGATGACTATAACTATAATTTCTTTGTCATCTTATATAATTTTATTAAATTGTCAAATACTATTCTGAGAGGGATGCATAAACTACACAAGATTGCCAGTGGCATCCATGCTGAGAGGGGCAAAGAATTCCACTCAGAAAGCCTAAAATCTCAATAAAACCACTCACAGACTTTGTGTGTCTAACCCCCGATATGAAGAGAGCCCTACATTTTACAGCTGTCACCTCCCCAAGCATCTAAGAACACTGCTATCATTTTCATATTTATAAGTTCTGACACATCACTCTAAAAATCCAGTGTTTCCATGTTTAATTGTTAGTTTCACACAAGGAGACTCCTGCCAATACCAAAAGACATAAGTCTAATCATCTGTACAAATGCCTGCTTACAAAAAAATGGAACAGGGCAAAAAAAAAGACCCAATTAAAAAAAGAAGAGAGCTTGAAAGAACAAAACACAGGAACTAATTCTCAGTGACAGCCTCGTCTTTCATCTTAAGCCGTGCCTTGAACTCTTCCTTGTTTAATTATTAAATCAGGAGCGGCTCAGCAAGGTCTGTCTAGAGTTGATGACTCTTAAATTCAACCCTGCTGACAGACCCTGTCCATTCTTCTCTATATTTTACTCTTTCCTAATGACAAGGTCTGAATGCTAATTTTTAAATTCAACTTTCATTAAAAATAGAAAGCAGTTTCTCTAACTGTAGCCTCTTGGCCCCAAAGTATGACTTTAGTTTACACTCTAAATTTATAAAAATTAAAAATTCTAATATGAAAGCTATTACTCTCTTAATTTTGTCTAATTAATGAAAAATAACAGTGCAATAAACATTGTCTGAGGAGGCCTTACAAATATTTGTGAAAAGAAGAGAAGTGAAAAGCACAGGAGAAAAGGAAAGATATAAGCATCTGAATGCAGAGTTCCAAAGAATAGCAAGAAGAGATAAGAAAGCCTTCCTCAGTGATCAATGCAAAGAAATAGAGGCAAACAACAGAATGGGAAAGACTAGGGATCGCTTCAAGAAAATAAGAGATACCAAGGGAACATTTCATGTAAAGATGGGCTTGATAAAGGACAGAAATGGTATGGACCTAACAGAAGTAGAAGATATTAAGAAGAGGTGGCAAGAATGCACAGAAGAACTATACAAAAAAGATCTTCACGACCAAGATAATCACGATGGTGTGATCACTGACCTAGAGCCAGACATCCTGGAATGTGAAGTCAAGTGGGCCTTACAAAGCATCACTACGAGCAAAGTTAGTGGAGGTGATGGAATTCCAGTTGAGCTATTCCAAATCCTGAAAGATGATGCTGTGAAAGTGCTGCACTCAATATGCCAGCAAATTTGGAAAACTCAGCAGTGGCCATAGGACTGGAAAAGGTCAGTTTTTATTCCAATCCCAAAGAAAGGCAATGCCAAAGAATGCTCAAACTACTGCACAACTGCACTCATCTCACAGGCTAGTAAAGTAATGCTCAAAATTCTCCAAGCCAGGCTTCAGCAATATGTGAACAGTGAACTTCCTGATGTCCAAGCTGGTTTTAGAAAAGGCAGAGGAACCAGAGATCAAATTGCCAACATCTGCTGGATCATGGAAAAAGCAAGAGAGTTCCAGAAAATCATCTATTTCTGCTTTATTGACTATGCCAAAGCCTTTGTGTGGATCACAATAAACTGTGGAAAATTCTGAAAGAGATGGGAATACCAGACCACCTGATCTGCCTCTTGAGAAACCTATTGCAGGTCAGGAATCAACAATTAGAACTGGACATGGAACAACAGACTGGTTCCAAATAGGAAAAGGAGTACGTCAAGGCTGTATATTGTCACCCTGTTTATTTAACTTACATGCAGACTACATCATGAGAAACGCTGGGCTAAAAGAAGCACAAGCTGGAATCAAGATTGCCGGGAGAAATATCAAGAACCTCAAATAGGCAGATGACACCACCCTTAAGGCAGAAAGTGAAGAGGAACTAAAAGGCCTCTTGATGAAAGTGAAAGAGGAGAGTGAAAAAGCTGGCTTAAACTTCAACATTCAGAAAACAAAGATCATGGCATCCGGTCCCATCACTTCATGGCAAATAGATAGGGAAACAGTGGAAATGCTGTCAGACTTTATTTTTTTGGGCTCCAAAATCACTGCAGATGGTGACTGCAGCCATGAAATTGAAAGACGCTTACTCCTTGGAAGGAAAGTTATGACCAACCTAGATAGCATATTCAAAAGCAGAGACATTACTTTGCCAACAAAGGTTCGTCTAGTCAAGGCTATGGTTTTTCCAGTGGTCATGTATGGATATGAGAGTTGGAATGTGAAGAAGGCTGAGCGTGGAAGAATTGATGCTTTTGAACTGCAGTGTTGGAGAAGACTCTTGAGAGTCCCTTGGACTGCAAGGAGATCCAACCAGTCCATTCTGAAGGAGATCAGCCCTGGGATTTCTTTGGAAGGAATGATGCTAAAGCTGAAACTCCAGTACTTTGCCTACCTCATGCGAAGAGTTGACTCACTATAGAAGATTCTAATGCTGGGAGAGATTGGGGGCAGGAGGAGAAGGGGACGACAAAGGATGAGATGGCTGGATGGCATCACTGACTCGATGGATGTGAGTCTGAGTGAATCCCAGGTGTTGGTGATGGACAGGGAGGCCTGGCATGCTGCAATTCATGGGGTTGCAGTCAGACACAAGTGAGCGACTGAACTGAACTGAAACATTGTAGGCAATTAATATGTTTCATAAATTTCAACCCTACAATTACTTAATGTATTCACATTTGTGAAATTTTAGGAGGCTGAGACGACAAAAATGTATTTCAGATACAAATTTGGCTTTTCTTCACGGCCATGAATATCGCCCTTGTGCTCACTCTCCAGAAAACAGACCGCTGATCTTGCCGAATGAGAGCTGGTCCATGTCGGGCGTCCCTGCCCCACCAGGGAGCAGCTCCCGCAGAGGCAGAGATCGCCCTCCACAGACCCAGGCCCAGCTGCCTGGCCCCGCAGCGCGCCCACAGCCCTGGGTCCCCGCCCCCGCATCCGTCCTTGGAGCCCACAGTTTGTTCTGTGCACAGAGCAAGACAGACACATTAGGAGCAACGTTCAGATGGAGCCACTGTGACGTGCTCAGAGATCAGATCAGATAAGTCGCTCAGTCGTGTCCGACTCTGTGACCCCATGAACTGCAGCACGCCAGGCTTCCCTGTCCATCACCAGCTCCCGGAGGTCACTCAGACTCACATCCATCGAGTCAGTGATGCCATCCAGCCATCTCATCCTCTGTCGTCTCCTTCTCCTCCTGCCCCCAATCCCTCCCAGCATCAGAGTCTTCTCCAATGAGTCAACTCTTCTCATGAGGTGGCCAAAATACTGGAGTTTCAGCTTTAGCATCATTCCTTCCAAAGAAATCCCAGGGCTGATCTCCTTCAGAATGGACTGGTTGGATCTCCTTGCAGTCCAAGGGACTCTCAAGAGTCTTCTCCAACACCACAGTTCAAAAGCATCAATTCTTCGGTGCTCAGCCTTCTTCACAGTCCAGCTCTCACATCCATACATGACCACAGGAAAGACCATAGCCTTGACTAGGCGAACCTTTGTTGGCAAAGTGATGTCTCTGCTTTTGAATATGCTATCTAGGTTGGTCATAACTTTCCTTCCAAGGATAAGTGTCTTTTAATTTCATGGCTGTAGTCACCATCTGCAGTGATTTTGGAGCCCAGAAAAATAAAGTCTGACACTGTTTCCACTGTTTCTCCATCTATTTCCCATGTAGTGATGGGACCAGATGCCATGATCTTCGTTTTCTGAATGTTGAGCTTTAAGCCAACCTTTTCACTCTCCACTTTCACTTTCATCAAGAGGCTTTTGAGTTCCTCTTCACTTTCTGCCATAAGGGTTGTGTCATCTGCATATCTGAGGTTATTGATATTTCTCCCAGCAATCTTGATTCCAACCTGTGTTTCTTCCAGTCCAGCATTTCTCATGATGTACTCTGCATACAAGTTAAATAAACATGGTGACAATATGCAGCCTTGACGTACTCCTTTTCCTATTTGGAACCAGTCTGTTGTTCCATGACCAGTTCTAACTGTTGCTTCCTGACCTGCATACAGATTTCTCAAGAGGCAGATCAGTTTATTGTGTAGACCACAATAAACTGACGTGCTCAACCTACTACAAATGCAACAAGACATTCCCAAACACTCAGGGAAGTGCACGCTTTAGAACAGGTGAACCTACAATATACTAATTCTAATCTTACACCAATAAAGTTGTCTTTTTTTTTAAAGCATCAATCACAAGGTTTTCCCTGATTTGTGCCTGACAAAGTCTCCTTCCGCGTTGCTCTCTGCTCACAGGGCCCCATCCCTGCTGCCGTCTGCTCTGCGCTGAACTGGGCTAGCGTGTCCCAGTTTTGGGACTTCTGCCCTGGCTGCTCCTTCTGCCTGAAATTCTGGAAGATGGCAGAGCAACACTAGGAGATGGACGTGCAGGAAAGCGCGGCCCTAAGACGGCGCCCAAGTGGAGACTCAGACAGTTTCAGGCTGCAGCAAATATCTCTGATTTTTAAATGTTAAGTGTCACTCCAGTGTGGCCAATGTGAGTATTTGGGGTATTATTTGAGCCCTTTGTGTTTTGCATTTTTCTTTAATTCCAAGAAATTAATTTACATTATTTCTTCAGGAAGATCCACCCTCCCTACAGCGTGGGCTCCTCCTATGTCTCTGTCTCCGCCTGTGCTCTCCCAGCCTCTGCTCCGGGGACGCTTTTCCAATCTGAGCTTGGCGGTGCTGGATGTGTTTCAGTCACTAAGTTGTGTCTGATTCTTGCGACTGTGTAGACTATGAACCCACCAGGCTCCTCTTGTCCACCAGGCAAGAATCCTGGAGTGGGTTGCCATTTCCTTCTCCAGGGGACCTTCCCGACCCAGGAACTGAACCCATGTCTGCTGCATTACAGGCAGGTTCTTAACCGACTGAGCTACAAGGGAAGCCCATTCTGCTCCTGCTGCTGCTGCTGCTGTTAAGTCGCTTCAGTCGTGTCCGACTCTGTGTGACCCCATAGATGGCAGCCAACCAGGCTCCTCTGTCCCGGGGATTCTCCAGGCAACAACACTGGAGTGGGTTGCCATTTCCCTCTCTAATGCATGAAAGTGAAAAGTGAAAGTGAAGTCACTCAGTCGTGTCGGACCATGGACTGCAAGCCTACCTTCCTCCTCCATCCATGGGATTTTCCAGGCAAGAGTACTGGAGTGGGTTGCCATTTCCTTCTTCAATTCTGATCTTCTGCTCAGTTTAGTCACTCAGTAGTGTCCGACTCTTTGCGACCCCATGAATTGCAGCACGCCAGGCCTCCCTGTCCATCACCAACTCCTGGAGTTCACCCAAACTCTTGTCCATAGAGTCGGTGATGCCATCTGGCCATCTCATCCTCTGTTGTCCCCTTCTCCTCCTGCCCCCAATCCCTCTCAGCATCAGTCTTTTCCAATGAGTCAACTCTTTGCATGAGGTGGCCAAAGTATTGGCGTTTCAACTTTAGCATCAGTCCTTCCAAAGAATACCCAGGACTGATCTCCTTCAGAATGGACTGGTTGGAGCTCCTTGTAGTCCAAGGGATTCTCAAGAGTCTTCTCCAACACCACAGTTCAAAAGCATCAATTCTTCAGCACTCAGCTTTCTTCACAGTACAACTCTCACATCCATACATGACCACAGGAAAGACCATAGCCTTGACTAGACGTACCTTTGTTGGCAAAGTAATGTCTCTGCTTTTGAGTATGCTATCTAGGTTGGTCATAACTTTCCTTCCAAGGAGTAAGCGTCTTTTAATTTCATGGCTGCAGTCACCATCTGCAGTGATTTTGGAGCCCCAAAAATAAAGTCTGACACCATTTCCACTGTTTCCCTATCTATGTGCCATGAAGTGATGGGAACAGATGCCATGATCTTCGTTTTCTGAATGTTGAGCTTTAGGCCAACTTTTTCACTCTCCACTTTCACTTTTATCAAGAGGCTTTTGAGTTCCTCTTCACTTTCTGCCATAAGGGTGGTGTCATCTGCATATCTGAGGTTATTGATATTTCTCCTGGCAATCATGATTCCAGCTTGTGCTTCTTTCAGCCCAGCGTTTCTCATGATGTACTCTGCATAGAAGTTAAATAAGCAGGGTGACAACATACAGCCTTGATGTACTCCTTTTCCTATTTGGAACCAGTCTGTTGTTCCATGTCCAGTTCTAATTGTTGATTCCTGACCTGCAATAGGTTTCTCAAGAGGCAGATCAGGTGGTCTGGTATTCCCATCTCTTTCAGAATTTTCCACAGTTTATTGTGATCCACACAGTCAGAGGCAGAAACGGATGTTTTTCTGGAACTCTCTGATCTTACTCTTATTTAGTTTTTTAGTAGATTTCCTTCTGCTGTATTTATTGTACTGTTTCTAATTGTATCTATTACATTTTTATTTCGATTATTATTTTTCATATACAGTATTATCATTTGGAAATATTCTAAAATGGTCAGATGTTAAACCAAGGCTAGAGGAACTTCCTGGTGAACCAGCAGTTAGGACTCCACCTCCCAGAGCGAGGGCCCGAGTTTGATTCCTGGTCAGGTAAATAGACCCTACATGCTGCAACCTAGGATCCTGCAATCTGAAGGTTTGGCACAGCCAAATAATATAAAGTTTTAGAAGTTTTGTTATGGGACTTTTCAAACATACACAGATGGAGGAGGAATCGTATAATAAACCCAGTATATTCTTCACCCCAATTCCTCATCTAGCCAGTTCCTAAACTGTCCAGCACTCTACCTGCTGAAGCCCCACCGGCACCCCCTCCTCCAGAGGTGACGGCGGGACAGGCCCCAGCCCTGGAAGATCCACGTGGAATTGTTTGCTGCTTAGGTTCCTTCCAGGCCGACTCAGGGTTCTGCTTTCTTGACCAGGCTGGCTCGGGTCAGCCCACCCCTCGCCTGGCCCAACCGCAGGCTGTCACTGCTCTGCCCTCCTCCCTGCTGGTCACGCTGTGCCTCTGTGGGAGGGGACGCAGGTCACATTGCGCTCAACCTGCTGTCTTCAAGCAAACGCCCACCAACTTCCTGAACTGAGTACCTCCTTGTGAGTCTCCTGATGATTGTTCTTGTATGTTACACCTATCTATTGGGCACTTACCACATAACTTAGTTTATGTACATTAAGGTATTTAATATTCCCAGCAACATACATACACTTTACTCCTGCTGTTACCCTGCCTGATGGATGAGGACACTGACCAACCTAAGAGCTGGCACGGCACTCAAGCTATAAAGGAACCGGAATGGGAGCCGGAGACCTACAGCCCAGCTACGCATCACTGTGGATGCTTCGTCCCATTCCTTCCGCCCTCTGAAATGGGCCCTTCAGCTAGTCTGGGGTCTCCAAGACACGCCTAGGTAACAGACTCTGGCTCAGACTCCACAGCTCTAAATCCAAGGAGGCACTCTGGACAAGCCGCTGACTGGGGGGCTGACTGGCCAGGGGACCCTGCTCATGCTGAGGATTCAAGGTCTACACGCTACAAAGTCAGATCACGTATCAGGAACAAGGAGGACGAGGTGCACCTACGTCAGACGTGAGGCCCCGGGTCCAGGTGCCCCTCAGGCTACCTCCCCCAGGCTTCCGTATTTCAGGAAGGCAGGTGAGCCTCTCAAGGGCGCAAGACCCACCCTCTGCAGGCAGAGACTCAGCGAGCGGTTCTGGGAACCTCCATCCTCCCTAGGAAGACGCGCCTGGTCACCTGCTGTGTACTCTTGTGGTGCCCCTCTGAATCCTCAGGAAAGGGACTGTGGGGTCACTGACGGGGCATCTGTGTCTGTTCCCTCATCAAGACAGAGCAACTAAGAAAGTCTGCCTTCTGCTGGCCACACTGCTCCACCTCCCGATCTCACTGTCTTCATGGAAGGATTACAGCCACAGTGCTCCACCTCCTGATCTGACTGTCTTCCCGTGGGCATTACAGCCACACTGCTCGATTTCCCGATCTGATTGTCTTCACAGAAGGATTACAGCCATACTGCTCCACCTCCCAATCTGACTGTCTTGCCACAGGCATTACAGCCACACTGCTCCACCTCCTGATCTGACTGTCCTCCCGTGGGCATTACAGCCACACTGCTCCACCTCCCAATCTGACTGTTTTCACAGAAGGATTACAGCCATACTGCTCCACCTCCTGATCTGACTGTCTTCACACGGGCATTGCAGCCACACTGCTCGACCTTCTGATCTGACTATCTTCCCATGGGCATTGAAGCCACAGTGCACCACCTCCTGATCTGACTGTCTTCCCGTGGACATTACAGCCACACTGCTCCACCTCCTGATCTGACTGTCTTCTTGTGGGCATTGGAGCACACTGCTCCACCTCCTGACCTGTCTTCCCGTGGGCATGACAGCCACACTGCTCCACATCCTGATCTGACTGTCTTCCCGTGGGCATTGCAGGCACACTGCTCCACCTCCTGACCTGTCTTCCCGTGGGCATTACAGCCACACTGCTCCATCTCCTGACCTGTCTTCCCGTGGGCATTACAGCCACAATGCTCCATCTCCTGACCTGTCTTCCCGTGAGCATTACAGCCACACTGCTCCACCTCCTGATCTGACTGTCCTCCCGTGGGCATTACAGCCACACTGCTCCATCTCCTGACCTGTCTTTCCGTGAGCATTACAGCCACACTGCTCCACCTCCTGACCTGTCTTCCCGTGGGCATTATAGCCACACTGCTCCACCTCCTGATCTGACTGTCTTCCCGTGGGCATTGCAGCCACACTGCTCCACCTCCTGATCTGACTGTCTTCCCGTGGGCATTACAGCCACACTGCTCCATCTCCTGACCTGTCTTTCCGTGGGCATTACAGCCACACTGCTCCACCTCCTGATCTGACTGTCCTCCCGTGGGCATTACAGCCACACTGCTCCATCTCCTGACCTGTCTTTCCGTGAGCATTACAGCCACACTGCTCCACCTCCTGACCTGTCTTCCCGTGGGCATTATAGCCACACTGCTCCACCTCCTATCTCTTTCTCTGGGCTTGCACACTCTCCACCTCTGATCTCTGTCTTCCCGTGGGCATTACAGCCACACTGCTCCACCTCCTGATCTGACTGTCTTCCCGTGGGCATTACAGCCACACTCTCCACTCCTATCTCTCTTCCTGGGCTGCAGCCACACTGCTCCACCTCCTGACCTGTCTTCCCGTGGGCATTACAGCCACACTGCTCCACCTCCTGATCTGACTGTCTTCCCGTGGGCATTGCAGCCACACTGCTCCACCTCCTGATCTCTGTCTTCCCGTGGGCATTACAGCCACACTGCTCCACCTCCTGATCTGACTGTCTTCCCATGGGCATTGCAGCCACACTGCTCCACCTCCTTCTCCTCTCCGTGGGCTGCACACTCCACTCCGGGCCACTCTCCTCCTTCTCTTCTTCCCGGGGGTTCACTCCTGTCTGCTCTGGGGCGGGAGCACTTTGTGGCACTTCCCTCCTATCTGCTGTCTTCCCGTGGGCATTACAGCCACACTGCTCCACCTCCTACCTTCTTCCCTGGCTTACAGCCACACTGCTCCACCTCCTCACTTCTTCCCTGGCTTCAGCCCACTGCTCCACCTCCTATCTACTTCTTCCCGTGGCTTCGCCACACTGCTCCACCTCCTTCTACTTCTTCCCGTGGGCTTACAGCCACACTCTCTGTTTCTTTTCTCTTCCTCTGTCTGCTTCTTCGTGGGCTCCCACCTGCTCTCTCCCGTCTCTGTCTTCCCTCTTTTTCCCCCGTGGGCATTACAGCCATCTCACCTCCTCTCTGTCTTCCCGTGGGCTTCACCCTCTCACCTCCCTCTGCTTTCCTTCTTTCTCTCTTCCGCTCCTCTCCCTCCCTTTCCTCTCTCTTTGTTTTTCTTCTTCCTGGGCTCGCCACACCTCCTTCTCCGTCTTCTTCTTGTTTTTATCCTGTCTTCCCGTGGGCATTACAGCCACACTGCTCCACCTCCTGACTCTGTCTTCCCGTGGGCACTACAGCCACACTGCTCCACCTCCTGATCTGACTGTCTTCCCGTGGGCATTACAGCACACTGCTCCACCTCCTGATCTGACTGTCTTCCCGCTTAAGCACACTCTCCCCTCCTACTTCTTCCGTGGCATTACAGCCACACTCTCCACCTCCTGCCTTCTCTCCCGTGTCTCCCTCTTTGCACTCTCCACCTCCTACCTTCTTCCCTGGGCATTACAGCCACACTGCTCCACCTCCCATCTACTTCTTCCGGCCCTCTCCTTTCTTTCTTCTCTTCCCTCTCACCTTCTGCTACGCCACACTCTCCCCTCCATCCTTTTCGTGCTACTCTCACCTCCTATCTCTTCTACCGTGGTGACTGCTCATCTCATCTCTTCTTCAAAGGATTACGCCAACTCTCTACCTCCTATCTCTTCTTCCCGTGGGCATTACAGCCACACTGCTCCACCTCCTGACCTGTCTTCCCGTGGGCATTACAGCCACACTGCTCCACCTCCTGATCTGACTGTCTTCCCGTGGGCATTGCAGCCACACTGCTCCACCTCCTACCTTCTTCCCTCGGCATTGCAGCCACACTGCTCCACCTCCTGATCTGACTGTCTTCCCGTGGGCATTCAGCCACACTCTCCCCTCCTACCTGTCTTCCTGTGGCATTACAGCCACACTGCTCCACCTCCTGATCTACTGTCTTCCCGTGGGCATTACAGCCACACTGCTCCACCTCCTGATCTGACTGTCTTCCCATGGGCACTGCAGCCACACTGCTCCACCTCCTGATCTGACTGTCTTCCCGTGGGCATTACAGCACACTGCTCCACCTCCTGATCTGACTGTCTTCTCGTGGGCATTACAGCCACACTGCTCCACCTCCTGATCTGACTGTCCTCCCGTGGGCATTACAGCCACACTGCTCCACCTCCTGACCTGTCTTCCCGTGGGCATTACAGCCACACTGCTCCACCTCCTGATCTACTGTCTTCCCGTGGGCATTACAGCCACACTGCTCCACCTCCTGATCTACTGTCTTCCCGTGGGCATTGCAGCCACACTGCTCCACCTCCTGATCTACTTCTTCCCTGGGCATTGCCACACTCTACCTCCTACCTTCCCCCCTCCTCTTTTTCCCTGGCATTAGGCCACACTGCTCCACCACCTGATCTGACTGTCTTCCCGTGGGCATTACAGCCACACTGCTCCACCTCCTGATCTGACTTCTTCCCGTGGCATTCGCCACACTGCTCCACCTCCTATCTCTGTCTTCCTGGCATTCGACACTCTCCACCTCCTACTTCTTCCCATGGCATTAGCCACACTGTTCCACCTCCTGACCTGTCTTCCCATGGGCATTACAGCCACACTGCTCCACCTCCTGACCTGTCTTCCCGTGGGCATTACAGCCACACTGCTCCACCTCCTGATCTGACTGTCTTCCCGTGGGCATTACAGCCACACTGCTCCACCTCCTGATCTGACTGTCTTCCCGTGGGCATTGCAGCCACACTGCTCCACCTCCTGATCTGACTGTCTTCCCGTGGGCATTGAAGCCACACTGCTCCACCTCCTGACCTGTCTTCCCATGGGCATTACAGCCACACTGCTCCACCTCCTGACCTGTCTTCCCTGGGCATTACAGCCACACTGCTCCACCTCCTGACCTGTCTTCCCATGGGCATTACAGCCACACTGCTCCACCTCCTGACCTGTCTTCCCGTGGGCATTGCAGCCACACTGCTCCATCTCCTGACCTGTCTTCCCATGGGCATTACAGCCACACTGCTCCACCTCCTGACCTGTTTTCCCGTGAGCATTACAGCCACACTGCTCCACCTCCTGATCTGACTGTCTTCCCGTGGGCATTACAGCCACACTGCTCCACCTCCTGACCTGTCTTCCCATGGGCATTACAGCCACACTGCTCCACCTCCCAATCTGACTGTTTTCACAGAAGGATTACAGCCATACTGCTCCACCTCCTGACCTGTCTTCCCGTGAGCATTACAGCCACACTGCTCCACCTCCCAATCTGACTGTTTTCACAGAAGGATTACAGCCATACTGCCCCCTCCCTCCCTGACCTGTCTTCCCGTGAGCATTACAGCCACACTGCTCCACCTCCCAATCTGACTGTTTTCACAGAAGGATTACAGCCATACTGCTCCACCTCCTGATCTGACTGTCTTCCCATGGGCATTACAGCCACACTGCTCGATCTCCCGATCTGACTGTCTTCACAGAAGGATTACAGCCATACTGCTCTACCTCCTGATCTGACTGTCTTGCCACAGGCATTACAGCCACAATGCTCCACCTCCTGATCTGACTGTCTTCCCGTGGGCATTACAGCCACACTGCTCCACCTCCCAATCTGACTGTTTTCACAGAAGGATTACAGCCATACTGCTCCACCTCCCTGATTTGACTGTCTTCACACGGGCATTGCAGCTACACTGCTCGACCTTCTGATCTGACTATCTTCCCATGGGCATTGAAGCCACAGTGCACCACCTCCTGATCTGACTGTCTTCACGTTGACATTACAGCCACACTGCTCCACCTCCTGATCTGACTGTCTTCCCGTGGGCATTGCAGCACACTGCTCCACCTCCTGACCTGTCTTCCCGTGGGCATTATAGCCACACTGCTCCACCTCCGGATCTGACTGTCTTCCCATGGGCATTACAGCCACACTGCTCCACCTCCTGATCTGACTGTCTTCCCGTGGGCATTACAGCACACTGCTCCACCTCCTGACCTGTTTTCCTGTGAGCATTACAGCCACACTGCTCCACCTCCTGATCTGACTGTCCTCCCGTGGGCATTACAGCTACACTGCTCCACCTCCTGATCTGACTGTCTTCCCGTGGGCATTGAAGCCACACTGCTCGACCTCCTGACCTGTCTTCCCATGGGCATTACAGCCACACTGCTCCACCTCCTGACCTGTCTTCCCGTGAGCATTACAGCCACACTGCTCCACCTCCTGATCTGACTGTCTTCCCGTGGGCATTACAGCCACACTGCTCCACCTCCTGATCTGACTGTCTTCCCGTGGGCATTACAGCCACACTGCTCCACCTCCTGATCTGACTGTCTTCCCGTGGGCATTACAGCCACACTGCTCCACCTCCTGATCTGACTGTCTTCCCGTGGGCATTACAGCCACACTGCTCCACCTCCTGATCTGACTGTCTTCCCGTGGGCATTGCAGCACACTGCTCCACCTCCTGACCTGTCTTCCCATGGGCATTACAGCCACACTGCTCCACCTCCCAATCTGACTGTTTTCACAGAAGGATTACAGCGATACTGCTCCACCTCCTGATCTGACTGTCTTACCGTGGGCATTACAGCCACACTGCTCGATCTCCCGATCTGACTGTCTTCACAGAAGGATTACAGCCATACTGCTCTACCTCCTGATCTGACTGTCTTCCCGTGGGCATTACAGCCACACTGCTCCACCTCCTGACCTGTCTTCCCGTGGGCATTACAGCCACACTGCTCCACCTCCCAATCTGACTGTTTTCACAGAAGGATTACAGCCATACTGCTCCACCTCCTGATCTGACTGTCTTACCGTGGGCATTACAGCCACACTGCTCGATCTCCCGATCTGACTGTCTTCACAGAAGGATTACAGCCATACTGCTCTACCTCCTGATCTGACTGTCTTCCCGTGGGCATTACAGCCACACTGCTCCACCTCCCAATCTGACTGTTTTCACAGAAGGATTACAGCCATACTGCTCCACCTCCTGATCTGACTGTCTTACCGTGGGCATTACAGCCACACAGCTCGATCTCCCGATCTGACTGTCTTCACAGAAGGATTACAGCCATACTGCTCTACCTCCTGATCTGACTGTCTTCCCGTGGGCATTACAGCCACACTGCTCCACCTCCCAATCTGACTGTTTTCACAGAAGGATTACAGCCATACTGCTCCACCTCCTGATCTGACTGTCTTACCGGGGCATTACAGCCACACTGCTCGATCTCCCGATCTGACTGTCTTCACAAGGATTACAGCCATACTGCACTATCTCCTGATCTGACTGTCTTCCCGTGGGCATTACAGCCACACTGCTCCACCTCCTGACCTGTCTTCCCGTGGGCATTACAGCCACACTGCTCCACCTCCCAATCTGACTGTTTTCACAGAAGGATTACAGCCATACTGCTCCACCTCCTGATCTGACTGTCTTACCGTGGGCATTACAGCCACACTGCTCGATCTCCCGATCTGACTGTCTTCACAGAAGGATTACAGCCATACTGCTCTACCTCCTGATCTGACTGTCTTCCCGTGGGCATTACAGCCACACTGCTCCACCTCCTGACCTGTCTTCCCGTGGGCATTACAGCCACAAGGCTCCACCTCCTGATCTGACTGTCTTCCCGTTGGCATTGCAGCCACACTGCTCCACCTCCTGACCTGTCTTCCCGTCGGCATTGCAGCCACACTGCTCCACCTCCTGATCTGACTGTCTTCCCGTGGGCATTGCAGCCACACTGCTCCACCTCCTGACCTGTCTTCCTGTGGGCATTACAGCCACACTGCTCCACCTCCTGATCTGACTGTCTTCCCGTGGGCATTACAGCCACACTGCTCCACCTCCTGATCTGACTGTCTTCCCGTGGGCATTGCAGCCACACTGCTCCACCTCCTGATCTGACTGTCTTCCCGTGGGCATTGAAGCCACACTGCTCACCTCCTGACCTGTCTTCCCATGGGCATTACAGCCACACTGCTCCACCTCCTGACCTGTTTTCCCGTGAGCATTACAGCCACACTGCTCCACCTCCTGATCTAACTGTCTTCCCGTGTGCATTACAGCCACACTGCTCCACCTCCTGATCTGACTGTCTTCCCGTGGGCATTGAAGCCACACTGCTCCACCTCCTGATCTGACTGTCTTCCCGTGGGCATTGCAGCACACTGCTCCACCTCCTGACCTGTCTTCCCATGGGCATTACAGCCACACTGCTCCACCTCCTGACCTGTCTTCCCATGGGCATTACAGCCACACTGCTCCACCTCCTGACCTGTTTTCCCGTGAGCATTACAGCCACACTGCTCCACTTCCTGATCTGACTGTCTTCCCGTGGGCATTACAGCCACACTGCTCCACCTCCTGATCTGACTGTCTTCCCGTGGGCATTACAGCCACACTGCTCCACCTCCTGATCTGACTGTCTTCCCGTGTGCATTACAGCCACACTGCTCCACCTCCTGACCTGTCTTCCCATGGGCATTACAGCCACACTGCTCCACCTCCCAATCTGACTGTTTTCACAGAAGGATTACAGCCCTACTGCTCCACCTCCTGATCTGACTGTCTTACCGTGGGCATTACAGCCACACTGCTCGATCTCCCGATCTGACTGTCTTCACAGAAGGATTACAGCCATACTGCTCTACCTCCTGATCTGACTGTCTTCCCGTGGGCATTACAGCCACACTGCTCCACCTCCTGACCTGTCTTCCCGTGGGCATTACAGCCACACTGCTCCACCTCCCAATCTGACTGTTTTCACAGAAGGATTACAGCCATACTGCTCCACCTCCTGATCTGACTGTCTTACCGTGGGCATTACAGCCACACTGCTCGATCTCCCGATCTGACTGTCTTCACAGAAGGATTACAGCCATACTGCTCTACCTCCTGATCTGACTGTCTTCCCGTGGGCATTACAGCCACACTGCTCCACCTCCTGACCTGTCTTCCCGTGGGCATTACAGCCACACTGCTCCACCTCCTGATCTGACTGTCTTCCCGTGGGCATTGCAGCCACACTGCTCCACCTCCTGACCTGTCTTCCCGTCGGCATTGCAGCCACACTGCTCCACCTCCTGATCTGACTGTCTTCCCGTGGGCATTGCAGCCACACTGCTCCACCTCCTGACCTGTCTTCCTGTGGGCATTACAGCCACACTGCTCCACCTCCTGATCTGACTGTCTTCCCGTGGGCATTACAGCCACACTGCTCCACCTCCTGATCTGACTGTCTTCCCATGGGCACTGCAGCCACACTGCTCCACCTCCTGATCTGACTGTCTTCCCGTGGGCATTACAGCACACTGCTCCACCTCCTGATCTGACTGTCTTCTCGTGGGCATTACAGCCACACTGCTCCACCTCCTGATCTGACTGTCCTCCCGTGGGCATTACAGCCACACTGCTCCACCTCCTGACCTGTCTTCCCGTGGGCATTACAGCCACACTGCTCCACCTCCTGATCTGACTGTCTTCCCGTGGGCATTACAGCCACACTGCTCCACCTTCTGATCTGACTGTCTTCCCGTGGGCATTGCAGCCACACTGCTCCACCTCCTGATCTGACTGTCTTCCCGTGGGCATTGAAGCCACACTGCTCGACCTCCTGACCTGTCTTCCCATGGGCATTACAGCCACACTGCTCCACCTCCTGACCTGTTTTCCCGTGAGCATTACAGCCACACTGCTCCACCTCCTGATCTGACTGTCTTCCCGTGTGCATTACAGCCACACTGCTCCACCTCCTGATCTGACTGTCTTCCCGTGGGCATTGAAGCCACACTGCTCCACCTCCTGATCTGACTGTCTTCCCGTGGGCATTGCAGCACACTGCTCCACCTCCTGACCTGTCTTCCCATGGGCATTACAGCCACACTGCTCCACCTCCTGACCTGTCTTCCATTGGGCATTACAGCCACACTGCTCCACCTCCTGATCTGACTGTCTTCCCGTGGGCATTGCAGCACACTGCTCCACCTCCTGACCTGTCTTCCCATGGGCATTACAGCCACACTGTTCCACCTCCTGACCTGTCTTCCCATGGGCATTACAGCCACACTGCTCCACCTCCTGACCTGTCTTCCCGTGGGCATTGCAGCCACACTGCTCCACCTCCTGATCTGACTGTCTTCCCGTGTGCATTACAGCCACACTGCTCCACCTCCTGATCTGACTGTCTTCCCGTGGGCATTGCAGCCACACTGCTCCACCTCCTGATCTGACTGTCTTCCCGTGGGCATTGAAGCCACACTGCTCCACCTCCTGACCTGTCTT
This sequence comes from Tragelaphus eurycerus, assembly GCA_935064755.1. Classification (NCBI taxonomy): domain Eukaryota; kingdom Metazoa; phylum Chordata; class Mammalia; order Artiodactyla; family Bovidae; genus Tragelaphus; species Tragelaphus eurycerus. Next base: position 66,050 of record CAKXYN010000116.1, on the reverse strand, counting down.
CCCATGGGCATTACAGCCACACTGCTCCACCTCCTGACCTGTCTTCCCATGGGCATTACAGCCACACTGCTCCACCTCCTGACCTGTCTTCCCATGGGCATACAGCCACACTGCTCCACCTCCTGACCTGTCTTCCCGTGGGCATTGCAGCCACACTGCTCCATCTCCTGACCTGTCTTCCCATGGGCATTACAGCCACACTGCTCCACCTCCTGACCTGTTTTCCCGTGAGCATTACAGCCACACTGCTCCACCTCCTGATCTGACTGTCTTCCCGTGGGCATTACAGCCACACTGCTCCACCTCCTGACCTGTCTTCCCATGGGCATTACAGCCACACTGCTCCACCTCCCAATCTGACTGTTTTCACAGAAGGATTACAGCCATACTCTCCACCTCCTGACCTGTCTTCCCGTGAGCATTACAGCCACACTGCTCCACCTCCCAATCTACTGTTTTCACAGAAGGATTAAGCATACTCTCCACCTCCTGACCTGTCTTCCCGTGAGCATACAGCCACACTGCTCCACCTCCCAATCTGACTGTTTTCACAGAAGGATTACAGCCATACTGCTCCACCTCCTGATCTACTGTCTTCCCGTGGGCATTACAGCCACACTCTCGATCTCCCGATCTGACTGTCTTCAAGAAGGATTACAGCCATACTCTCTACCTCCTGATCTGACTGTCTTGCCACAGGCATTACAGCCACAATGCTCCACCTCCTGATCTGACTGTCTTCCCGTGGGCATTACAGCCACACTGCTCCACCTCCCAATCTGACTGTTTTCACAGAAGGATTACAGCCATACTGCTCCACCTCCTGATTTGACTGTCTTCACACGGGCATTGCAGCCACACTGCTCGACCTTCTGATCTGACTATCTTCCCATGGGCATTGAAGCCACAGTGCACCACCTCCTGATCTGACTGTCTTCACGTTGACATTACAGCCACACTGCTCCACCTCCTGATCTGACTGTCTTCCCGTGGGCATTGCAGCACACTGCTCCACCTCCTGACCTGTCTTCCCGTGGGCATTACAGCCACACTGGTCCACCTCCTGATCTGACTGTCTTCCCGTGGGCATTGCAGCCACACTGCTCCACCTCCTGACCTGTCTTCCCGTGGGCATTATAGCCACACTGCTCCACCTCCTGATCTGACTGTCTTCCCATGGGCATTACAGCCACACTGCTCCACCTCCTGATCTGACTTCTTCCCGTGGGCATTACAGCACACTGCTCCACCTCCGGATCTACTGTCTTCCCTGGGCATTACAGCCACACTGCTCCACCTCCTGATCTACTGTCTTCCCTGGGCATTACAGCACACTCTCCACCTCCGATCTCTTCTCCCATGGGCATTACAGCCACACTCTCAACCTCCTGATCTACTTCCTCCCGTGGGCATTAAGCCACACTCTCGACCTTCTGACCTGTCTTCCCATGGGCTTTACAGCCACACTGGTCCACCTCCCAATCTGACTGTTTTCACAAAGGATTACAGCCATACTGCTCCACCTCCTGACCTGTCTTCCCGTGAGCATTACAGCCACACTGCTCCACCTCCCAATCTGACTGTTTTCACAGAAGGATTACAGCCATACTCTCCACCTCCTGATCTGACTGTCTTCCCGTGGGCATTACAGCCACACTGCTCATCTCCCGATCTGACTGTCTTCACAGAAGGATTACAGCCATACTGTTCTACCTCCTGATGACTGTCTTGCCACAGGCATTACACAAATGCTCCACCTCCTATCTGACTGTCTTCCCGTGGGCTTTACAGCCACACTGCTCCACCTCCCAATCTGACTGTTTTCACAGAAGGATTACAGCCATACTGCTCCACCTCCTATCTGACTGTCTTCACACGGGCATTGCGCCACACTCTCGACCTTCTGATCTGACTATCTTCCCATGGGCATTGAAGCCACAGTGCACCACCTCCTGATCTGACTGTCTTCCGGTGGGCATTACAGCCACACTGCTCCACCTCCTGATCTGACTGTCTTCCCGTGGGCAATGGAGCACACTGCTCCACCTCCTGACCTGTCTTCCCGTCGGCATTGCAGCCACACTGCTCCACCTCCTGATCTGACTGTCTTCCCGTGGGCATTGCAGCCACACTGCTCCACCTCCTGACCTGTCTTCCCGTGGGCATTACAGCCACACTGCTCCACCTCCTGATCTGACTGTCTTCCCGTGGGCATTACAGCCACACTGCTCCACCTCCTGACCTGTCTTCCCGTGGGCATTACAGCCACACTGCTCCACCTCCTGACCTGTCTTCCTGTGGGCATTACAGCCACACTGCTCCACCTCCTGATCTGACTGTCTTCCCGTGGGCATTGCAGCCACACTGCTCCACCTCCTGACCTGTCTTCCCGTGGGCATTACAGCCACACTGCTCCACCTCCTGATCTGACTGTCTTCCCGTGGGCATTACAGCACACTGCTCCACCTCCTGACCTGTCTTCCCGTGGGCATTACAGCTACACTGCTCCACCTCCTGACCTGTCTTCCCGTGGGCATTACAGCCACACTGTTCCACCTCCTGATCTGACTGTCTTCCCGTGGGCATTGCAGCACACTGCTCCACCTCCTGATCTGACTGTCTTCCCGTGGGCATTACAGCCACACTGCTCCACCTCCTGACCTGTCTTCCCGTGGGCATTACAGCCACACTGCTCCACCTCCTGATCTGACTGTCTTCACACGGGCATTGCAGCCACACTGCTCGACCTTCTGATCTGACTATCTTCCCATGGGCATTGAAGCCACAGTGCACCACCTCCTGATCTACTGTCTTCCGGTGGGCATTACAGCCACACTGCTCCACCTCCTGATCTACTGTCTTCCCGTGGGCATGGAGCACACTGCTCCACCTCCTGACCTGTCTTCCCGTCGGCATTGCAGCCACACTGCTCCACCTCCTGATCTGACTGTCTTCCCGTGGGCATTGCAGCCACACTGCTCCACCTCCTGACCTGTCTTCCCGTCGGCATTGCAGCCACACTGCTCCACCTCCTGATCTGACTGTCTTCCCGTGGGCATTGCAGCCACACTGCTCCACCTCCTGACCTGTCTTCCCGTGGGCATTACAGCCACACTGCTCCACCTCCTGATCTGACTGTCTTCCCGTGTGCATTACAGCCACACTGCTCCACCTCCTGATCTGACTGTCTTCCCGTGGGCATTGCAGCCACACTGCTCCACCTCCTGATCTACTGTCTTCCCGTGGGCATTGCATCTCACCTCCTACCTGCTTCTGGGCATTACAGCCACACTGCTCCACCTCCTACCTTCTTCCCTGGCATTACAGCCACACTCTCCACCTCCTGCCTGTCTTCCCATGGGCATTACAGCCACACTCTCCACCTCCTACCTTCTTCCCGTGGGCATTGCAGCCACACTCTCCATCTCCTGACCTTCTTCCCATGGGCATTACAGCCACCTGCTCCACCTCCTGACCTGTTTTCCCGTGAGCATTACAGCCACACTGCTCCACCTCCTGATCTGACTGTCTTCCCGTGGGCATTACAGCCACACTGCTCCACCTCCTGACCTGTCTTCCCATGGGCATTACAGCCACACTGCTCCACCTCCCAATCTGACTGTTTTCACAGAAGGATTACAGCCATACTGCTCCACCTCCTGACCTGTCTTCCCGTGAGCATTACAGCCACACTGCTCCACCTCCCAATCTGACTGTTTTCACAGAAGGATTACAGCCATACTGCTCCACCTCCTGATCTGACTGTCTTCCCGTGGGCATTACAGCCACACTGCTCGATCTCCCGATCTGACTGTCTTCACAGAAGGATTACAGCCATACTGCTCTACCTCCTGATCTGACTGTCTTGCCACAGGCATTACAGCCACAATGCTCCACCTCCTGATCTGACTGTCTTCCCGTGGGCATTACAGCCACACTGCTCCACCTCCCAATCTGACTGTTTTCACAGAAGGATTACAGCCATACTGCTCCACCTCCTGATTTGACTGTCTTCACACGGGCATTGCAGCCACACTGCTGACCTTCTATCTGACTATCTTCCCATGGGCATTAAGCCACAGTGCACCACCTCCTGATCTGACTGTCTTCACGTTGACATACAGCCACACTGCTCCACCTCCTGATCTGACTGTCTTCCCGTGGGCATTGCAGCACACTGCTCCACCTCCTGACCTGTCTTCCCGTGGGCATTACAGCCACACTGGTCCACCTCCTGATCTGACTGTCTTCCCGTGGGCATTGCAGCCACACTGCTCCACCTCCTGACCTGTCTTCCCGTGGGCATTATAGCCACACTGCTCCACCTCCTGATCTGACTGTCTTCCCATGGGCATTACAGCCACACTGCTCCACCTCCTGATCTGACTGTCTTCCCGTGGGCATTACAGCACACTGCTCCACCTCCGGATCTACTGTCTTCCCATGGGCATTACAGCCACACTGCTCCACCTCCTATCTACTCCCCGTGGGCATTACAGCACACTGCTCCACCTCCGGATCTGACTGTCTTCCCATGGGCATTACAGCCACACTGCTCAACCTCCTGATCTGACTGTCCTCCCGTGGGCATTACAGCCACACTGCTCGACCTTCTGACCTGTCTTCCCATGGGCTTTACAGCCACACTGGTCCACCTCCCAATCTGACTGTTTTCACAGAAGGATTACAGCCATACTGCTCCACCTCCTGACCTGTCTTCCCGTGAGCATTACAGCCACACTGCTCCACCTCCCAATCTGACTGTTTTCACAGAAGGATTACAGCCATACTGCTCCACCTCCTGATCTGACTGTCTTCCCGTGGGCATTACAGCCACACTGCTCGATCTCCCGATCTGACTGTCTTCACAGAAGGATTACAGCCATACTGTTCTACCTCCTGATGACTGTCTTGCCACAGGCATTACAGCCACAATGCTCCACCTCCTGATCTGACTGTCTTCCCGTGGGCTTTACAGCCACACTGCTCCACCTCCCAATCTGACTGTTTTCACAGAAGGATTACAGCCATACTGCTCCACCTCCTGATCTGACTGTCTTCACACGGGCATTGCAGCCACACTGCTCGACCTTCTGATCTGACTATCTTCCCATGGGCATTGAAGCCACAGTGCACCACCTCCTGATCTGACTGTCTTCCGGTGGGCATTACAGCCACACTGCTCCACCTCCTGATCTGACTGTCTTCCCGTGGGCAATGGAGCACACTGCTCCACCTCCTGACCTGTCTTCCCGTCGGCATTGCAGCCACACTGCTCCACCTCCTGATCTGACTGTCTTCCCGTGGGCATTGCAGCCACACTGCTCCACCTCCTGACCTGTCTTCCCGTGGGCATTACAGCCACACTGCTCCACCTCCTGATCTGACTGTCTTCCCGTGGGCATTACAGCCACACTGCTCCACCTCCTGACCTGTCTTCCCTGGGCATTACAGCCACACTCTCCACCTCCTGACCTTCTTCCTGTGGGCATTACAGCCACACTCTCCACCTCCTGATCTACTGTCTTCCCTGGGCATTGCAGCCACACTGCTCCACCTCCTGACCTGTCTTCCCTGGGCATTACAGCCACACTGCTCCACCTCCTGATCTACTGTCTTCCCTGGGCATTCACACACTCTCCACCTCCTACCTGTCTTCCCTGGGCATTACGCTACCTCTCCACCTCCTGACCTTCTTCCCGTGGGCATTACAGCCACACTCTCCACCTCCTGATCTACTTCTTCCGTGGGCTTGCACACTGCTCCACCTCCTATCTGACTGTCTTCCCTGGGCATTCCCACACTCTCCACCTCCTACCTGTCTTCCCGTGGGCATTACAGCCACACTCTCCACCTCCTATCTACTGTCTTCCCGGGCATTGCAGCCACACTGCTCCCTTCTGATCTACTTCTCCCTGCATTGCCACAGTGCACCACCTCCTGATCTACTGTCTTCCGTGGGCATTCGCCACACTCTCCACCTCCTGATCTCTGTCTTCCTGGGCTGGGCACACTCTCCACCTCCTCCTGTCTTCCCGTCGGCATCCCACCTGCTCCACCTCCTGATCTACTGTCTTCCGTGGGCATTCGCCACCTCTCCACCTCCTACCTGTCTTCCCTGGGCATTAGCCACCTCTCCACCTCCTTCTCTTCTCCTGGCATTCAGCCACACTCTCCACCTCCTACCTGTCTTCCCTGCATTCAGCCACCTCTCCACCTCCTACCTGTCTTCCTGTGGGCATCCACCTCTCCACCTCCTGATCTACTGTCTTCCCTGGCCAGCCACACTCTCCACCTCCTACCTGTCTTCCCGTGGGCATTACACCACACTCTCCACCTCCTTCTGCTGTCTTCCCTGGGCATTACAGCACACTCTCCACCTCCTACCTGTCTTCCCGTGGGCATTACAGCTACACTCTCCACCTCCTGACCTGTCTTCCCGTGGGCATTACAGCCACACTCTCCACCTCCTGATCTACTGTCTTCCGTGGGCATGCAGCACACTCTCCACCTCCTATCTGACTGTCTTCCCGTGGGCATTACAGCCACACTGCTCCACCTCCTGACCTGTCTTCCCGTGGGCATTACAGCCACACTGCTCCACCTCCTGATCTGACTGTCTTCCCGTGGGCATTGCAGCACACTGCTCCACCTCCTGATCTGACTGTCTTCCCGTGGGCATTACAGCCACACTGCTCCACCTCCTGATCTGACTGTCTTCCCGTGGGCATTACAGCCACACTGCTCCACCTCCTGATCTGTCTTCCCACAGGCATTACATATTTCCACAAAATATGTGGAAATCTTCTGTCAAATATCTTCTGTCAAAGACTGAAACAAATAAAACAGAAAGTAAAAAAGTAAAGAAATTATCTCTAGGGTGAAAGTCAGTGGAGAAAAAAAAAAACAAGAAAGCTTCATAAATGTTTGAAGGGGAAAAAGAAGTGACAACAATCTATCTAAGGAAAACCCCGCAGCCACTAGAAGAGGCCACGCACTGCCACGAGTAGGCCTGTGTCGTGAAGGAAGGTGAGGGGTTTTAGGTCCATAATTCACTTGCCATGCAATGCACGTTCTGGAAGCAGGGAAGCGTGAGGACAGGGAGATGAAGAGGACAGTTCACAAGGACAAGGCCAGGAGAGGCAGACGTACCGTGGACCGCGTCTGTGCCACGTGTTCAGCCTCCATTTTGTTCAGCCGCACGTTGGTGTCTTCGAGCAATTCTTGAATATTTTCAGTGTGTCGCTTTTGAAGTTCAAACTTTTCCTTTTCCATTTCTGCTACAGCGTTGTGGAGCTACAGAGGGAAAGAATTGACTCTTTCACTACTATTACAGAATGGACTATTTTGTAATTTAGAAAAAAGTTTTCCTATATTTCTCTATTTATTTATATGGTGACCTGAACAACAAAAGATATAAAATATTTGAAGTAAAGATTCATGTAAAGAGCATGATTAAGAAACAACTTTTTGTTTACCTTCCTCAATTGAAAATTTTACTGAATAAACAAATATTAAAGGAATTATCCACCTCAGGCAGAAATAGTAAATAAATCAGATAACAGAATGTATCAGGTAAACAGCACCAGGATTAGCCTGATACCAGAAAACAAAGGTATTTATAATATTGTTATCAAATTAGGATTGTTATCTCACAGTATTTTCATCTTATTTGCATGAAATCTTGCACAAGAGTAATGTTCAAAATGGTTTATCCTTCACCCTGACTCCCAACAAGAAACTATTTTTATCCGCTCCATACACTACACTAAGTAGACACAAAGGTGGCCGTGTGACCAAGGCGGGCTCTCGGGAGACTGCACACTCCACGTCTCTGCATACTGGCCGTCTTAATGAAGATTGTGTACATATGCTGAAGTGGGTGAAATGTTACAATATGGATGCAGCTAAGGTAAGGAAACCAATTTTCAATGAGCAGCGTCTAAGGAAGTGGAAAACCCAGGCAGCAAGCCTCATGGGCATTTGTCCACCAGTCTTTACAGGCAGGAAATTTGGACTCTAGTTCCTGTTGTCTACCTATCTTTGCGGGTGGGGAAGCAGAATCTAGTTCCTGTCCTCTGCACCCAGCCCAGGCTCACAAATCTGAAGCCTGATGGAGCTCAGAATTACTAGGAATAGTTATTCCAGTGTCTGGCATTTATATATACATTTAATCAAGTTAAAATAAGTTATAATTTATATAGTTTTACAGATACTTTTGAGTGTTTTTCAATTACTGCTGGCCTGGTTTTAAGAGGACAGTGTCTTGAGTGAAGTGTTAAATAATGAAATGTGTACTTGCAGCAGCCAGAAGAAAGACATGCCAACTTTACAGAAAAGGTAAAAGCACATAAATGGACACGACCCTAGAAGAGCGCTCTGTCTGCCCTCTGTACAGGGGCCCTCCTCACATGGCCCTGGAGCCACAGCCCCAGGACACAGCTGACCAGCCTCGGCTCCAACCACCCCGCAGAGCCCAGGAAAATGCTCGAACTCGACCCACTGGGAGACGGTCAGCAGGAAGAGTTCACTGAAGACCTTCATGGCCAACTTACTCAAAAAGTAACGTGTTTCACTTCTTGTGAGCACATGTTGTAATTTCAACCAACGGCGAAGAGCTCCTAAACGACAATGCTGAGTGCATGCGTGTGTTCAGTCCTGTCTGCCTGCCTGCGACCCCACGGTCTGCAGCCTGCAGGCTCCTCTGTCCCCGGGATTCTCCAGGCAAGAACACTGGAGGGGGCTGCCATGCCCTCCTCCAGGGGATCTTCCCAGCCCAGGGATTGAACCCACATCTCCTGCATTGCGGGCAGCTTCTTCATCGCTGAGCCACAGGGAAGCCCAAAAGTAGTTACTATGTGTGACTATGTAAGACTTTTATGAAACATTATAAGTATTTTTTACATTACTCTTGGCTCTGCTAAATTTAATGAAAATGTTTTTCTTAATTAAATGCTCTTCCAAGAATAATCCATCCACAACTGATTTTGTGTACTCCAAAAACAAGTTTATACTACAATTATTGTGTCATCTGAGATTTCAGAAAAGAAACAATCCAGGGGCTTACATCCAAAATTTGAACAATTTAACTCCCCCAAATTATCCTGCTATTATATCCCTATGAATTCTGCTTACAGTCTATTAGCTCTGACAAAAATTCAGAGCCTTAATTAAATCCAAGAATTGTTAAAAGTAACTTTTCTAAATGAAAACTAGCTTATAAACCATTAAACTTCCAGAAAAAAGTATACTAAAACACAACAACTATTTCTAGATAGTCTAGAACACTATTACTTTTATTCTTTCACTCCTCTTTATATTTTGTGAACACCCATTATTTTATAATTAAGTAGGTTACTGTTAAAGTATAATCCTTTATATTTTTCCATCACTATTTTATTTTTTGTAGCTTACCTTTTTCTCCCAGTCATTATTCAGAGATTCTGTACTCTGCTCACACATCTTTTTTAACTCTGCAATCTGGTTGTCTTTGGTCTCTCTGATAACCTGACCTTCACGGACGAGGGTCTGAACTGTCAAAAATGATGAAAACGTAATTAAACCGATTCTAGCTGCCACATAAGTGTCCGGTGATAGAAAGCAAAGTGTACCAGTTGACAGACCATCCCATCTCCTCCCAGTCTTCTCTGTTCTCCCCTAAAATCTCTCTTCCTCCCTCCTCTTCTCCACATCCACGTCCGCAGCCGCGGTGGAGCCCTCCTGCTCATCTGCAAACAACGTGCGCGGTGTGCCCCTCCACAGCTCTCCTGCGGGGTGCCCGCCACTGCTCTGCAGAGGCCCTTTCCCCATGCAGATGCTGCACCGCGACCCTCAGACTGTAACTCCCAGTTCTCCTCCCACAAGACAGAGACCCAAAGCCTCTGGCACGGGAAACAGCTCCTCAGCTCTGACTACTTTCTGGCCGTATCTTCAGCCATGTCTGTGTGTTTAAACCCCTAACGTAAACACACCAACCTATCTGTAAATCCACATCCTTTCACCCTCTTCCCCGGATGCGCCCACCTATCCACCTGGAGTGCCCTCCTCCCCTGCTGAGATACTGTGTGCTCAAATCAGTCTCAGGTCAAGTCACGCCTCCTTCAGGAACCAACCAGGCTTCTCCTCCTGCAGCGGCAGAATGACACTCATCTATAGGCCCAGGGAACCTCCTAGATTTCTACATTAAGTCCCTTATTACATTGCATGCTATAATAGTTTATTTGCTTCTTCACTGAGGAGAAAGGTATTTCAACTTTTTATTTACAGAGCAAAAGACTGGCACTCAGGCAAGTACCCCAAAGGCTGTGTGCTAAGCCCACAGACAAAGAAACCTACCGCTCCAATTTGCCGCTGCTCCTGGGTGCATTAAAGTTACTGGGACTGAAGCAAAACATGCCCTAAATTACATAAAACATATCCCTTGTAAAGCATTCAAATTTCTATCTTCTTTTTAAAAGTGATTTAAACTGTCATTGATTCTAGTGAAAACTGTTCAACATATTCATGTCATCCAGATTCAAAATAAATTCAGTTGTGTATTTGCTTGAAAGTAGTATTTTCTTAGCTTCCTTAATATATTCTTACTCGCTTACTGGAAGAGAGGAAAATTTTCATAAACATTTACACAGAAATTTCCTTCACTTTTATATCTCAACGATGCAGCACTAGTGAGAAGGAGAAGAGTCCAAGTTAACCCGATACCGCTGTTCAGTCGCTCAGACGTGTCCGACTCTGCGACGCCATGGACCGCAGCACGCCAGGCTCCCCTGTCCTTCACCTTCTCCCAGAGCTTGCTCAAATTCATGTCCATTGAGTCAGTGATGCCACCCAGCCATGGCATCATTGATGCCATCTCAACCTTGGCCGCATTCCCCTTCTGCTCTCAGTCTTTTTCAGCCTCAGGGTCTTTTCTAGTGAGTCTGCTCTTCACGTCAGGTGGCCAAATTATTGGAGCTTCAGCTTCAGTCCTTCCAATGAATTACAATAAAAAAGGTTTTTTAAGTGTAAGTCACTCAGTTGTGTCTGACTCTTTGTGACCCCATGGAGTATAGCCCTCAAGGCTCCTCTGTCCCTGGAACTCTCCTGGCAAGAATACTGGAGTGGGTAGCCATTCCCTTCCCCAGGGGATCTTCCTGATCCAGGGATCGAACCTGGGTCTCCTGCATTGCAGGCGGATTCTTTATTGTCTAAGCCACCAGGATTCAGGGTTGATTTCCTTCAGGACTATTTGATCTCCTTACAGTCCAGAAGACTCTTCTTCAGCACCACGGTTCAAAGGCGTCAATTCTTTGGCGTTCAGCCTTCTTTATGGTGCAGCTCTCACATCTGTACATGACTACTGGAAAAGCCACAGCCTTGATTAAAAGGACCTTTGTCGGTAAAATGATGTTTCTGCTTTTCAATACACTGTCTAGATTTATCATAGCTTTCTTTCCAAGGAGCAAGTGTCTTTAAATTTTGTGGCTGCAGTCACCATCTGCAGTTATTTTGGAGCCCCCCAAAATAAAATCTGTCACTATTTCCACTTTTTCCCCTTCTATTTGCCATGGAGTGATGAGACCAGATGCCACGATCTTATAGTTTTTTGAATGCTAAGTTTTAAGCCAGCTTTCTCACCCTCCTCTTTCACCCTCATCAACAGACTCTTTAGTCCCTCTTTGCTTTCTGCCATCAGGGTGGTGTCATCTGAATTATCTGAGGTTGCTGATATTTCTTTCAGCAATCTTGATTCCAGCCTGTGAGCCACTGAGCCCGGCACCTCACATGATGTACTCTGCATACAAGTTAGATAAGCAGGGTGACAATATATACCTTTGTCACACTCCTTTCCCAATTTTGAACCAGGCCATTGTTTCCTGTCTGGTTCTAACTGTTGCTTCTTAACCATCATACAGGTTCCTCAGGAGACAGGAAAAGGTGGTCTGGCACTCCCATCTCTTTAAGGATTTTCCACAGTTTGTTGTGATCTGCACAAAGGCTTTAGCATAGTCAGTGAAGCAGAAGTGGATGTTTTTTCTGGAATTTCCTTGCTTTTTCTATGACCTAATGGATGTTGGCAATTTGATCTCTGGTTCCTCTGCCTTTTTTCAACCCAGCTTGTACATCTGGAAGTTCTCGGTTTACGTACTACTGAAGCCTAGCTTGAAGGATTTTGAACACAGCCTTGCTAGCACGTGAAATGAGCGCCAACTGTATGGCAGTTCGAACATTCTTTGTTTAAAGTGCCTGATTTGAATCAGAGTAAAAACAAAAACCTAGAAATAGATTTTAAATATGTGCAGCCACTGATGTTTGGAGCGGTTCCATGACAAGACTCTCCACTTTCTTCTTACTCTTCACGGACACTGGATCATTCACAAATCCTGCAGAGCTTCTTTTTCAGTTCACTCTCCCCACTCCCGCTGCTATTACTGAGATATTCTGGGTCTTCACCATCTTACACATGACATTATGGAGGCACGGTGTCCTTGAGTTGAGGAGACTTTATATATATTACATCTCCAATCACACCGCTTTATGAGTAAGAGGCTTGCCGATAGGCCAGAGCAGATGCTGAAGAGCAGGTTTCCTAAGAAGATCTCTCACCTCCTCTCCTCTCTCTCCCCCTGTCCCCCTCCCTCCCCCCTCCCCTCTCCCTCCCTATCCTCTCCCTTCTCCCTCCCCCTCCCTCCCCTCCCCCCTCTCCCTCCCTCCCTCCTCTCCCTCCCTCCCCCTCTCCCCTTCTCCCTCCCCCTCCTCCCCCTCCCCCTCCCTCCCCCCTCCCTCCCCCTCTCCCCTCTCCCTCCCCCTCTCCCCTCTCCCTCCGCCTCCTCCCCTTACCCCCTCCCTCCCTCCTCTCCCTCTCTTTCCCTCCCCCTCCCTCTCCTCTCTCTCTCCCTCCTTCTCCTCTCTCCCTTCTTCTCTTTCTCTTCTTCTCTCTTTATTCCTTCTTCTCTCTCTTTCTCCCTCCTCTACTCCATTTTGCCTCTATTATAACAGACTGGGAATCAGATTCACCATATTACCAGGCTATTCCACTGAAAACATGCAGCCCTAAAACTCACTTCTCAAAAAACATTCCCTGACTCTCCAGCAGCTACAGGATAAACTTGAAATTTCTAAATCTGAAATTCAAGGTCATGCTCATATGAGGCCAAGTCACCTATCTTGGTCTTTGTCAGTCTCTCTCTTAACATGAGGATCTTCACTCTAGATAAATGTTTTGCATCATCCTTCCCACAGTTTACAAACATCAGCATTCCCACCCCAGTGCCTGGAACTCTCCTCTGCAACTAACTAAATCTTACAAAACTTTTAAAGTTCTTCCCCCGCCCCCAAATGTTTCCAATACTCTCCCTAAGACTGTCCACTAAATTTCAATGTTTTGACCTACAGTCATAATCAACTTAACATTGGATTTCCTGTTTTCTTTTCCTTTGTAGTGAAAGTATAAATGAGGAATAATTTTTAAATGTTCCTTCCATCACAATATAGCATATATTATAAAGCATAAAGTAGACATTTAATGGAATGAATTTTTATTAGATCAAGACGAATAATTGCCCTAGACTCTCGTGAAAGCCAGTAAGTTCTATTCTAAGACTGACCTATGGTCATTCCAGTCCAATGAAGAGAGAGAGGATTAAGAAAGAGTAACAGTTACAGACTCGTCTAAACCTTTAATAAAACCAGCCACCATTGCTACCAAACACACACACACACACGTTTTTCTTAAGTCATATAGAAGTTCACATCAGCACATCAACAAAGGAAACCCATACAAACTTTCCTATCTCATACTACAGTCAGAAATAAAACTGTCCTTTATAGAAGCACTAAAGTGGAAATGTTATTAAAGGATTTATGTAACAATATACAACATCACCTTTCTTCTCAAGTTTTCTAATAGTCTCCTCAGTTTCATTTTGTTTCTTTTTGTATAAAGTTTTCATATCTTCTATTTCATTATTCTTTCTTTCTAAAATCTGCAAACAAATTTAAAATATTTTAGTACACTTTATTATTTTATGTATGGAACACATAATTTGTTAAAAAGAGCACAATATTCTTTTAAGTCTATCTCAGCTTATCCTGTAAGTGGCTTCCCCCCAAAAAAGATGTAAAAATTATATTTCAGTGCATTCACAAAACATTAAATACACTATAATAATTGATTACTGAAAGAAATATGCTGTTTTGAATTTTCATGTACCAATTCTTAAGAAGACTGTAAATGCTAGATTAGCTGATTCTCTAAAATATGAGTCACAGATGAAGCTGTCACCAGGCTGCAGAGAGAAGCAGCGGAAGCCTGACCCGCTGACACAGTGCAGTCCCCTCCCAGCACTGGGCAGGTGCCTGCACACAAGCACACCCTGAACCCCCCACAGGGTCCTTCTGCCACTTCCACACACAACAACAAGCACGCCCAGACACACGGGAATGTGGGGTGTAACAGACTTCTTTTACATTTAGTTCTGCTCTTGGGAATCAAAAAAGTCAGCTCAAAGTATGTCCAAAATTGTAAGAATATTTTACATTATTAATTTATACTCTCGGAAGTTTTTAAATGGATCATTAAATACTTATAAATATATCCAATACTTTTAAAAAAATGGACAAAAACCAAGTATGGGAAAGTTACCAAGCAGGGTAAAGAAATGTCTAAGCAAAGGGGAAAAGGAAAACCAAACTGAGGCAGAAGTATGAATATCCACTTTTCTTATGGTTGAGGTATATTCCTATACACGCAAATTCAATTTCTGAGAAGAGGTTATCACCATGTCTAATCAAGTTCTTCTTGTATTACCTGCATCTTACTCTGCCTTTCATTGTTTTGGTCCCACCTCTAAGAACAACTGATAAATAAGTAAAGGAGCCGGTTTGATCTCCATGTCCATAAAGAAGCAGAACAGGAAGAGAATGTGTGCAAAGAGATAAACACTTTCCATTTTATTCCTTCCCAATTCCTAACATGTAGAAAACACCATACATGCAACAAACTGATGAATATACTTCCAAATCTGGCATGAGGTCAGTGATTTTATTTATATTTTACCTGGCATTTCAAACTAGTTGCACTGCTTTCTTTTTTCATGCAGAATTTATTTTAAAAGAGAAATTCCTGGAAAGGATTCTACTATTAAATGTTTTTCTTAGAATAGAGCTTTGCAACGGACATACCAAAAAGCCTATTTCAAACTCTATTACCATGATTTTTCCAAATATATTTCTACATTTATTTATATTACACATCAATATTTTAAATTTTAAATTTAGACATGTATTATGCTCTATTGAAATTACAGAATTATATTACTGAATCTAACATATTTATGATAGAGAACTGCTTTTATCTAACCGTTTATACTTAGGTAAAATTCTAGTAAGAACATAAACTAGTATTTGCCTTTAAAGTCTGAAAGGAAAAGAGGAAAGTCAAGGAAAAGGATTCAATAGTTTTTCTCTAATTTTCAATCAGTGGTTTCCCTCTTGTTGCTTTGCAGGAAGGTGGGCCCAGTACACGCCTGACGAAACCCGACCACGTTTCCAGCTTTAAGAACGCGGGGTGGGGCGGGAAGAAAGCAGGTCTGGCCTCCACCTCTCCCTCCAGCTCTGTCACCTCACTCTGGGGAGCAGCATCCCAGGCTTGGTTTTGAAACAGACAATGCCAAGTTTCTATCCGGATCAGTTCTCATGAGTTTCAAATTCATATATTAAAATTATACTTATATATCACTACATTTTTAAAAGCAGTACTAAAATATAGTTATACAATTATAAGGTATAATAACTATAGATTGATGACTTTTGCTGTGCCCATTAAGAAGAAAAAGTATACTTTAAAGTACAGATTGAAATACTGGAAGGCATAAATCCCAACGAGCTACTGAAAGAAAGCCAACACTGGCCTCACGGTGCATGCTGCTGCTGCTGCTGCTGCTAAGTCACTTCAGTCGTGTCCGACTCTGTGCGACCCCATAGACGGCAGCCCACCAGGCTCCACCGTCCCTGGGATTCTCCAGGTAAGAACACTGGAGTGGGTTGCCATTTCCTTCTCCAGTGCATGAAAGTGAAAAGTGAAAGTGAAGTCGCTCAGTCGTGTCCAACTCTTAGCGACCCCATGGACTGGAGCCTACCAGGCTCCCAAGATCTCTTTTTAAATTAGAAAGGAAACTGCAATTGCCAGAAGACTGAAAGGATATTAGACCAAAACTAACTCTAGTATTTACAGCTGATGTTTCATTTCAACTGTAATGAAAAGCAGTGATAGAATGTAAAGGGCTGTAGGAAGAAACAAAGGAGAACTTGAAGATCATGTTAAGTATAAGGTCTCACATAAATACATTTGTTTAGCAAATGAAGTTTAAAGATCAGCTTTGCTAGGATATTAATTTAGCAAGTCCCATTTATATGTTAGACTCTCATAAGCATATAAATATAATAAGTGGATGGATGGTCATGAGACCTAGAATATTTCAAATACTCAATTCTAAAAAAATAATAAACTGTACACACCCTACCTTCTGAACATCAGCATCGTGTTTCTGCTGCAATTTAAGTTTCTCTTCATGATATTTAGCTTCCATCAGCTTTGTTTTCATGTCCAACTTCAAGGAAAATATTTTAAAGATGTTAATTTACTTTTCCATTTTTCAAAAGTACACAATTAAATTAAAGTAAACGCCTGTATGAAAGAGAGCATCACTTTCCACGTTCACCTTACAGTCCCGACTCCAGCAATCACGCGGCCACACACTCACACCCTGGGCATACTCTGTGCTCACCTCCCAGTGGATTAAAGTCTTCTGAACAAACATCACTCCACAGGCTAAAGAACAGACTCATCAGTGACGCTCAGCCCACACCACTGCCCCCAAAGGGTCACTGTGGAGCGATATTTTGCCAAATCCATTTGGTATTGTGTGGCACAGGCCAGGAGGGTCCCCGACATCTGTTCCGCTCTTCTTCCCTTGGGGCCCCACTAACGCTGCCACCTGGGCCGGGTGGGGGGCTGACGGGGTGGAGGGGATGCAGGCAACTGCGAAGGACACATTTTCTCGGAAGTGGCTTTCCCTGTACCCTCTTTCCTTCTGAAGGATGAGTAACCAAGACCTCAGATGCAGAGACTGAAGCTGTGAGCCGAGGACAGACAGGCTGCCCACCAGCCGGGTCCCCCATGACATGGTAGAGCAGTGCACTGTCCACGCGCCCCACACCACCATAGGAGGCTAAGCGGACTCTCTTCTCTAAACTGCTACACCCTCAGTGATATATACGTTTTTATTATGAATGTTTGCATTATGAATACAAAAATACGTATTTTCTACACCTTGTCTTTCTCTCTGAGCAATATCTCATGGAAATCCCTCTAAAAACACTTGCTCTAGGTCCTATTCATTTTTTAAATAGTTACCAACTATTCCTTCATGAGAGAAAATAAAATCCGTTCAACTACTCTTCTTAATGCGTAGTCACTTTCGTCTCAGTCTCCAGTGCAAACAGCACTGCCCAGCACTCTCCCGTCTGCGCCCAGCACACTTGGATTCTGCTTTCTACGGGGTGGGTTCTCCAAAGACATGGCAATGAATCAGATTACCTAGATATAGTTTGCCCTCTGTTAAAGGCAAATTCACACTTCTGCTGGAAGAACAGACATCTCACCACAATCCTATCGTCCATTTCCCTGAAAACTACTGCGTGTTGGCCCCTCGTCACGTCTCAGTCAGTTCAGTTCAGTCACTCAGTCGTGTCCGACTCTTTGCGACCCCATGGACTGCAGCATGCCGGGCTTCCCTGTCCATCACCAACTCTTAGAGCTTGCTGAAACTCATGTCCATCAAGTCGGTGACGCCATCCAACCATCTCATCCACCATCGTCCCCTTCTCCTCCTGCCTTCAATCTTTCCCAGCATCAGGGTCTTTTCCAATGAGTCAGTTCTTTGCATCAGATGGCCAAAGTACTACAGTTTCAACTTCAGCATCAGTCCTTCCAATGAAGATTCAGGATATAAATATGTCACATGTTTGGGGCCTTCTGAATCTGGTCTTCTATGAAGGCCCTTTCACAATTTCATCCACATTCCTGTCTGTGGTCAGTAAAGCCTGGCATGTGGTTTTATTTCTTCTGAATTAGTTTAAGGCATGTATATACATTCACAGTCCATCTCTAATATTTCCCCAAATTGATTGTTTTTCAATTGATTTTGTTTCTTGTAATTTTTTTTACCTTACAGATTCTTTATGTCACTTGAGTCAAGTATTTCTATCATTTCTTTTATTCATTCTGAGTTTGGAAAGACCTGATGTCAAGATTTTTGTTGTTTTGAAACCTTTTGTCTGGGTGTTTATAGGTTAGGTTTTAGGTACATCCAGAATTTTTGTTTTTTTATTATTGTTTTATTATTTGTTTATTATTATTGTTTATTATTGTTGTTGTTTTACTATTTTTGTTTTTAGAGGAAAGGACCCAATTTTATTTTCTTTCAAGTAACTGAAAGGTTGTACCAGCATCATTCGTTAAATAAGTTTTTTCTCAATGTATTGACTATGAATTTTGTAACTGTTTTTATTTTTAAGGGGATTTAGTTTTTTTCTTGAAATGTTCTTGGTTCTAACTGTGTTGTGTCTGCCTCATAAAAGCAGTTGAAAAGAGCATCTCCCTCTATTATCTCAGAGAATCAGTGTAATGTGTAAACTGGAACACAGTTCTTCCTTAGATGTTTCCCTTACATAAATATGAAGTTGTAAAGTAGAGCATGTTAACCCCCTTTTTGATAACTGCAGATTTTCTTTTTAAGTGAACCAACACTCACAAGTGCTAGGCTTTCTAAGTTACGTGGACCTGTAAGTGCACTCCAGCTCTTCACTGCCACAGCAGGTCTGTTGGTCTGTCCTGAACTTGGAACGGCTCTTCTACCGATATCTGATGCCATAACATCATGCGTTACTCATTTGGAAAACATCAGTTCAATGAGTTGCAGAGATTTCCAAATATTCAAAATTTCATTACATAGTATCAAAACCTCACACTGGTTAATATTACCACCAATCTCATTGGAAAGGTCTTAGTATTGGAAAGTTCTCAAGCTCACAGTGACTGATACAGGGTTGCCAAAATTCTAATTTGTATGAAGAGGTCAAATTCTATCATTAGCAGTAAATATGGTCAGTTGTTTTGCTTAAAGTGACAGGCTCAATTTGTTCACTTCCCAGAAAATGTCTCCCAATAACCAAGTCTGAATAACCGTATTTTGTCTGTCGGTCATTACATCAAGTGAAAATGACATCCCCCAAGCAGGCGCTGTCATAGTTCACCCCTGAGGAAGCCCACGGGGCTTTCCTTCTGGCACTCCGACACATGCCTGGGTGTGCACCCTAAGCCCTCCACACACAGCTCTACTCTGTCACTCAGCTGGCCAGAAGACGTGCATCTGAGTTACAAGATTTAGTAAAATTAATCATTTTCTACTTGCTTCACTGAGAACATTCTTAAGTAAGATTGGTAACTTTTTCCCTGGGAGCATGTGGTAATGAAGACTGCATTGACTGGTACAATCTGGTGCCACTGCCTTGATGTGGGTCAGGATATAGTTTTACCCAACACTCTGTGTGCAAAGTCAATGCAAATATAAGTACAGTAAAAAAAAATTATTTTTAATTACTGCAAAAATAATTTTGACCTCACAGACCTCAAGGATCCTAGGGATCACAGGGTTCACGGCCCACACTCTGAGAACCACTGCCCTGAAGAAACCCTTGAACAGATGTGTCAGGAGACACGCACAAGACTGTTCACAGGGCTACTGTTTGTAAAAGTCAAAAATTAGAATAGATCCATCAACACAATGGCAAGAAAGTGTGGCGGGTTCATTTAATAGAAAGTACTGCAAATGAGGCCAACTACAGCTAATGCCTAACAAACGGGAGTGTCACCCACATACTACTGAGCAGAAACATTTAGTTTTATTTAAATGAAGTTCAAAATCCACTGAACAAAAGTATTTCCATTCTTAAGAAGACAGGCATCGGTAGCAAAGTCAACTTAAAATGCAAAGGAGGGAAACGCTGAGAGACATCAGGACGGTAGTTATTGTTGGGGAGGTGGATGGGCAGGACGGAGAAGCTGGACGGAAGGCAGCTGGTGTCCTGGTCAGGATCTAACCCGTGCCTGCATGTGGCCCGTGATGGTTTTCTTTTGAATAATTATTACATTTTGTAAGACTGAGAGTCTCTGAATGCTCTATTCATAAGAAATGCTTTAAAGTATAAATTCTCTTATTTATTACATCAATGACTGTAGATTTTGTCATTTGGATTTATTTAAATTCTACATTTTACTAGATTTGTAAAAGGAAAAAATGCCTAATTGGCATTACGTGTAAGAAAGAAGCAAGGCAGCCTTTTAGGCAATGGGTGGGAACACTCACTGTGGGTGGAGGTAAAGTTCAAAGGAAATACTCTATTTTATTTCACAAAAAGGGCAATTCCTACCATCTGTGCTCTGAAAACTGATCTCCTCTCGTGTGTTCTCTTCTTTCATTTTCAGTGACAACGGTTTTCCAAATGTCTTAATCCACATCAGAAATCTTTTTTAAGAATACCAAAAAAATTTAAAAAGAAGCACACTGCTTGATGGTGCTCAAGGTCACACAGTCCTGCGATGTGGATGTCACAGGAAATGTGCTAACAATTTCAAAGGCAGACAAGTCCAACCGTGTTTGTGAATGACAGGCTAAGGCGCAAATCAAGGGGCGCCGTCACCAAACGCGTCTTCCCAAAAAGCCAAATACGCTGAACAAAATTCTAATCTTAAAATAATGTGTATGTGTGCTTTTACCAGTCCAAAGAAAACTACTACAGTTCTTCAACTCTAACAAAACAGTATTGTGAATATTACTCATTTAACATCTCAGGTATTTTCTACAGAATTATAAACTTAAAATGGAAGTTGCATTTTATAAAGTTTAATTTCCAAAGGCTAATTAAAGATTTCAGAACTCGCCAAAGCATCAACAGAATTAAATCATTTATTAAATGTAGACAAACTCTGTAATCTATAGAGAACTTTATGTCACTCAATTCTTTCCACACTTACTGCATTCTTTAAGCACTCAACCTCCTAAGTTTTTATTTTATAACATTAAGAACTGATTAATCTAGATTATCATCACTACTCAGAGTAAAACCCTGTGAAATGGACCTGAGATTTAAATACAAAGATGAGATTTTAAGAGACAAAAATGTGAATTAATTTTTTCATAATCTTGGAATAAGAAATCTTTTCTACACAATACAAAACCCTAAAGCCATAGAGAAAAGACTGATAGAGCCACCTACTAAAAAGAAACTATTCGTTTAAAAAAAGATGGAAATAAATCAAAAGAGAAAAATACCTGTAAGATATATGACAGAGACCTGAGCTCCTTAATATACAAACTGCTGAGGAATCACGATGAAGATAAGAATTTAACAAAAATATAGAAAAAGGTTTAATAAAGGACAGTTCACAAAAGTGAAATTAAAAAGACAGCAGACAAAAATATGCTCCTTCTCACATAATAAAAGCCATGCAAATAGTAAAACAAGATACTATTTTTTTGTCTCACAGATAATAAAAAAGTTTGTAATTCAGTGTTGCTGATTAAATGGGGAGGCAGACGCTCTCATACACTATTGGTGCGAGTGATGGACCTGCCCGTGACACTCGCCCACTGCAAGCATGCGACCGGGAGTCTTTCAGTCCATCAGAGAGTCACGAGCGTCACCCAGTCTAATTTAGGACGCTTCCATCACTCCAGAAAGGAACACACACGCCCACTGGCCATCACTCTCCACTCTCACCAATGCCTACAGCCCGAGGCAGACATAACATCATTTTAAGGGCAATCTGTCAATATCAATAAAAAATTGAAATGTGTAACCCTGAGCAATTAGATTTCACAGAACTTATGGTCTAAGAATAAACGTGCAGCACATACAACTATACCAGGGACGCTCCTGAAACACGGCTCGTTGTAGCAAAATAGTCTTCACAACCAACAGCCCTCAGTGGGAATCTCCAGTAATAAAACATGGGCCGTCAATAAAACAAAGTACAGTGCAACTACTTAAAAGGGTTAAGCCATGTTATTGATATAAAAATCATCAGAATTATGTTTGAATTTAAAAAGCAAAATGAAATAATATGTAGAGTATGATCTAGTATATTATTTGTATTTTTAGACTTTTAAAGAGAATACATATTAAATTTTTATCAATGATTACCCTGAAGAGTGATCAGGTGTTGTGAAAATAAATATTACTATTTAATTTTAAAAATAAACATAACTCAAACAAAACTATTTCTTATTTTTACAACATGACCCAGCAACAGAGGAAGCATTTTTGGATGAGAACACACACAAGACACCTCAGGGCTGTCCGACCTGGGTGTGCAAGGGTCTGTGGAATTTCAAAATGTAAAAGCAGCCACCCTCGGGCTCACAAGTAAGCATCTGAGAAAAGGGACTTCCGCCAGTGGACCTAAGAGCATCCTTCTCAAGGATGACCAAACGCATCACAGCGCAGCTATGCATTTAAGCATAGAGAAAAGTCCAAGTTAGAAAACAACCTCTGGAAAACCAGCAAAAGTAGGAAAGCAGTAGGATGGAGAGTTTCTTGTTTTTAACTCTTTTTTTTCAAATGGATTTTAAATTTATCCATCTATTCATGCACCATTCTAGAAAGAGTGTGAGGTAGCTACACAAAGATAATGAGGTTAAAGCAGATGGACAGAAAGTTGACATGAATGTGTACCAGTCAGAGACGAGGAGGACAGCACACAGAGGTGAGTGTCAGGAAAGAGCGCGGCACCTGGACACAGGCTCTGGATGCTCGGCCCGCAGCGGCTGGAACCGGGGGCCGGGGCTCCTGTGAGACGGCAAGGAGCAGCTCATCAGGCAGAGCCACGTTAGGTTCCACAGAGACGCACACGTGACTCGGGGAAATCGACAAAGCCTGAATAAGTACCTTTCCATTAATGATTAATATTTTCTATTTCAAAAATGAAAGTATTAAAAAAAAAAAACTGTGTCCTAAAACAGAAAAAAGCTTTTAAAAATCCATGCTCTGTATTTAAAATATAATTAGTACCTTTATATTTACAAAGGCAGTCTAAACCGCCACTTTCCTCAGCATTCAAGGGGCTCCTAATTCCCTCTGCCTTTTTATATTCATTTTCATTTTTGCATATAATACATCTTTATTTGTATCTTAAAATCACATACAATTTTCATAAGACTTCCAAGTATTAATTTTTATTTTAGAGGTTAAATTTTTTATGCTACTATACTTACAAAAATCCATCATTTCAATTTTACCATGTAAGACATAGTTCATCACCCCATACAAATATCTGAATGCATATGAAGATAGAGATATGAGGATATTTTTTTTAGAATTACTTATATTAGTGAAAACTCAATCTCAATACCTAACAATAGGGATACGTCAAATTAACTGGGGATAATTCTATAATATAGACTGTAATACAGCCATTAAAAATAAATGCTTGGACAGCAAGAAGGTCAAATCAGTGAATCCTAAAGGACATCAGCCCTGAATATTCACTGGAAGGACTGATGCTGAAGCTGAAACACCAGTACTTTAGCCAATTGATGCCAACAGCCAAGTAATTGAAAAGATCCTGATGCTGGGAAAGATTGAAGGCAAAAAGAGAAGAGGGTGAGGTAGTTGGATGGCATCACCAACTCAACTGACATGAACTTGAGCAAACTCCTGGAGAAAATGAGACACAGAGAGGACTGGTGTGCTGCAGTCCACGGGGTCAGAGAGAGTCAGACACCACTTAGCAGCTGAACAACAGCAACTTCCTGGAGAAAGCCAGAGAGGTAATTCACAATATTGACTTGTAGCCAAGAATAGGCAGGAATGTGTTCTGATGTTACTAAATTTACATGTAAAGATGTATGTACCTCATGTTAAACACATATGAGAAATAAAAGAATGGACATCAAAAATAAACAAAGAAATGCTTAGGAACAATATTTAGTGGCACAAAATACTCAAGTTATACAAAAATACTCAGGTTATATCATCTCAATTGTCTAAAGAAAAATAACATGTATTCTGTAGAATATGTTAAAAAAAGAATCAAAGTCAACACAATGCTACTTTTTCACTTCTATATATTAATTTCATAGGTGATTTTATTTCCTTCTTTACATATGTCTGTATTCTACAAAATTTCTCCCCCCTCTGGGCAATAAAAAACCTTTATTTTTCTTTATTTTATTATATTTTACAAAATTTATTTAATAAACACCCAAAATTATTTTATAATCACAGACACTTCTTTAAAAAGAAACTTAAAGTTCTCACACTGGAGCAACTCAGCCAGCATATACTCTTAAATATTTTAGGGGAAAAAAAAATGACCAAAAATTTCACCGAAAATAGTCAGAAACAACTATGTAACTACACAAAGGTTTATTTTAGTCAAAATACACACTGAGTGTATTTTAAGATACATTGTAAGTTGATGGTTACATGCAAACTTCTCAGTGATCCCACAAATATTTTTACACCAAAAAGGAAAACAACATAAGGGTGCAGGAAAAAAAAGCCTCGCACATTCAGACCTGAGTTTCTGGTGCAACGCAGGACACTTTTAAGTGTCCTCTCTTTCAACACGCATGTGGGGAACATTGGTATGCTCAGCCCTGACCCAAAGTGTAACCATATAGAATAAGAATACAGTGTCACAAAAGACCAGAAAAAATTTCAAAAAGACAGGAGGTAACTATTCTATGGTAAGCACTCTGAACAGTAAAAGGGAAAATGGTTGGTAATGACTTGGAATGATGTGTAAAAACAACTGACAATTTCTTAAAAGGAAAGAAAAAATTTCAGAACAAAATTTCAAAGAAGGTCCATCTGAATGTAAGTATTGTCCTCAAAAAGTTTTTATGGAATGTAACATCTTTTTATTTCAACAGGCTTTTTTAAAAGCACCAGCAGTGCACTAAGAAACAAAAGCCTGCATGCCTCAAATGGGAGCTCTAAGAGGACCTCTAAATTACTGAGGTCAGCAGCAGTCATCCCAGCAGGCTGAAATTTAAAGGGGTGGGGGAAGGACTGGAAGACCAGGACTGACATATACACACTGCTGACGCCATGAGAATCTGCTGCACAGCACAGGGGCCTCGGCTCAGTGCTCTGCGGTGACCTAAATGGGAAGGAAATCCAAAAAAGAGCGGAGATGTGTATATGCGTGTCTGGGAATCACTCTGCTGTACAGCAGAAACTAACACTCCCTCCAAAGCAGCCATGCTCCAATGCGAGTGAAAACAGGACGGAGACCTGCCTTTACCTGCACCAGGATTCTATATTTGCTCCCACAACAGCCTCTTCCTACCAGGCGTCCATCTCTAACTAGGACCTGAAAACTCGTTACACAAAACGTGAAAACTGCGTGCGTGCATAGATTAGATGCACCAGAAACACCGCGATCCTACCTCTTTCTCATGCATGCGGGAGAGTAACTGCTCATCGTGCAGACTGCTGGATTTTCTCAGGCTGAATTTCGGAGTCATCTGTTGAATGAGGAAGAGCCATTCAATTCTTTTTCAGGCCTGGTGTGGCTAAAAGTAAACTCTAAACTGCCTGAAGTTCATGCAAAAATAACAGAAACACTGGAGGAAAAACAGTGATTTATTCACTTCGAAGTGATAGGATTAACAAGACTACCATGCTTCACAATGTGGACTGGCACCACTTCCTATAAACAACTGAACAATTATTTTAGGACGTCTGCCACAGGGAAGGCGCAGGCCAATTCTCACCTACCAGAGTAACTGGGGTTGGCTTCTGTCTCAGGTATCGAGGGTTTTCTATCTGAAATTTTAAAATAAAGACATTAATATTTGAGTATTGATTAAACTATAATGAAAATGTCTTCTATATGTCTTAATATTTAGCATGTTTCTTAGAATACGTACTGCATGATATATTTCTAGTGGCCCACTAACAATAAAACATAAAGCGTAACTGCCTTTGCATACACAAGCATCCTGGAGTGATCCTCTCACAGCCAAGGCCCCGGCCTCCCCCGACTCCTGCTCACCTCACACTTCACCCCCAGGTCCCGAAGGACTCTCTTCACCCGGACACAGCAGGTCTCCTGTGCCTCTCTACCTCTGCCCACCTGCTCCAGTCCCTGTAAGCACACACCTAGCATCCTTCAAGTCTCAATCTTATCACTAAAGCCCCAGGCAGATTTGGAAATCTGAATGACATAAGCATATGAAAACATGCTTAAACTACTTAGGACTATGAAAAACGTAAAGTAATAACTCAAGAGATGGTATTTTACAGCCATCAGATAGGCATACATTAAAAATTTGACATACAGTTATAGAAAACAAATTTATGGGTTACCAGGGGGTATGGCAGAGAAGGTAATGGCATCCCACTCCAGTACTCTTGCCTGGAAAATCCCAGGGACGGGGGAGCCTGGTGGGCTGCCATCTATGGGGTCGCATGGAGTTGGACACGACTGAAGCGACTTAGCAGCAGCAGCAGCAGCAGCAGCGGGTATGGGGGGAAAAGGATAACTTGGGAGACCAGAATTGACATATATACACCACTATATATAAAATATGTTGCTCACTTGATAAAGAACCCGCCTGCAATGCAGGAGACCCAGGTTTGATTCCTGGATGGGAAAGATCCGCTGGAGAAGGAAATGGCAACCCACTACAGTACTCTCGCCTGGAGAATCCCATGGACAATGTAGCCTGGCAGGCTACACAGACCATGGGGTCGCAAGAGTCAGACACGACTCAGCAGCTAAATCACATCACGTATATAAAATAGATAAATAATAATAACCTACGATATAGCACAGGAAATTCTCAAGACTCTGTAATGACCCACATGGGCAAAGAATTTTAAAAAGAGTGGATATATGTGTACGTGTAATTGATTCACTTTGCTATACAGCAGAAAGTAATACAACATTGCAAATCTACTAGACTCCAAGAAAAAAAAATTTAAATAAATCAGTTCAGTTCAGTTGCTCAGTCATGTCCAACTCTTTGTGACCCCATGGACTATAGCACGCGAGGCTTCCCTGTCCATCACCAACTCCGGGAGCTTGCTCAAATTCATGCCCATCAATTGATGCCATCCAATCATCTCATCCTCTGTCGTCCCCTTCTCCTCCCGCCTTCAATCTTTCCCAGCATCAGGGTCTTTTCAAATGAGTCAGTTCTTTGCATCAGATAGCCAAAGTATTGGAGCTTCAGCTTCAGCTTCAGCCCTTCCAATACTCAGGACTGATTTCCTTGAGGTTTGACTGACTTGATCTCCTTGCAGTCCACGGAAATCTCAAGAGTCTTCTCCAACACCACAGTTCAAAAGCATCAATTCTTTGGCACTCAGCTTTCTTTATGGTCCAGCTCTCAAATCCATACATGACTACTGGAAAAACCATAGCCTTGACTAGACGGACCTTTGTTGACAAAGTAATATCTCTGCTTTTTAACATGCTGTCTAGGTTGGTCATAGCTTTTCTTCCAAGGAGCAAGTGTCTTTTAATTTCATGATTGCAGTAACCAGACTAGACGGACCTTTGTTGACAAAGTAATATCTCTGCTTTTTAACATGCTGTCTAGGTTGGTCATAGCTTTTCTTCCAAGGAGCAAGTGTCTTTTAATTTCATGATTGCAGTAACCATCCATAGTAATTTTGGAGCCCCCAAAATAAAATCTGTCACTGTTCCCATTATTTCCTCATCTATTTGCCATGAAGTGATAGGACCGGGTGCCATGATCTTAGTTTTCTGAATGTTGAGTTTTAAGCCAGTCTTTTCACTGTCCTCTTTCACTTTCATCAAGAGGCTCTTGAGTTCCTCTTCACTTTCTGCCATAAGGGTGGTGTCATCTGCATATCTGAGGTTATTGATATTTCTCCCGGCAATCTTGATTCCAGCTTGTGATTCTTCTAGCCCGGCATTTCACATGATGTACTCTGCATATAAGTTAAATAAGCAGGTTAACAATACACAGCCTTGATGCACTCCTTTCCCAATCTGGAACCAGTCCGTTGTTCCATGTCCAGTTCTAACTGTTGCTTCTTGACCTGCATACAGATTTCTCAGGAGGCAGGTCAGGTGGTCTGACATTCACATATCTTTAAAAATTTTCCACAGTTTGTTGTGATCTACACAGTCAAAGGCTCTGGCATAGTTCATAAATGAGTTTTTAAATAAATAAATAAGTTTTAACAAATAAATTAAGTTAAAAAACAAAAATTAAAAATTTGATAATAGAAGTGTTGCAAATGTGGGGCCTACTGTTGGGTGTATGACTTAGTACATTTACTTTGGGAAAACACTATTTAATAAAGATAATAATAAAGTCTACTTAAATATCATACCAGAGAAAGAGGCATAGTCTTTAGTAAACAACATGGTACTATATATACACAGCTTTTTGAAAAATAGAGGCAGCCAATTTCCAGCAGGCAGCCAAGTACGCTCAATAAATATTTATTGTCTGAAGGTATATATATGAAATGTAAGTAACCATTCTCTATTTTTGGAATGGAGAAAACCAGCAAAGAAAGTAAGTCCTTCAAAGACACAGGCACACAAAAGCCTAACTCATGAAGCAGGATTAAATACGAGGGGAAAAATAAAGGAAGAGAAAAACAGAGCATTCTCAAAGATGCTCAAGCTCTAATTAAGCTTAACATTTAAACCCAAAAGCCAAGAAAACCATTTTTGACTTATTTTTACCCAGCTCTACATTTATAAGCAGGGTACAAAATATTGGTTTAGCTAATTACAATGTAGCCTTTCAACTATGCAGAAACAACTCCTATTTCATCTTCTTCGTCTTTAAAAACCATTAAATACAGAAGTTAAGGACTCATCGTGCTATCATAAATTTCCTTTCTCAAGTTGACAAAAAGGTCTATTCTAATATATAAATGCAACAGGGAATGCCGGAGACGAGCACCAGTCTTCCGTCGTTCTTATTCATTTGCAGTGCATGGTCTCATACCCACCCTTAACATGCGATGAGAATTATTCATAGGAGAGCGTGTTCTTGAGTCTGTCTGAGGGAAATAAGCAATCTATTTTCCGATTTTGTAACAGCAGCCAGATGTGCTTTGAAGCTGAATGTTCCCACTTTGTAATCCACAAGTAACAGGGACTTGCAGAAATCTGTAAACAGTCCTAACATTGATTTTCTTCATGCTCTTTCAGAAGACTTCTTGTTCTCTCATAATACCTCAAGAAAGAATACCACAATAAGGAATGTCCAAAATGGAAGATAAAAAGAGCTTATGTGAAACATTAAAGTTTAACAAAATATTATACAGACAGTGATTTCAAAAATAATTAAGTTCCAATAGCATGAATAAATCACATGACAGAATGTTTCTTGTTTGAAAAACAAGTAGAATCACAATAACAAATAAATAGTAATTTAAACTAGACATGAAAACAGATATCTGAACGCTCTCTAATGCAAACTGCCTTTGGAAGCTTTGTTTAGTTTTTAGCAGAATTGCTCAGAGTTCTGTCAGCTTGTTTTTTTCAAGTTATTCAGAATTTGGTCAAACTGACCCCCTTACAGACTAATATTGATCAAAGAGAGATGTTCCAAGGTTTCAGAAAAACAGAAAGACATTTTATCTGGTATTTCAGCCATCCTAGAGCAAAGGGCATTCTAAGGCAATATATTACTAGCAGCACAACCAGAACAACTGTTCTTACAGTCAGAGCACCCATCAGAAGAACGGCCAGGCCTCTCTCTGTAGCATAAAATAAATTCAGTCACCAGCGTCACTTATGCTCCAAAATAATGCTCTTACTAAAAGTCGATGTTTTAGAAATTGAAAAATGTCTTCCACAGGAAAAAAAAAAAAAACAATACTACAAATTGGTTTACTCACATTTCAACATTTAATGAGCACAAATAAAACACAGATAAGAGACACCATCCACCGCCACAAGGAGAGGCAAACAAGCCAAAGGGCGGAACGGAAACAGGTGCACCGTCATCTGATTTGGGAGACAAAACCTCGCAGTGCAGTGGGGAGAGCAGAGGCTTCTCAGCAAACGAGAGCACAGGTGGATGCGCATAAGGCCGCAGACCTTCACTTCCCGTCTCACAGCATCCCCTGCCATCGCCTCTGGGTGGCGAGCAGGGCTAAGTAGAAAAAGTAAAGCAGTACAGCTGCTAGAAGCAGACCCGGGAGAACAGCTTCAGGAGCTCAGGACGGCCAAACACCTCACACAGACACAGAAAGCACTCTTCATGAGACAAAATCACGGGGAAATGGACCACATGGAAGCTCAGTTTCTGGGACTTCCCTGGTGCCCAGTGGCTCATACTGCACTCCCAAAGCAGGGGCAGGGGTTCAATCCCTGGTCAGGGAACTAGATCCCACACGCTGCAACTGAGAGCTCACAAGCCTGAGCCAAAACTCAGAGCCCCGTGCAGCCAAGTGAATGCATAAAAATTGAAAAACATTTTTTTTAGTTCCTGTTCATCAAAGACACCAGTAAGAGAATGGAGGAAAGCAACAAAGTGGAAGAAACTTGTTTACGACACTAAATTCCGAAAGGACTCATCCAGAATAGATACAAAGCTCTTACATATTGACAAGAAAAAGGCAGAGGGCCCAACAGGGGAACGTGCCAAGTCCCCAGTCAGCATTGCACCCTGGGAGGCTACCCAAACTGTACTGGAGGGACTATCAACATATTGAGAGCTGGACTGAGAAGAAGGCTGAGTGCCAAAGAATTGATGCTTTTGAACTGCGGTGTTGGAGAAGACTCTTGAGAGTCCCTTGGACTGCAAGGAGATCCAACCAGTCCATTCTGAAGGAGATCAGCCCTGGGATTTCTTTGGAAAGAATGATGCTAAAGCTGAAACTCCAGTATTTTGGCCACCTCATGCGAAGAGTTGACTCATTGGAGAAGACTCTGATGCTGGGAGGGATTGGGGGCAGGAGGAGGAGGGGACGACAGAGGATGAGATGGCTGGATGGCATCACTGACTCGATGGATGTGAGTCTGGGTGACCTCCAGGAGTTGGTGATGGACAGGGAGACCTGGCGTGCTGCAGTTCATGGGGTCGCAAAGAGTCGGACACGACTGAGTGACTGATCTGATCTGATCAACATATTAAGGGGGATCTAACTTTATCAGACCAACCTAGATAGCATATTGAAAAGCAGAGACATTACTTTGCTAACAGAAGTCCATCTAGTCAAGGCTATGGTTTTTCCAGTGCTCATGTATGGAAGCAAGAGTTGGACTGTGAAGACAGCTGCACACCGAAGAATTGATGCTTTTGAACTGTGGTGTTGGAGAAGACTCTTGAGAGTCCCTTGGACTGCAAGGAGATCCAACCAGTCCATTCTAAAGGAGATCAGCCCTGGGTGTTCTTTGGAAGGAATGATGCTAAAGCTGAAACTCCAGTACTTTGGCCACTTCATGCAAAGAGTTGACTCATTGGAAAAGACTCTGATGGTGGGAGGGATTGGGGGCAGGAGGAGGAGGGGACGACAGAGGATGAGATGGCTGGATGGCATCACCGACTCGATGGACTTGAGTCTGAGTGAACTCCGCGAGTTGGTGATGGACAGGGAAGCCTGGTGTGCTGCGATTCATGGGGTCGTAAAGAGTCGGACACGACTGAGTGACTGAACTGGAGTGAACTGAATTTTATCAGTCATCAGGAAAATACATATTCAGTCCACACGTGCAGTGTCACTAGCCGCTGCAGAGAATGGCTCAGTTGCATACTTTAAAGAAAAACTGTTAATAACTGGCACTTCCAGGAGCTGGAGAGGAAGCAAGGGGCGGGCACAGCGCATGCCGTATCAGAGGAGGACGTGCACGGGCGCCGTCAGACCCCACGGCGTTCGTGTTCGCAGCACCGCGCGCACTGTCACCATGAGCCAACCTCGCGGAGCCCACGCGCTCTCTTCCCCACCCCGCGGCCCCACTCTTCCACCTGGACTCCCCGGCGGGTCAGCTCGGCACACTTCCCCCGGCCTCCACGCTCCTTACCCGGGGTTCCGGGACTTGTAGGTGCCCCTGGCCCTGGACAGGAGGTCCCACCAGGGGCCCTGCCCTCCAGGGGGGCCGCCGGCCTAGGGGTGCTGTCCACCCTCCCGCTGACCATCCTGTCCTGTGAGGTCTCCAGGACATGAGTTCTCCAGAACAGAACAGAATGTTCTCTTGTCCATTCTGCAGAGAGCTGACCCAAAGGGTCACCTAAAGTGTGCCCGCTGTTTGCTCCTGGCGGAAGCAAGCCTCCACAGTCAGCACAGAGGCCCTGGTGGGGACGGGCTGGGGCGGTGACCCGTGCAAGGCCCAAGATAACCTCCTCCTCCAGATCCCCCAGTCCTCCTCAGGAAAAAAAAAAAAGTTTATATAAAGACTGTCAAGAATGAAATGTGTATAAGACGGGTTAACAAAGCAAAAAAGCTCCCCCAAAGCTAAAGGTTAAAAAGGCTAAAGAGTAATAATAATAAAAATAATAATACAGGAGGGAGATTTAACAGCTAGGTTTAGGAAGTAAATCTCTACTTGAATTATATATTCACAGGGAAAATATTAAAATACTCCTGGGAAAAGAAAGAATATAACTAGGGGAAATTTATTTTTTCAACAAAAACTAGAAAATTCAAAATCTGGAACTTCTAATGTATCAGAAAACAGGTGTTGACAGGCATGCCAGCAACATTAAAAAAATGTGCCCTTAGTATAGAGCACAAAAATTAACTAGCTATTAACTGATCATTCAGAGAAGAAAGAAATAAAAGTCCATCACACATCCTCATACAAAACTAAAATCAAAGCAAAATCTAAGCTTTTTAATACACTGGATATTTAAATTATTCTACTGTGATCAAGAGATATAGTTGAACCTGATTAATGCAGCCATATTATAAATATATAAAAATGCAGGACTTTATTTCACAGTTAGTGCATTCTTTGAACAATAAAAATGTGAAACAAAATCCCAGGCGGCCCTAGGTTTAAGGCAGTACCTCAAAATATTTTAGATTTTTTATCTTAATTTTATTATACAAATGAAAAGTTTAATCCTCTGAACAGTTAAATATTCGTGAAAAGTACTGTGTGTGCCACGAAACGCACATCAGAAGTTCCGAACGGCCCAGGGCAGAGGCCGTTTCAGAAGGACGTCACAGAATGTCCTTCTCTGATTCTGCTCTCCAAGGCCTCCTTGCTCCTCTCCCGCACCAGTAACACAGGACTCGTTCCAGGGCGAGCTTTCCCGACCCCATCAAATTTGGAAATGGTTTTTTTTTTTGACCCATTCCCCTCTGGTTATCAATGCTATTTCTCTCTTCTTCATTAACACACCTTCACATGACCCACTGAATCCCTTCGTGTTCCCCACCTCTGACCCTCTGATGGTGGCCACTGAGTCCCAGTTTGAAGTCTCTAAAGACAGAGCTGTTCCAGGCTCTGGGTGCAGCCACCACACCCAGCCTGTGGCTACAAAACCAGACTGAAGCCCTGGAGACCACAGAGGTGAAAACTTGAAACTCCCTGATTACTCTCCAAACGCTAGCAGTCTACGATAAAATGGTGAAACCCTTGAAATGATTCCCCCATCAGACAACAAGGTAGCTGACAGCGAGCCAACTCTCCATTTTCCTGCAACCAAAGCTTTAGATGCCCTCCTGTTCGGCCCGCCAGTCAGTCACCAAGCATTCTTTATTCTCTTTGACATGTTTTCCTTTTCCATCTCGTCCATGCTTGGAGTCACAGCAAGGTGGAGCCCCCACATCTGACTGCTCCCTTCTCCATTTCGATACACATCCAACAGCCTTCGTACCACCCCCACTCGGCCTCCATAAAAGACCATTATTGGCAAGAAGGGTTTCAGGGTTTTTACAAAAATGACAGTCCCTGATGTAGGCGAAGAAGCAAAACACGAACAGTCCTAGAGACTTCTGGGTGGAAAATAGACTGGTGTACACCTCATGGAGGGCAATGCTCCAAGACCTAACATAACCTAAGAAAGCAACCAAATAGGGACAAAAGGATTCTTTCAAGGAATTCTGTTGCAGTTGTTACTTATATCAGCAATAAACTGGAAGCAACCTACATGTCCAAAATATCAGAATGCTTAAGTTATGAACTATCCACTCAAAAGAAAAATTAGTGCTACCATTAATAGTCATGCTAATAGAACTACTATAAACTTATCCCAAATTTAAAACAGCATATAATAAAATAGATTTATAATATGACCCCAATTTTGTTTAATGTTTAACTTTATAAATATATGCAGAAGAAAATGAGGGAAACATATATACAACAAAATGTTAATACATCTCTCAGCATATCTGACTTTCTGTATTTTTCAAATTACAAATTATTTTTATAATAATAAAGTTGGGTTTTAAAAATTGATTAAACCCCTTTTCACTTCCTGAAAGCATTAAACAGCCTGTATGTAAAGTGGAAATGGACTAACCTCAGAGCTCACAACCGTCTCAAACCTAAAAGCTCAACTTCTGCTTTGGCATTCAAGCTCCAACAGCCCAGCCTGGCAGCCCTGCCCACCTGTCCCCTGAGCCCCGCTCTTTCTGCCTTTCTTTACGCCTCCTTCGGCCTTAAGTTCCTGGCCCCTTTCCCTCTACCCTCCAAGCACATTGGCACCCCAGCCTCTGCAAATGAAAACTGCTGTTCGCAATGGTGGTTCACACCTGAAGTCTGCCGGAGAGCTTTTTCATGCATGTGGCCTTCAGTATTCTACTTTCTGGGTATTCGATCACATACTGTCTAAAACTGTATTTAACTGTTTCATGTGCGTATCTCTTGTCTCACCAACAAGAAAGCCAGCTTGTCCGAGCACAGGGACCGTTCACGCTGCTCTTTCCTGTTCCCCAAGTCCTTCCCAGCGCTCACCCAGGACTAAATGTCTAACACTGGTAAGAGTCACTGTTTAGAATTAAATTAGTTCAGATGTTTCCGAACACAAAATGATTCTGCCACATCAACATACGTTCATAAAACAAATGCTTTGTTACCCCAAGATTCCAACTATTAAGGCGAGTTTCCATGTCGCTGTCATCCAAAGAAAGAGTAGATTTTTTCAAATGAATATCCTGAAACACAAAAAAGAAAGACAGAATGAAAACAAAAGACAGAATGGAGGCAAGAAAGAGGGAAGACGGAAGAAATAACAGAGGAAAGAGGTAGGAGGGCAGAGGGGAGGGAGGGAGGAAACAGGCCGAATGCGTGGCTCAGAGCGGCGAGCGTCTGCGTGCGCTTTGCTTAGTGCTGTACCACCTACGTGTGCTCACAGCGGCGAGCGTGCGCTCAGGCGAGCGTCTGCGTGCGCTTTGCTTAGTGCTGTACCACCTATGTGTGCTCACAGCGGCGAGCGTGCGCTCAGAGCCGCGAGCATGCGCTCAGAGCGGCGAGCGTCTGCATGCGCTTTGCTTAGTGCTGTACCATCTATGTGTGCTCAGAGCAGTGAGTGTCTGCTCAGAGCGGCGAGCGTCTGCGTGCGCTTTGCTTAGTGCTGTACCACCTACGTGTGCTCAGAGCCGCGAGCGTGTGCTCAGAGCGGCGAGCGTCTGCCCGCGCTTTGCTTAGTGCTGTACCACCTACGTGTGCTCAGAGCGGCGAGCGTGCGCTCAGAGCAGTGAGTGTCTGCTCAGAGCGGCGAGCGTCTGCGTGCGCTTTGCTCAGTGCTGTACCACCTACGTGTGCTCAGAGCCGCGAGCGTGTGCTCAGAGCGGCGAGCGTCTGCGTGCGCTTTGCTTAGTGCTGTACCACCTACGTGTGCTCAGAGCGGCGAGCGTGTGCTCAGAGCTGCGAGCGTGTGCTCAGAGCAGCAAGCGTCTGCGCGTGCTTTGCTTAGTGCTGTACCACCTATGTGTGCTCAGAGCGGCGAGTGTGCTCAGAGCAGCGAGCGTCTGCGCGCATTTGGTTAGTGCTGTACCACCCTGAGAGGAAAGGACTCCAAGGAAAGGGTGCTGCAGCTGAGCTAGTTCTCAGTTCCAAGGGATGACTGTTTATTGCAGCTGCTTAAGGCTATGAGACTCCTTCACAATATACTCACATTAACTAGATTTCAAAAAAATGCAAAAGAATATTTTAAAAAATAATCCAGACTCTTTAAGTTCTTTTACAAAAAGTTTTAATCGTGGTGTACCACAGTAGTTACTGTGGAAGGGGAACACTTGAAAACATGAATTACTTACTCTCGTTAAAATGAGTTAACAGGGAAGTTTGGGCTGATGTCCAAGAAGCTCTTTGTTCTTAAATTATTTATCATTATACACCAAACATAAAGAGAAATAAGCCTTGGATTCACATCATGAAAATGTAATCATGGTAATTCTTAACTTTCTTTAAAAATTAAAACTCCATGCTTTTTTCCCTGCTGTATAATTTTTTATATTCCATATTTCTCAAATCAGATTAAAATCATAATTAACTGAGGAAAGCCAAAGATCTGTGTCCAGAAATGGACAATGATCTGAAAGCCCAAAAACATAGGAAGGTAACTTGTATATTTTAGAGTACAGCTAAAAAATTTTATTTAAATTTAGTTTGTTGGTATAGCACATTCATGCTTTTAGAAAACCTTGTGCATATGTACCAAGTCACTCTAGTCGTGTCTAACACTTCACAACACTATGGACTGTAGCCTGCCAAGCTCCTCTGTCCACGGGGTTCCCCAGGCAAGAATACTGGAGAGGGGTGCCATTTCCTTCCCCAGAGGAGCTTCCCAGTCCAGGGACCGAACCAGTGTCTCTTACGTCTCCTGCATTGGCAGGTGGGCTCTTTACCATTTCCTTCTCCAGAGGAGCTCCCCAGTCCAGGGACCCAGCCAGTGTCTCTTACGTCTCCTGCACTGGCAAGTGGGCTCTTTACCATCTCCTTCTCCAGAGGAGCTTCCCGGTCCAGGGACCCAGCCAGTGTCTCTTACGTCTCCTGCACCGGCAGGCGGGCTGTTTACCATCTTCTTCTCCAGAGGAGCTCCCCAGTCCAGGAACCCAGCCAGTGTCTCTGTCTCCTGCACCGGAAGGCGGGCTCTTTACCATCTTCTTCTCCAGAGGAGAATTTTTGAGCATTACTTTACTAGCGTGTGAGATGACTGCAATTGTGTGGTAGTTTGAGCATTCTTTGGCATTGCCTTTCTTTGGGACTGGAATGAAAACTGACCTTTTCCAGTCTTGTGGCCACTGCTGAGTTTTCCAAATTTGCTGGCATATTGAGTGCAGCACTTTCACAGCATCATCTTTCAGGATTTGGAATAGCTCCACTGGAATTCCATCACCTCCACTAGCTTTGTCCGTAGTGATGCTTTCTAAGGCCCACTTGACTTCACATTTCAGGACGTCTGGCTCTAGGTCAGTGATCACACCATCATGATTATCTGGGTCGTGAAGCTCTTTTTTGTACAGTTCTTCTGTGTATTCTTGCCACCTCATCTTAATATCTTCTGCTTCTGTTAGGTCCATACCATTTCTGTCCTTTATCAAGCCCATCTGCATGAAATGTTCCTTTGGTATTTCTGATTTTCTTGAAGAGATCCCTAGTCTTTCCCATTCTGTTGTTTTCCTCTTTTTCTTTGCATTGATTGCTGAAGAAGGCTTTCTTATCTCTTCTTGCTATTC
The DNA here is from genome assembly GCA_935064755.1 of Tragelaphus eurycerus. Lineage (NCBI taxonomy): Eukaryota > Metazoa > Chordata > Mammalia > Artiodactyla > Bovidae > Tragelaphus > Tragelaphus eurycerus. The sequence goes on along the minus strand of CAKXYN010000116.1, from coordinate 28,370 downwards.
TTTGGAACTCTGCATTCAGATGTTTATATCATTCCTTTTCTCCTTTGCTTTTCGCTTCTCTTCTTTTCACAGCTATTTGTAAGGCCTCCCCAGACAGCCATTTTGCTTTTTTGCATTTCTTTTCCATGGGGATGGTCTTGATCCCTATCTCCTGTACAATGTCACGAACCTCATTCCATAGTTCATCAGGCACTCTACCTATCAGATCTAGGCCCTTAAATCTATTTCTCACTTCCACTGTATAATCATAAGGGATTTGATTTAGGTCATACCTGAATGGTCTAGTGGTTTTCCCTACTTTCCTCATTATCAGTCTGAATTTGGCAATAAGGAGTTCATGGTCTGAGTCACAGTCAGCTCCTGGTCTTGTTTTTGCTGACTGTATAGAGCTTCTCCATCTTTGGCTGCAAAGAATATAATCAATCTGATTTCGGTGTTGACCATCTGGTGATGTCCATGTATAGAGTCTTCTCTTGTGTTGTTGGAAGAGGGTATTTGCTATGACCAGTGCATTTGCTTGGCAAAACTCTGTTAGTCTTTGCCCTGCTTCATTCCGTATTCCAAGGCCAAATTTGCCTGTTACTCCAGGTGTTTGTTTTAGAAAAGGCAGAGGAACCAGAGATCAAATTGCCAACATCCGCTGGATCATGGAAAAAGCAAGAGAGTTCCAGAAAAACATCTATTTCCACTTTATTGACTATGCCAAAGCCTTTGACTGTGTAGATCACAATAAACTGTGGAAAATTCTGAAAGAGATAGGAATACCAGACCACCTGATCTGCCTCTTGAGAAATCTGTATGCAGGTCAGGAAGCAACAGTTAGAACTGGTCATGGAACAACAGACTGGTTCCAAATAGGAAAAGGAGTACGTCAAGGCTGTATATTGTCACCCTGTTTATTTAACTTATATGCAGAGTACATCATGAGAAATGCTGGATTGGAAAACACAAGTTGGAATCAAGATTGCTGGGAGAAATATCAATAACCTCAGATATGCAGATGACACCACCCTTATGGCAGAAAGTGAAGAGGAACTCAAAAGCCTCTTGATGAAAGTGAAAGTGGAGAGTGAAAAGGTTGGCTTAAAGCTCAACATTCAGAAAACGAAGATCATGGCATCTGGTCCCATCACTACATGGGAAATAGATGGAGAAACAGTGGAAACAGTGTCAGACTTTATTCTTCTGGGCTCCAAAATCACAGCAGATGGTGACTGCAGCCATGAAATTAAAAGACGCTTACTCCTTGGAAGGAAAGTTATGACCAACCTAGATAGCATATTCAAAAGCAGAGACATTACCTTGCCAACAGAGGTTCACCTAGTCAAGGCTATGGTCTTTCCTGTGGTCATGTATGGATGTGAGAGCTGGACTATGAAGAAGGCTGAGCGCCGAAGAATTGATGCTTTTGAACTGTGGTGTTGGAGAAGACTCTTGAGAGTCCCTTGGACTGCAAGAAGATCCAACCAGTCCACTCTGAAGGAGATCAGCCCTGGGATTTCTTTGGAAGGAATGATGCTAAAGCTGAAACTCCAGTATTTTGGCCACCTCATGCGAAGAGTTGAGTCATTGGAGAAGACTCTGATGCTGGGAGGGATTGGGGGCAGGAGGAAAAGGGGATGACAGAGGATGAGATGGCTGGACGGCATCACTGACTCGATGGATGTGAGTCTGAATGACCTCCGGGAGTTGGTGACAGACAGGGAGGCCTGGCATGCTGCAGTTCATGGGGTACAGAGTCGGACACGACTGAGCGACTGATCTGATCTCCAGAGGAGCTCCCCAGTCCAGGGACCCAGCCAGTGTCTCTTACGTCTCCTGCACCGGCAGGCGGGCTCTTTACCATCTCCTTCTCCAGAGGAGCTCCCCAGTCCAGAGACCCAGCCAGTGTCTCTTACGTCTCCTGCACCGGCAGGCGGGCTCTTTACCATCTCCTTCTCCAGAGGAGCTCCCCAGTCCAGGAACCCAGCCAGTGTCTCTTATGTATCCTGCACCAGCAGGCGGGCTCTTTACCATCTCCTTCTCCAGAGCAGCTTCCCAGTCCAGATGCCCAGCCAGTGTCTCTTTGTGTCCTGCACCGGCAGGCGGGCTCTTTACCATCTCCTTCTCCAGAGGAGAATTTTTGAGCATTACTTTACTAGCGTGTGAGATGACTGCAATTGTGCCGTAGTTTGAGCATTCTTTGGCATTGCCTTTCTTTGGGACTGGAATGAAAACTGACCTTTTCCAGTCTTGTGGCCACTGCTGAGTTTTCCAAATTTGCTGGCATATTGAGTGCAGCACTTACACAGCATCATCTTTCAGGATTTGGAATAGCTCCACTGGAATTCCATCACCTCCACTAGCTTTGTTCGTAGTGATGCTTTCTAAGGCCCACTTGACTTCACATTTCAGGACGTCTGGCTCTAGGTCAGTGATCACACCATCATGATTATCTGGGTCGTGAAGCTCTTTTTTGTACAGTTCATCTGTGTATTCTTGCCACCTCATCTTAATATCTTCTGCTTCTGTAGGTCCATACCATTTCTGTCCTTTATCGAGCCCATCTTTGCATGAAATGTTCCTTTGGTATCTCTGATTTTCTTGAAGAGATCCCTAGTCTTTCCCATTCTGTTGTTTTCCTCTATTTCTTTGCATTGATCGTTGAGGAAGGCTTTCTTATCACTTCTTGCTATTCTTTGGAACTCTGCATTCAGATGTTTATATCATTCCTTTTCTCCCTTGCTTTTCGCTTCTCTTCTTTCCACAGCTATTTGTAAGGCCTCCCCAGACAGCCATTTTGCTTTTTTCCATTTCTTTTCCATGGGGATGGTTTTGGTCCCTTTCTCCTATAGAATGTCATGAACCTCATTCCATAGTTCCTCAGGCACTCTATCAGATCTAGGCCTTTAAATCTATTTCTCACTTCCACTGTATAATCATAAGGGATTTGATTTAAGTCATACCTGAATGGTCTAGTGGTTTTCCCTACTTTCTTCAATTTAAGTCTGAATTTGGCAATAAGGAGTTCACGGTCTGAGCCACAGTCAGCTCCTGGTCTTGTTTTTGCCGACCATATAGAGCTTCTCCATCTTTGGCTGCAAAGAATATAATCGATCTGATTTTGGTGTTGACCACCTGGTGATGTCCATGTATAGAGTTTTCTCTTGTGTTGTTGGAAGAGGGTATTTGCTATGACTAGTGCATTTTCTTGGCAAAACTCTATTAGTCTTTGCCCTGCTTCATTCCGTCCCATCACTACATGGGAAATAGATGGAGAAACAGTGGAAACAGTGTCAGAGTTTATTCTTCTGGGCTCCAAAATCACTGCAGATGGTGACTGCAGCCATGAAATTAAAAGACGCTTACTCCTTGGAAGGAAAGTTATGACCAACCTAGATAGCATATTCAAAAGCAGACATTACTTTGCCAACAAAGATTCGCCTAGTCAAGGCTATGGTCTTTCCTGTGGTCATGTATGGATGTGAGAGCTGGACTATGAAGAAGGCTGAGCGCCGAAGAATTGATGCTTTTGAACTGTGGTGTTGGAGAAGACTCTTGAGACTCCCTTGGACTGCAAGGAGATCCAGCCAGTCCATTCTGAAGGAGATCAGCCCTGGGATTTCTTTGGAAGGAATGATGCTAAAGCTGAAACTCCAGTATTTTGGCCACCTCATGCGAAGAGTTGAGTCATTGGAGAAGACTCTGATGCTGGGAGAGATTGGGGGCAGGAGGAGAAGGGGACGACAGAGGATGAGATGGCTGGATGGCATCACTGACTCGATGGATATAAGTCTGAGTGACCTCCGGGAGTTGGTGATGGACAGGGAGGCCTGGCGTGCTGCAGTTCATGGGGTTGCAAAGAGTCGGACACGACTGAGCGACTGATCTGATCTGATCTGATCTCCAGAGGAGCTCCCCAGTCCAGGGATCCAGCCAGTGTCTCTTACGTCTCCTGCACCGGCAGGCGGGCTCTTTACCATCTCCTTCTCCAGAGGAGCTCCCCAGTCCAGGGACCCAGCCAGTGTCTCTTACGTCTCCTGCACCAGCAGGCAGGCTCTTTACCATCTCCTTCTCCAGAGGAGCTCCCCAGTCCAGGAACCCAGCCAGTGTCTCTTATGTATCCTGCACCAGCAGGCGGGCTCTTTACCATCTCCTTCTCCAGAGGAGGTTCCCGGTCCAGGGACCCAGCCAGTGTCTCTTTGTCTCCTGCACTGGCAGGCGGGCTCTTTCCCACTAGCTCTACCTGGGAAGCTCCTAGAAAACCTCACTGCTGCTGCTGCTGCTGAGTTGCTTCAGTCGTGGCCGTCCCTTGGATTTTCCAGGCAAGAACACTGGAGTGGGGTTCCATTTCCTTCTCCGGAAAACCTCATTACTAACAAATAAATCTATCTATGGTCATTTATATTATCTGAAGTAATGAAAAATACACTAAAGTGTTCTTCATATTTTACTAATTTGAAATCTAGAAATTAACTAGAAACTAATTTAGAAACTAATTAAAAATTTACAAATTTCTATTGAACAAAATGTTGGGTTTACTATTTATACTGTATTAAAATTCATTATTGCCTCTACAGTTTTGTCCCTTGCTTTTTGAATGTTTGTGTGTGTGAATGAGAATCTTTTAAAATGTACCTCCCTTGTTTATTTTGAATAAATGATGATTAATAATAAACTCACAAATACTTAAAATGTGTTGCTCTTTATATCAAGAGGCTTATTAAAGTTCCAAAGTGGAATGCCCCTTCGCTGAGAAAATGGAAGGAGTTATGTGCAGAGCCAACATGCTGAAAAGTCAAGCGTCAGCACGGCTCGCTTGTAACTAAAAGGCTTGTAACCCAGGACAAGCCAGGATTGTGCACGGATGGAGGCAAGCAACAACTTCCTTCTCTTCATGAAGCTTACCAGCTCCATGTTCAAATAAGATCGATGCTGAGTCTAACATGCAAGAGAGGCATTCATATTTCAGGATGTGAATGGTCCACCTTCACCAGGAAGGAAGTGTCCCCTACTTCACTAAAACCAGTCCCATTTCTTAAGTTTATGACCACTTTGTGTCTAGTCATTTTTATATATACATAGAGAAAAAGGCGATAACCAAAAAAATGAAGCTTTTCAAAGTTATTTTTCAGTGCCCAGGAACAATGACAGACTGATGAACACGATGCTTCAGAATGTTAGGGAAATGTTAGGGAAAGCAGAAGGAACACGGCAATATACCCAACACGTCCCTCTCTCTAAACTCAGGACACCCACCAAAGCCATCAGACTGTTTACCGTCTGTCAGGAATCACAGGAATTTAACAACATGAAACTAAAAGTGTGTGGAGGTATTTTAAAACAAGAAGAAAACAGACAGAAAAGCAGGAGTGAAATCTGATCTTACACAATCCCGTGGGGTAAGAATCTGTCCATCTTCTCTGTGGGTTGGACTCACAGACTGTGATCTGGGTTGGAACTTCACAATGCACTGTTCCCTATTAAGAGACCAAAACAGTCACAGTCAGAACTGGGGGATTCAGAGGGCACGAGGGCATTAAAATCTAGGACTACCATGTTTTTTTTTCTTTTGGAAATGAGATGGTTGTTTACATTAACAGTGATATTTCAATAGCAAATGAAAAAGAAATACAGGTAATAACCACTTGTATCTCACATTTTACTTCAATTTGGTCACACAACAAATAAAATGTCACCCAAATGTCACATGCTTTCTCACAAACAAATGCTGGTGTCAAGTGGGAGTATAATAAACCACAGGCATTTCCCCTTTTTCTAAGAGTAGGAAGAGTGGACTTGAGGTGCCCCTCTCAGAGGGGACCACGCTGTAAAAGGCTGGCAAGTTTCCCTGGATTCATGCTTCATGTTGAGATGAAGCCTTAAAACACATAAAATAACAAACTTTCATGCAGCTGAAAGTCTGAAATCCAAAACCATGTCAGAAACCACAGATAAATCAAAGTCCTAAATTTTAAAACATGCCATGTTAATTCAGGTAAAATATGATAAGCACAGCATAAAGAGGAAAATGGTTTAAGCTTCCAGATGAATTTGAACAAAAAAGATTTTCCTCCAATATAAAATATACCAAATACACAAAACGCCATTCTCCATACTCTACTTTGCCTGAGTCTCCCACACATTTTATTCCAGCTACTGCGGTGAAAGGTCCATGAGGACAAATAGCTGTTCTCCGAATGGCTCCTTCAGGAGACACAACATGAAAATGAGCCATTACTGAACGAATTAAGTCACTGACTTTCAACTTCCAGCCGTTATCAGGGTTTCCCTCACAGGCTGTGGGTCAGACTAAGTGCTTCCAAAAGACAGAGCTGCAAGTCATAAAGACAAGGCTAAAATGAACGTGGGCTTTGGTAGTTAACGCTGACAGAACAACATTCCTTAGACTGCTGCTACTGCTACTGCTAAGTTGCTTCAGTCGTGTCCAACTCTGTGCAACCCCATAGACGGCAGCCCACCAGGCTCCTCTGTCCATGGGATTCTCCAGGCAAGAACACTGGAGTGGGTTGCCATTTCCTCCTCCAATGCATGAAAGTGAAAAGTCAAAGTGAAGTCGCTCAGTTGTGTCCAACTCTTAGCGACCCCATGGACTGCAGCCCACCAGGCTCCTCCGTCCATGGGATTTTCCAGGCAAGAGTACTGGAGTGGGGTGCCATTGCCTTCTCCATTCCTTAGACTAGTTACGAGGTAATTTAGAATGTCTGAAAAAAAAGCTGTTTTAAAGTGAGCTGTGGACTTTTTATACGCTTAATCAATAGTCTAGATATCCAAACACTTATGAATAAATGAGAAAAAGAAATACAGTGACATTTTGAGGATAATCTCATCAGTCAGTGTGCCTGAGCTGATAAGAAGCTCTTCAAACCTAGTGTGTGGGAGAGACACCTGCTCCATCACACCAGGTGGTGGCTGCACTTTAAGAACAGATTAAACAATCATAAAAAGAGCTCTGCTAAAAAATTGAAAAAAATGCTTAAATATTAAAAGTAATTCTTCTCACAGAAAATATTAATGAAAAGGGGGACTGAAACATTCATCTATTTATTACACAGGGTGCATACATAAACCAGCACGTCCTCTCCAGTCGCGGGCAGCCGTCCTGAACCGACCCAGCTCTCTCCCTCTCAGCGAACTTGCCAGGGGAGTGACGTGGTCCTTGCCCTGCCCTGCCCCTTCCTGTCACCCTGTAGGTGCTGAGCGTGAAGTCAGCGGGCGCAGAGCCCAGGCGGTCCCCACCCTGCCTCCTCTCCATAAAGGTGCTTTGTGTGCTGGTTCCACGGAGCCCCTCCTCCCAGTCCCACCGGTGCTGCAGACGCTCCCACGCCGCCCACAGCCACACCGCCCCGAACATGCCCAGACTCTGAGCTGGAAGCTAGGCGGCCGGGCCCAGCTCTTCCGCAAGCTTTGCTTCCTCTGCCCACCTCACACAGGCTCTGATCCCTGAGCTCTGTGTCCAGCCTTATCTATTTCTCTGCCATGTGCTTCCCTGCTCAATCCGGGGTGTACCATTAGTTTCCAAATCACAAGGGGAAACTCATTACCAATCTTCATCTCCAGTCCAACCTGTTCTGCTGGCCTCCAACCCTGCTACAAACACACATTTAACAGCCCTCCTTCCAAGACTGAGTGCACTCTGTGTCCCCAGTGCAGGCCAAGTGAAGCAGAGAGACCGAGACTGAGCCAAACACGACGGACGCCAGTGTCACTGCTGAAGCACACACAGGACACCAAGCACGGGGCTCCATTCCTTGCTACTGATAATGATGCCAGGTGGGAACAAACTAACTGCTACTCTGAGCTGCAGCGGTCACAGTGATGGGGCCAAGGTCACGGTGAACAGGGGACAGAGGGCAGGAGGCAGAGCTTCACCCCCCGTCATCCTGCATGAAGAGCAGCAGGTGCCCTCTGCCCCACAGAGGAGCCGGTCCAGGTGCTCGCAGAGACTGCCCACAGCTGGCAGGGGGCAGAGGCGCCAGGGTTCCCGCAGTGGTGCTGGAAGAGGGAATGCTAGGGAATGCTAACACTAACACAGAAAGCGAGACTTCAGCGTACTAGTGAGGGTCCCCGCCAGGGAGCGCCGCCTTACTCCTCGGAAGGGGTGAGACTACGGCAAATACAAAGCTTTTCCCTCCCGCTTCTGCCCAAGGCTGGCGTTGTGTTGGTCACTCAGTCATGTCCAACTCTTTGCAACCCCATGGACTGTAGCCCGCCAGACTCTTCTGCTCATAGGAGTTCCCAGGCAAGAACACTGGAGTGGGTAGCCATTCCTTCTCCAGGGGATCTTCCCGACCCAGGGACTGAACCCGGGTCTCCTGCACTGCAGGCAGGTTCTTTACCATCTGAGCCACCAGGGAGAGGTAAAATATGTCAAGGGAAATCCAGAAACATCCTCCCAGCACCTTTGTTGATTCCAGATACTTGTCACTATAAAGACATAAATAATGAGATGTAAGATTTAAAAGTCTAAAAAAGGTCTAATTGAATGTCCTTCTGCTAAAGAAACATAATATGCATAGAAAGTTTCTAAAAGGTCTTTTTGTTTTCAATGTGATTCAAGTACACATTTCAGATATAAAAGGAAATAAACAATCTGTGATCATAAAAATGTGCTTAAAAATAAAACATGATTACCAAGTTTTAAAACCACAATGTAAGAGAATGACACATTAAATATAGCATAAAAATCAAACCAGCAACTTAGAAAACTAGTTCAAGAAATATTCTGAGAACACACAAAAAATAAAGGAATGAATAAAGTAAGTGAAAATGTAAGAGATAAAGAAAATAATCTTACATCAAAATAATATGAATTCCAGAAGGCTTAAATATACACAGAAACTAGGAATATAGTAATTAAAGAAATAGCAATGACAATGCCAGTTAAAACTGCATCTTAACTGGAGAAGAGCCTAAAGGAATAACCTAGGACATCTCTTTTAGCTTAGACAAAAATGCAAAAAAAAAAAAACAAAACCCAAAAGACGTAATGCCATGCTATTGCCAAAAAAGACCACAAGTAAATGTTGGTGAGGATGTGGAAAAAAGGAAAACCTAATACCCTGTTGATGGGTATGTAAGTTGGTGGAGTCACCATTGAAAACCATAAGGAAGTTTCTCAAACTAAAAATAGAACTACAATATGATCCAGCAATTTCACTTCTGGGTATATATGCAAAGAAGATGAAAAACACTAATTCAAAAAGATAAATGCATCCCAATGTTCATCAGTTGAGTTCACTCACTCAGTTCTGTTCAGTGCCTAAGTCATGTCCAACTCTTTGCAACCGTATGAATTGCAGCACGCCAGGCCTCCCTGTCCATCACCATCTCCCGGAGTTCACTCAAACTCACGTCCATCGAGTCAGTGATGCCATCCAGCCATCTCATCCTCTTGTCGTTCCCTTTTCCTCCTGCCCCCAATCGCTCCCACCATCAGAGTCTTTTCCAATGAGTCAACTCTTAGCATGAGGTGGCAAAGTACTGGAGTTTCAGCTTCACCATCAGTCCTTCCAAAGAACACCCAGGGCTGATCTCCTTTAGAATGGACTGGTTGGATCTCCTTGCAGTCCAAGGGGCTCTCAGGAGTCTTCTCCAACACCACAGTTCAAAAGCATCAATTCTTTGGTGCTCAGCTTTCTTCACAGTCCAATTCTCACATCTATACATGACCACTGGAAAACCATAGCCTTGACTAATGGACCTTTGTTGGCAAAGTAATGTCTCTGCTTCTCAATATGTTATCTAGGTTGGTCATAACTTTTCTTCCAAGGAGTAAGCATCTTTTAATTTCATGGCTGCAGTCATCATCTGCAGTGATTTTGGAGACCCCAAAAAATAAAGTCTGACACTGTTTCCCCATCTATTTCCCATGAAGTGATGGGACCAGATGCCATGATCTTTGTTTTCTGAATGTTGAGCTTTAAGCCAACTTTTTCACTCTCCTCTTTCACTTTCATCAAGAGGCTTTTTAGTTCCTCTTCACTTTCTGCAATAAGGGTGGTGTCATCTGCATATCTGAGGTTCTTGATATTTCTTCCAGCAATCGTGATTCCAGCTTGTGCTTCTTCTAACTCAGCGTTTCTCATGTACTCTGCATAGAAGTTAAATAAGCAGGGTGACAATATACAGCATTGATGTATTCCTTTTCCTGTATGGAACAAGTCTGTTGTTCCATGTCCAGTTCTAACTGTTGCTTCCTGACCTGCATATAGGTTTCTCAAGAGGCAGGTCAGGTGGTCTGGTACTCCCCATCTCTTTCAGAATTTTCCATAGTTTATTGTGATCCACACAGTCAAAGGCTTTGGCATAGTCAAGAAAGCAGAAATAGATGTTTTTCTGGAACTCTCTTGCTTTTTCCATGATCCAGCAGATGTTAGCAATTTGATCTCTGATTCCTCTGCCTTTTCTAAGACCAGCTTGAACATCTGAAAGTTCACGGTTCATGTATTGCTTGGCAAATTTTGAGCATTACTTTACTAGTGTGTGAGCTGAGTGCAATTGTGCAGTAGTTTGAGCATTCCTTGGCATTGCCTTTCTTTGGGATTGGAAAGAAAACTGACCTTTTCCAGGCCTGTGGCCACTGCTGAGTTTTCCAAATTTGCTTGCATATTGAGTGCAGGACTTTCACAGTATCATCTTTCAGGATTTCAAAGAGCTCAACTGGAATTCCATCACCTCCACTAGCTTTGTTCATAGTGATGCTTTCTAAGGCCCACTTGACTTCACATTCCAGGATGTCTGGCTCTAGGTCAGTGATCACACCATCGTGATTATCTGGGTCATGAAGATCTTTTTTGTACAGTTCTTCTGTGTATTCTTGCCATCTCTTCTTAATATCTTCTACTTCTGTTCAGATCAGATCAGTCACTCAGTCGTGTCCGACTCTTTGCGACCCCATGAACTGCAGCACGCCAGGCCTCCCTATCCATCACCAGCTCTCGGAGGTCACTCAGACTCACATGCATCGAGTCAGTGATGCCATCCAGCCATCTCATCCTCTGTCGTCCCCTTCTCCTCCTGCCCCCAATCCCTCCCAGCATCAGAGTCTTCTCCAATGAGTCAACTCTTCGCATGAGGTGGCCAAAGTACTGGAGTTTCAGCTTTAGCATCATTCCTTCCAAAGAAATCCCAGGGCTGATCTCCTTCAGAATGGACCAGTTGGATCTCCTTGCAGTCCAAGGGACTCTCAAGAGTCTTCTCCAACACCACAGTTCAAAAGCATCAATTCTTCGGCGCTCAGCCTTCTTCACAGTCCAGCTCTCACATCCATACATGACCACAGGAAAGACCATAGCCTTGACTAGGCGAACCTTTGTTGGCAAAGTGATGTCTCTGCTTTTGAATATGCTATCTAGGTTGGTCATAACTTTCCTTCCAAGGAGTAAGCGTCTTTTAATTTCATGGCTGCAGTCACCATCTGCAGTGATTTTGGAGCCCAGAAGAATAAAGTCTGACATTGTTTCCACTGTTTCTCCATCTATTTCCCATGTAGTGATGGGACCAGATGCCATGATCTTCGTTTTCTGAATGTTGAGCTTTAAGCCAACCTTTTCACTCTCCACTTTCACTCTCATCAAGAGGCTTTTTAGTTCCTATTCACTTTCTGCCATAAGGGTGGTGTCATCTGCATATCTGAGGTTATTGATATTTCTCCCGGCAATCTTGATTCCAGCTTGTGTTTCTTCCAGTCCAGCATTTCTCATGATGTACTCGGCATATAAGTTAAATAAACATGGTGACAATATACAGCCTTGACGTACTCCTTTTCCTATTTGGAACCAGTCTGTTGTTCCACGACCAGTTCTAACTGTTGCTTCCTGACCTGCATACAGAATTCTCAAGAGGCAGATCAGGTGGTCTGGTATTCCCATCTCTCTCAGAATTTTCCACAGTTTATTGTGATCTACACAGTCAAAGGCTTTGGCATAGTCAATAAAGCAGAAATAGATGTTTTTCTGGAACTCTCTTGCTTTTTCTATGATCCAGTGGATGTTGGCAATTTGATCTCTGGTTCCTCTGCCTTTTCTAAAACCAGCTTGAACATCGGGAAGTTCACGGTTCACATATTGCTGAAGCCTGGCTTGGAGAATTTTCAGCATTACTTTACTAGCATGTGAGATGAGTGCAATTGTGAGGTAGTTTGAGCACTCTTTGGCATTGCCTTTCTTTGGGATTGGGATGAAAACTGACCTTTTCCAATCTTGTGGCCACTGCTTAGTTTTCCAAATTTGCTGGCATATTGAGTGCAGCACTTTCACAGCATCATCTTTCAGGATTTGGAATAGCTCCACTGGAATTCCATCACCTCCGCTAGCTTTGTTCGTAGTGATGCTATCTAAGGCCCACTTGACTTCACATTCCAGGATGTCTGGCTCTAGGTCAGTGATCACACTATCATGATTATCTGGGTCATGAAGCTTTTTTTTGTACAGTTCTTCTGTGTATTCTTGCCACCTCTTCTTAATATCTTCTGCTTCTGTTCAGATCAGATCAGATCAGTCGCTCAGTCGTGTCCGTCTGCTTCTGTTAGGTCCATACTATTTCTGTCCTTGATTGAACCCATCTTTGCATGAAATGTTCCCTTGCTATCTCTAATTTTCTTGAGGAGATCTCTAGTTGTTCCCAATGTGTTGTTTTCCTCTATTTCTTGGCATTGATCGCTGAGGAAGGCTTTCTTATCTCTTCTTGCTATTCTTTGGAACTCTGCATTCAGATGCTTATATCTGTCCTTTTCTCCTTTGCTTTTCACTTCTCTTCTTTTCACAGCTATTTGTAAGGCCTCCCCAGACAGCCATTTTGCTTTTTTGCATTTCTTTTCCACGGGGATGGTATTGATCTGTCTCCTATCTATCAGATCTAGTCCCGTAAATCTATTTCTCACTTCCACTGTATAATTATAAGGAATTTGATTTAGGTCATACCTGAATGGTTAGTGGTTTTCCCTACTTTCTTCAATTTAAGTCTGAATTTGGCAATAAAGGAGCTCATGATCTGAGCCACAGTCAGCTCCCGGTCTTGTTTTTGCTGACTGTATAGAGCTTCTCCATCTTTGGCTGCAAAGAATATAATCAACCTGATTTTGGTGTTGACCATCTGGTGATGTCCATGTGTAGAGTCTTCTCTTGTGTTGTTGGAAGAGGGTGTTTGCTATGACCAGTGCGTTCTCTTGGCAAAATTCTATTAGCCTTTGCCCTGCTTCATTCTGAAGTCCAAGGCCAAATTTGCCTGTTACCCAGGTGTTTCTTGACTTCCTACTTTTGCATTCCAGTCCCCTATAATGAAAAGATCGTCTTTTTGGGGTGTTAGTTCACTCACTAAGTTGTGTCCAACTCTGTGACCCCTTGGACTACAGCACACCAGGCCTCCCTGTCCATCATCAACTCCCGGAGTTTATTCAAACTCATGTCCATTCAGTCAATGATGCCATCCAACCATCTCATCCTGTGTCATCCCTTTCTCCTCCTGCCTTCAAACTTTCCCAGATCAGGGTCTTTTCAAATGTTCATAGCCCCTGGCAAATACCATTCGACTTTGCCTCTCTGAATTTACACTTCATTCCTGTAAGTGGAATCAGACAGGATCCCGCACACTGTAACTGGCTCTTCTGCCCTAGCATAATAACCTCGAAGTTCACCCATGTTGTAACATGTGTCAGAATTCCCTTCTTTTTTAAGGCTCAGTATTACATACTACTGCAGAAGACAATCCACCCCACTCCAGTACTCTTGCCTGGAAAATCCCATGAACGGAGGAGTCTGATAGGCTGCCATCTATGGTGTCGCACAGAGTTGGACACGACTAAAGCGACTTAGCAGCAGCAGCATTACATACCACATTTGGTTTGTGCACTCATCCACTGGTGGACTCCTGAGTGCTTCCATCTTTTGACTGCTGCAAATCATGGTGCAATGCACACGTGTGCAGGCCCCTGTTCTCAGGTATTCGGGATATATGCCCAGAAGTGGGGGTTCTGGCTGATATGGTTATTTTAACTTTCTTGATGAACTGCCAATGATGTTCAACTACAGCTACACTATTTTACATTCCTACCTACAGTGCACAAGGGCTCCAGTGTCTCCACATCCTTGCCAAACATGTAGTTGTTTGCTCATTTGTTTTGCAGTAGACATCCTAATAGATGTAAGGTTTTGATTTGCATTTCCAGAATGATTAGCGATCATTTCTTTGCAGAAATGTCTGTTCAAGTCCTCTCCTCATCTTTTAGTCAGGTTGTTTTTATTGTTGTTGAATTGTGAGACTTCTTACATATTCGGGATACCAGTCGCCTTTTCAGACAGGTCATTTGTAAATACTTTCTCCCATTCCATGGGCTGCCCTTTCACTCTGCTGACTGTCCCTTGATGCACAAAAGTTTTTAAGTTTGAGGTAGTCCAACTTATCTAGGGCCTTTGGGGTTGCTGGCTGAGCTTTTGGTACATATCCAATAAATCAATGCCAACTCCACTGTCATGAAGCTTCCTTCGTATTTTCCTCTAAGAGTTTTGCAGTCTTAGATTTTACCTTTAGGTATTTGATCCATTTTGCATTAGATTTTGTATGTGAAAAGGAAGAGTCCAACTCGTTCTATTGCATGTGGATGTCCAGTTTTGCCACATTGTTTGTTGAAAAGACTGTCCTTTCCCTACCGAACAGTCCTTGTCAGCATCGTGTGCCCGTATGTGCACAGGCGTGGTCTTGGCATCCTTGTCAACAATCACTTGCCCGTATGTGCACAGGCGTGGTCTTGGCATCCTTGCCAGCATCGCATGCCCATGTGTGCACAGGCATGTTTCTGGGCTCTCCATCCCAGTCTGTCCACACGCCTGTCTTTACGCCTGTGCCGCACTGTTTCCTCCTTTAATTTATCTGATCATGTATGTGTCCATTCATTCATATATTCCTTCACCAAATAACTGAGTGAGCAACTGTGTTCCACAGTATAGTGACAGGTCTTAGGAATCCAACTGCTAACAGGGTAGAATCCACCCCTCAAGGATCTCTGTGAAGAGGAACCATAGACTGATATCAGAAAACACTACACCCCTTTATAGTTTGGATAAGATCATTCTCAGTCTTTGTATCATCTTCATAAAACATGGAATCATAAGAAGAAAAACACTTTATTTATTGGTTGCTACACAATACCTAAGAATGGAGGCTTCTACATCACTATTGCTGGCAAACTCTGGTGCCTCCTTTACCAAATTCGGGCAGAGTGTGTCAAGTGCCGAAGGGGATGCTCATGTTTACACTAGTGTCTGTCCTTTGTGGGCCTCCCCGGTGGCTCAGTGGTAAAGAATCTGCTGCCTGCAATGCAGGAGATACAGGTTCGACCCCTGGGTCGGGAAGATTCTGGAGAAGGAAGCGGCAGCCCACTCCAGTACTCACGCCTGGAGAATCCCATGGACAGAGGAGCCTGGCAGGTGGCACACAGCGCAGTCACAGAGTCAGACACGACTCAGCGACTAAGCAACACCTGTCCTTGTACAGAGGTCGGCAAGGGCACATCTCCTCTTTGCTCCAGCAAGTACCTAACACCAAGGACACCTGCAATTTCCAAAGGCAGTGTGTGCACACACATGTACTTTTGGCGCTCACTCTCCCAGTGTCACTTCAATGTAGCCAGGCAACAAACTTTTAATTTAAAAACCGCTAGTTATTTTTATTTAAAATACAAAAAAAAAAAAAAAAAAAGTTCTTTCATTACAAAAGACAAAGCTGGCCACAGATCTAGCCTCCCAGGTTTCCAGCACAAACACTGGACGTGAACTTTGCCACCGTGTCCAGGTCGTGCTGTCCTCCGTGCATCTCAGACCAGCATCGGCGCTGACCATCCTGCACAGCAGCCTGCACGCCTGGGCTGGGGACTCCATCCTCGCTAGATGGATACTGACGGGAAAGAGCCTAAGAGCACGGTTGCAGCACTTCTGATGGCTTTTCTCAGCTCTAGCAATTCATACAGCCACTTCCATCCTCTTTTTTCTTTTCCACACCTCTTCAGTCTGTACTGAGAGATGCAAGCTACTAACAGAGCAGGTAAGATTAAAACTGCATACTGGTGCAGAAAGCTCACTTTATCCTTCGGAGATAGCACCACACTGTTTTGATGACTGTGACCATGCAGTAAGTCTTGAAGTTAGAAAATGCTAGAATCCCAGCTTTTTCTTCTCCAAAACTGTTTTTGCTATTCACTGTCACTTGAGATTCCATATAAATTTTAGGAAGAATTTTCTTTTTTCTGGGGGAAAAAAAAGCCACTGGAATTTTGATAGGGATTGAATTATATCACTTTGGGTTATACTGTGCATCTTAACAATATTAATTCTTCCAAACCATGAACACAGGATGTCTTTCCATTTACTGCGGTGTCTTTTTAAATTTCTCTCAACGGTATCTTGTAGTTTTTTTTTTTTTTTTAGTGTACAAGTCTTTCCTTGGTTAAGTTTATTCCTAATTATTTTATCCTTTTTGATACTATAGCAAATGAAACTTTTTTTTAATTTCCTTTTCTGATTGTTCACTGTTAAATGTATAAAAATGCAACTGATTTTTCTGTGTTGGTTTTACTAGTCTTCCATTGAGTTTTCTGTATCTAAGACCACACCAGCTGTGAACAGAGATTCCTCTCTTCTTTTCAGTTTTGATGACCTTTCTTTTTCCTGCCTGATTGCTCTGGCTAGTACTTCCGGTGCCATGTCACACGGCGGTGATACGAGTAGGCGTCCCTGTCTCATTAGTGCTCTTAAAGGCAAAGCTTTGCTTTCACCATTAAGTATGCTATTATCTGTGGGCTTTTCATATATGGCCTTTATTATTTTGAGGTTTCCTTCCATTTCTAGTTTGTATTTTTATCATGAAAGGCTGTTAAATTTTGTCACATCTTTTTCTGCATCAATTTCTGAGATGATCATGTGGCTATTTTCCATCATTCTATATTATAATGACTGTTCCATTTGTCAAATTTTCCTTGCATTCTAGGACTACATCCCACTTTGTCATGGTGTATAATTCTTTTAATGTGCTGTTGAATTGTTTCCTAGTATTTTTCTGAGGAATTTTTTCATCAATGCTCACCAGGAATATTGGTCTGTAGTCTTCTTTTCTCGTAGTGTCTTTGTGTGGCGTTGGCACCATGGTAATGCTAGCCTCACACCATAAGCCTAGAAGTACCCCCTTCTCTTCTCTTCAATTTTGGAAGCGTTAAGGAGAACGGGTGTTCAGTCTTCTTTAAACGTTTGATAGAATTAACCAGATGATGAGATGGTGACATAGCATCACCATCTCTGTGATGCTCACAAACTCTGTTTGTGAGCAAACTCTGGGGAACAGTGAAGGATGGGGAGCCTGGCATGCTGTAGCCCATGAGGTTGCAAAGACTCAGACATGACTTAGCACGACAACAGAACTGCCAGTGAAGCTGTCTGGTCCTGGGCTTTTCCCTGGTGGGAGGTTTCAAAGACGGCTTCAGTCTCCTTGATTCCATGCACTACAGTCCATGGGATTGGAAAAGATCAGACACGACTCAGCGAATTTCACTTTCAGTCTCCTTACTAATTGTGGGTCTGTTCAGATTTTCTTCTTCGTGATTCTGTCTGGGTTGATTGTGTGTTCTTAGAAATTTATCCACTTCATCTAGGTAATCCAATTTGTTGGTTCACAATTGCTTCTTGTACTCACTTATAATCCTTTTTATTTCTGTAAAATTGGTGCTAATGTCCCTTCTTTCATGTCAGATGAGTCTTTTTTTCTACACAATTCAGCTAAAAGTTTGTCACTGTTGTTAATTTTAAAAAAAAATCTTGATTTCCTTGATTTTTCTCTAATGCTTTTTCCAATATCTATTTTATTTCTACTCTAATTTTTATCATTTCCTTTCTTCTGCTAGCTTCAGTTTGTTCTTTTTCTAGTTACTTCAGATATAAATTTAGATTGCTGATGTGCAATCTTCCTTCTTTTTTCACATAAGTTTGACAACTATAAATTCTCCACACAGCACTGTTTTTACCACATCCCCTAAGTTTTAGTATGTTGTGTTTTCATTTGTCTCAAAATGTTTTCTAATTTTCCAATTGATATATCCTTTGCTTGATTAAGAGTTTGTTATTTAATTCCCACATATTTATGAATTTCCCAGTTTTACTACAAATAGTGGTTTCTAGTTTCCCTACACACACAGGATTCACAGGAGGCCTACAAAGGTTCTGAGAAAATTATACTAGCAAAATCACTGCTCTTGGACCAAAAAGGACAGAGTGAAAATGAAAAGGGGCCACTGGACCCCCCAAATTCTTCTGTAAGGAAGCACACCAAGAGAACTGCCTAATTGCAGACACATACTGTTTTTCATGAAAAACAAAGGATAACTCAGAAGGTGGAATCAGAAACCTCCTCCTACTTGGAGGAGCCAAGAGACATAGAATATCATATCCAGGTTTTGAGCTCTAATTAAGGAACTTTCCACATTTGCCCAACTGGGCTTCAGAATTGCTATGGACTACTTTGTACCTCCTTTTTAGAAACGTCTATAGTGATTATTGTATGTTGGGTGTGTGGGAAGCAGGTAACTATTGGAATAGACATTTCTCCAAAGAAGATACACAAATGGGCAGTAAGCACATGAAAAAATGCTCAGCGTCATTAGTCATTAGGGAGATGTCAATCAAAACCATAATGAGATAGATACCACTATATGCTCATTAAAATGATGAAAATCTAAGACAGTGACAATACCAACAGTTTAGGATATGAAGAAGCTGGAACGCTCATGGGGATGTAAGATGGCACTGCCATTTGAGGAAAGGGTGTGATCCCTAAAAAAGTTAAAAATAAACTTACTACACAACTCACTGCTAGATATCTACACAAAAGAAATGAAAAACAAATGTCCAAGCAAATATATGTATATGAAAGTCCATAGTAGCGTTTTTCAGAATAGTTAAAAGCTAACAATCCAAATATCTATTAACTAGTGAATGGATAAAGAAATGTGATACACTCATCAATGAAACACCATTCAGGAATAAAAAGGAATGAATCACTGATACAGTCTTCCCAAACTGATCTGCAGACTCAATGCATTCTCAATCAAAATCTCAACAGGGGCATGTGTATGGGCATTATGAAAACTGGCAAGATAATTCTAAAACTCATCTGGGAATACAAAGGACCACAAAGAACCAAGGAAGTCTCAAAGAAGAGAAAAGCTGGAGTACCTGCACTCCTCTGTGAAAAATCAAGACTCCTTTTCAAGCTGCAGTAACTAAGGGGTGAAGTATCAGTACACAGACAGACGAAGCCGCCAAGGGAGGGGACAGGGGTCCAGAAACCCAAACAGGCAAGATCTTCTGGTCTACAACAATGGTGTCAACCACAGCAGTCGGGAAAGAAAAGCTTTCGTAACTGTTAATGGATCAAATGGCTATCAACTATCCACAGGAGGGGTGGGGGAATGACTCCTACCTCACTTTATACATAAAACCCAGCTCCATAAGTAGCACAATCCCAAGGGTTAAATAAGGAAGCTTTTAAAAGGTAACAAGGCAAACATTCCCATGATCTTGGAACAGGAAAGGCAAAAAATCTTAAACAGGACATAAAAAAACACAAACAATATCCCAGATGACTGACTAAAAATAATTTACATTATAATTGAATATCGTTCAGCAGAACAAATCAGTGAAAGTGGGAGAAGACACCTGCCGTATGTGCATCCAAGAATTCGTTGATGAAAACATAAAGAGTTGTGACAAATCTATGGAGAAAAGACTGACGAACCATTTTTATTACAATGTGGACAGAGACAAATTGAACTTCAAAGATACCCAAATGGCTATCAAGCATAGAAAATATCAATATTATATCAAGCACAGAAAAGCCCAAAATCATCATGAGGGAAGATGCAAATTAAAACCCACACCCACTATACTAGAATTTAAGCTAAAGCTGGAGAAGCTGACAAACCAAGAACTGGTGAGGATGTGAGACTGACTTTTAAACCCTCCTAGTGGCAGAGTAAACCGCTGCAGACATTGTGGAAAACTCTGGCAGTATCTGCCGCACTTATACCGCCAGGTAAATACAGTGTGCTTATGGGCACCCGAAGACGTGGGAAAGGATGCTCACAGGGTTATCTGTAACCGCCTAAAACTGGAAAAACTCCCAAACACCCAACAACAGGCAAAATGGATACAGAATGTGACGTATTCACACAGTATTAAAGTAAAATAACCCACTGCTAAATGCAGCAACATGGATCAATCTCACAACATGATGTCGAGCAAAGGAAGCCAGAAAAAAGTGAGAACACTGTATGATCTGAAGACTAATCTGTGGTCATATCCTGCAGAACAGCGATCAGCTCTGGGGGGATGATACATGACTGGGAAAGAGCACGCGCTTTCTGGAGCGCTGGCAGTGGTCTCTGTCTTGACCTGGAAGAGGACACACAGATGCAGCCACTCCGTAAAGCTGCATCAAGGGTCACACTGCAGATCCGTGAGTCCTGACGTCATGTTATACAACAACTTTAAAAGTTTCCTATAGGAGGAGCTAAGATGGTGGAGGAATAGGACGGAGAGAACACTTTCTCCTCCACAAATACATCAAAAGAACATCTAAACGCCGAGTAAATTCCACAAAACAACTTCGGAATGCCGGCAGAGGACATCAGACACCCAGAAAAGCAACTCATTTCCTTCTAAAGGAGGTAGGAAAAAATATAAAAGACAAAAAAGAGACAAAGAGGGAGGGACGGACCTCTGTCCAGGGAAGGGAGTCTTAAAAAAAAGAGAGGTTTCCTAACACCAGGAAACACTCTCACTGCCGAGTGCCGAACCTGGGAAGCACAGAGGCCAACATAACAGGGAGGAAAATAAATAAACAATTAAAACTCACAGACTATGAGCCCTATGATAACTTCCCCAGTGGAGAAGCAGCGCAAACGCCTGCATCCGCCATTAGCAAGCGGGGGCTGAGCAGGGAGGCACCACACAGGCTGCTTCGCGGGCAGCTTCACGGGCTGCGTTGGCCTGAATATCCCGAGCACTACCTGAGCGGAATAATTTGGGCTAGCAAACCAGACTGTGGGATACCTACCACACGAAAAGCCAGCCCTAACCCAAGGCACCACCAGGACTGCGCACAGAACAAAGGACTGTGCAGAGATAGCTGGCCGCAGTCCGCTCCCCCTCCAGTGACAGGCAGCCAGAGCTGGAGGGAGGCAATCGCAGCCCCAGAGAGACATTATCCACAAAACTGTAAGCAGGCTTCTTTGCTAACTAAGACTTCTTGGGGCTCTGGTCGGCTAACATCCGCCTAAGAAAGTGCGCCATGTGGCGGCGAGGCGATAAGTCGCAGAAGCCAGGCTTGCTAAACACCTCATTACCTGCACTGCTGGATTCTGCGAAGGGCACAAAACCCAGGCCCAACCGAGCCTGGGCCTCTGAGGACTACCCGAGTGCCTGAACTTGAGCGGCTTAGACCTGGGAGGGGCAAGCAGCCCAGGGCCGGTCGCGGATGGTTCCAGTGGGGAAACAGAGAAGCCTGAGCAGAGTGGGCAGGGAGGCTACACGCGCCGTGAGCGGGGGCAGGCCCAGTGTGGCTGAGCCACTGCGTGCACACGCCAGTGATATTTATTTGCAGCGTCCCTCCCTCCCCACAGTGCGACTGAACAAGTGAGCCTAAAAAAAAAAAAAAAAAAAAAAAGGTCTCCACCACCGCCCCCTTTGTATCAGGGTGGAAATCAGACACTGAAGAGACCAGCGAACAGAAGAAGCTATAACAGAGGGAACCGCTGTGGAAGCAACAGGCAATAAACTAAAACCCCGTGGTTAGTACCAGCTATAGAGAAAGGGGCCTATAGATCTTGAGAAATTTAAGCCGGAATAAGGAACTAGTCGAAAATGAACTGAACCCACAATACCCACAACAATAACAGAGAAAGTCTTATATATATTGTTACTATTTTTACCATCATTCTTTCTTTCTTTTTTTATATATATATATATATTTTTTTTTAATTTTAAAAAAATCTTTAATTTTTTTTAATCCTCTAGTACTCCTTTAATTTCCACTTTTAGAACCTATTATTACTTTGTAAAAAAAATATAATAAATAAAAATAAATAAATAAAAGACGCTTCTTTTTAAAGAAAAAAAAAACAAACTTTACATATATATTTTTTATAACTTTTGCGACCCTTTTCTCCTTTTTCTTTTTTTTTTTCCTGTTTTCTTTTCTTTAACATTGTATTTTTGAAACTCCAAACTCTGCTCTAGATTCATAAGTTTAGCTTATTGGTAATTGCTATCAATTTTTTACCTATTCATTTTTTTTTTTTATAACTTTTGTGACTTTTTTTTTTCCTCCCTCCTTCTATCTCTTCATCTTTTCTTTGACATTGTATTCCTGAAACTCCAAACTCTAATCTAGATCTTTAATTTATGCTTTCTGGTATATGTAATCAATTTGTGCCTATATCTTCTTTATAATTTTTGTGACTTTGTTTGTTTTTGGTTTTGTTTTTATTTTCGTTCTTTTTTTCTTTTTCTCTTTTTTTCCTTCTGTATTTCTTTTTCTTCTTCTTTTCTTTAACATTGTATTATTGAAACTCCAAACTCTACTCTAGATTTTTAACTTTTGCTTTTTAATATTGGTTATCATTTTGTACCTATATTTTCTTTATAACTTTTGTGACTCCTTTTTCTTTTTTTCTTTCTTTCTTTTCCTTCTTCTTTTCTTTAACATTGTACTTTTGAATCTCCAAAATCTACT
Source organism: Tragelaphus eurycerus (assembly GCA_935064755.1). NCBI lineage: Eukaryota > Metazoa > Chordata > Mammalia > Artiodactyla > Bovidae > Tragelaphus > Tragelaphus eurycerus. The sequence goes on along the minus strand of CAKXYN010000116.1, from coordinate 5,597 downwards.
CTAGATTTGTAATTTTTGCTTTTAGGTATTTGTTACCAATTCTGTACCTTTAAGAACATAATCTTCAGTACCCACTTTTTACTAGGGAGCGAGATTACTGGCTTGACTGTTCTCTCCACCTCTGGACTCTCCTTTTTCTCCACCAGTGCGCCTGTGTCTCCTCCCTAACCCCTCTCTACTCTATCCAACTCTGTGAATTTCTGAGTGTTCCAAATAAAGGAAAACACTTAGGGAACTGATTACTGACTGGATCTGTCTCTCTCCTTTTCATTCTCTCCTTTTATCCTCCTGACCACCTCTGTCTCCTTCCTCCCTCTTTTCTTCTCTGTATAACTCCGTGAACATCTCTGAGCGGTCCAGTTGTAGAGTGCAGTATAAAAGGAGAAGTTTTTGAGACTACTGTAAAAATAAGACCAATAACTGGAAGCAGGAGGCTTAAGTCCAAACCCTGATCCCACGGAACATTAATTGACAGGAGCTCATCAAATGCCTCCATACCTACACTGAAACCAAGCATCACACAAGGGCCAACAAGTACCGTGGCAAGACATACCAAGCAAATTCTCCAGAAACACAGGAACACAGCCCTGAGCTCCAATATACAGGCTACCCAAAGTGACCCCAAAATCATAGACATCTCATAACTCATTACTAGACACTCGACTGCACTCCAGAGAGAAGAAATCCAGCTCCATTCACCAGAACACCGACACAAGCTTCCCTAACCAAGAAACCTTGACAAGCCACCTGTACAAACTCACATACAGTGAGGAAACGCCACAATAAAGATAACTCCACAAACTGCCAGAATACAGTAAGGATACCCCAAACTCAGCAATTTAAACAAGATGAAGAGACAGAAGAATTCCCAGCAGGTAAAGGAACAGGATAAATGCCCACCAAACCAAACAAAAGAGGAAGAAATAGCGAATCTACCTGATAAAGAATTCTGAATAATGATAGTGAAATTAATCCAAAATCTGGAAATCAAAATGGAATCACAGATAAATAGCCTGGAGAAAAGCATTGAGAAGATGCAAGAAAGGTTTAACAAGGACCTAGAAGAAATAAAAAAGAGTCAATATATAATGAATAATGCAATAAATGAGATCCAAAACACTCTGGAGGCAACAAATAGTAGAATAACAGAGGCAGAAGGTAGAATTAGTGAATTAGAAGATAGAATGGTAGAAATAAATGAATCAGAGGAGAAAAAAAGGAAAACGAATTAAAAGAAATGAGGACAATCTCAGAGACCTCCAGGACAATATTAAACGTTACAACATTCAAATTACAGGAGTCCCAGAAGAAGAAGACAAAAAGAAAGACCATGAGAAAATACTAGAGGAGATAATAGTTGAAAACTTCCCTAAAATGGGGAAGGAAATAATCACTCAAATCCAAGAAACCCAGAGAGTCCCAAACAGGATAAACCCAAGGCGAAACACCCCAAGACACATAGTAATCAAATTAACAAAGATCAAACACAAAGAACAAATATTAAAAGCAGCAAGGGAAAAACAACAAATAACACACAAGGGAATTCCCATAAGGATAACAGCTGATCTTTCAATAGAAACTCTCCAAGCCAGGAGGGAATGGCAAGACATGAAGTGATGAAAGAAAATAACCTACAGCCCAGATTATTGTACCCAGCAAGGAACTCATTCAAATATGAAGGAGAAATCAAAACCTTTACAGACAAGCAAAAGCTGAGAGAATTCAGCACCACCAAACCAGCTCTCCAACAAATACTAAAGGACGTTCTCTAGACAGGAAACACAAAAAGGGTATATAAATTCGAACCCAAAACAATAAAGTAAATGGCAACAGGATCATACTTATCAATAATTACCTTAAATGTAAATGGGTTGAATGCCCCAACCAAAAGACAGAGACCAGCCGAATAGATACAAAATCAAGACCCCTACATATGTTGTCTACAAGAGACCCATCTCAAAACAGGGGACACATACAGACTGAAAGTGAAGGGCTAGAAAAAGATTTTCCATGCAAATAGGGACCAAAAGAAAGCAGGAGTAGCAATACTCATATCAGATAAAATAGACTTTAAAACAAAGGCTGTGAAAAGAGACAAAGAAGATCACTACATAATGATCAAAGGATCAATCCAAGAAGAAGATATAACAATTATAAATATATATGCACCCAACATAGGAGCACTGCAATATGTAACACAAATACTAACAAGTATGCAAGGAGAAATCAACAATAACACAATAATAGTGGGAGACTTTAATACCCCATTCACACCAATGGATAGATCAACTAAACAGAAAATTAACAAGGAAACACAAACTTTAAATGATACAATAGACCAGTTAGACCTAATTGATATCTATAGGACATTTCATCCCCAAACAATGAATTTCACCTTTTTCTCAAGTGCACACGGAACCTTCTCCAGGATAGACCACATCCTGGGTCATAAATCCAGCCTTGGTAAGTTCAGAAAAATTGAAATCATTCCAAGCATCTTTTCTGACCACAATGCAGTAAGATTAGATCTCAGTAACAGGAGAAAAACTATTAAAAATTCCAACACATGGAGGCTGAACAACACGCTCCTGAATAACGAAGAAATCAAAAAAGAAATCAAAATCTGCATAGAAACGAATGAAAATGAAAACACAACAACGCAAAACCTGTGGGACACTGTAAAAGCAGTCCTAAGGGGAAAGTTCATAGCCATACAGGCATACCTCAAGAAACAAGAAAAAAGCCAAATAAATAACCTAACTCTACACCTAAAGCAACTAGAAAAGGAAGAAATGAAGCACCCCACGGTTAGTAGAAGGAAAGAAATCTTAAAAATTAGGGCAGAAATAAATGCAAAAGAAACAAAAGAGACCATAGCAAAAATCAACAAAGCCAAAAGCTGGTTCTTTGAAAGGGTAAATAAAATTGACAAACCATGAGCCAGACTCATCAAGAAACAAAGGGAGAAAAATCAAATCAATAAAATTAGAAATGATAATGGAGAGATCACAACAGACAACACAGAAATACAAAGGATCATAAGAGACTACTATCAGCAATTATATGGCAATAAATGGACAATGTGGAAGAAATGGACAAATTCTTAGAAAAGTACAACTTTCCAAAACTGGATCAGGAAGAAATAGAAAATCTTAACACCCATCACAAGCATGGAAATTGAAACTGTAATCAGAAATCTTTCAGCAAATAAAAGCCCAGGTCCAGACGGCTTCACAGCTGAATTCTACCAAAAATTTAGAGAAGAGCTAACACCTATCCTACTGAAACTGTTCCAGAAAATTGCAGAGGAAGGCAAACTTCCAAACTCATTCTATGAGGCCACCATCACCCTAATACCAAAACCTGACAAAGATGCCACAAAAAAAGAAAACTACAGGCCAATATCACTGATGAACATAGATGCAAAAATCCTTAACAAAATTCTAGCAATCAGAATCCAACAACACATTAAAAAGATCATACACCATGACCAAGTGGGCTTTATCCCAGGAATGCAAGGATTCTTCAATATCCGCAAATCAATCAACGTAATACACCACATTAACAAATTGAAAAATAAAAACCATACAATTATCTCAATAGATGCAGAGAAAGCCTTTGACAAAGTTCAACATCCATTTATGATAAAAACTCTCCAGAAAGCAGGAATAGAAGGAACATATCTCAACATAATAAAAGCTATATATGACAAACCCACAGCAAACATTATCCTCAATGGTGAAAAATTGAAAGCATTTCCTCTAAAGTCAGGAACAAGACAAGGATGCCCACTTTCACCATTACTATTCAACATAGTTTTGGAAGTTTTGGCCACAGCAATCAGAGCAGAAAAAGAAATAAAAGGAATCCAAATTGGAAACGAAGAAGTAAAACTCTCACTGTTTGCAGATGACATGATCCTCTACGTAGAAAACCCTAAAGATTCCACCAGAAAATTACTAGAACCAATCAATGAATATAGTAAAGTTGCAGGATATAAAATCAACACACAGAAATCCCTTGCATTCCTGTACACTAATAATGAGAAAATAGAAAGAGAAATTAAGGAAACAATTCCATTCACCATTGCAATGAAAAGAATAAAATACTTAGGAATATATCTTCCTAAAGAAACTAAAGACCTATATATAGAAAACTATAAAACACTGGTGAAAGAAATCAAAGAGGACACTAATAGATGGAGAAATATACCATGTTCATGGATTGGTAGAATCAATATAGTGAAAATGAGTATACTACCCAGAGCAATTTATAGATTCAATGCAATCCCCATCAAGCTACCAACGGTATTCTTCACAGAGCTAGAACAAATAATTTCTCAATTTGTATGAAAATACAAAAAACCTTGAACAGCCAAAGCTATCTTGAGAAAGAAGAATGGAATTGGAGGAATCAACCTGCCTGACTTCAGGCTCTACTACAAAGCCACAGTCATCAAGACAGTATGGTACTGGCACAAAGACAGAAATATAGATCAATGGAACAAAACAGAAAGCCCAGAGATATATCCACGCACATATGGACACCTTATCTTTGACAAAGGAGGCAAGAATATACAATGGATTAAAGACAATCTCTTTAACAAGTGGTGCTGGGAAAACTGGTCCAACACTTGTAAAAGAATGAAACTAGAGCACTTTCCAACACCATACACAAAAATAAACTCAAAATGGATTAAAGATCTAAATGTAAGACCAGAAACCATAAAACTCGTAGAGGAAAACATAGGCAAAACACTCTCTGACATACATCACTGCAGGATCCTCTATGACCCACCTCCCAGAATATTGGAAATAAAAGCAAAAATAAATAAATGGGATCTAATTAAACTTAAAAGCTTCTGCACAACAAAGGAAACTACAAGCAAGGTGAAAACATAGCCTTCAGAATGGGAGAAAATAATAACAAATGAAGCAACAGACAACTAATCTCAAAAATATACAAGCAACTCCTACAGCTCAATTCCAGAAAAATAAATGACCCAATCAAAAAATGGGCCAAATAACTAAATAGACATTTCTCCAAAGAAGACATACAGATGGCTAACAAACACAGGAAAAGATGCTCAACATCACTCATATCAGAGAAATGCAAATCAAAACCACTATGAGGTACCATTTCACGCCAGTCAGAATGGCTGTGATCCAAAAGTCCACAAGCAATAAACGCTGGAGAGGGTGTGGAGAAAAGGGAGCCCTCTTACACTGTTGGTGGGAATGCAAACTAGTACAGCCACTTTGGAGAACAGTATGGAGATTCCTCAAAAAACTGGGAATAGAACTGCCTTATGATCCAGCAATCCCACTGATGGGCATACACACTGAGAAAACAAGAACTGAAAGAGACACGTGTACCCCAATGTTCATAGCAGCACTGTTTACAATAGCCAGGACTTGGAAGCAACCTAGATGTCCATCTGTAGATGAATGGATAAGAAAGCTGTGGTACATATACACAATGGAATATTACTCAGCCATTAAAAAGAATACATTTGAATCAGTTCTAATGAGGTGGATGGAACTGGAGCCTATTATACAGAGTGAAGTAAGCCAGAAAGAAAAACACAGATACAGTAT